>OZ018320.1:31638283-32238283 GCA_963969495.1 Ceratothoa steindachneri | reverse complement strand
CCTTGCTACTTTTAAACGTCTCCTGAAGACTCATCTCTTCAGAATTGCCTTCTCTTCCGTGTAAACTTTCTCTACTCTCGCTACACAACCTGCAATCTGTGAGGGCTAACAGCCCTGAAGGGCGCATTATAAATACTTATTATTATTATTATCTTTCTAAAGATATATTTGCCAAAGTCTTCGCATGTTAATCCTGGTAATTATTTGGAAATAACTTGATTATTATTTGGGTGATACTGTTCAAATTTGAAATCCTTATTTTGTTTTACATTCCCTTCTTAAAGATACAATTTCTAAGGCTATCCCAAGCTTAGTCCGGGAATTATTGAAAGTTTCGAAGGTCGTAAGGTCATAAATTAGACTATGGTAGAACACCCAACTTTATGGTCAGCCAACCTTGTTTTATACACTCTTCAATATCGCCCCATGCTCTCGTTTGAGATTAACAAATACAATTAGGGAAACCACTCATATGTTGGCTTAGCTACTGGAGTGCTAACAAGTGCTGCAGTGTTTTGCAGTAGCAAAAGCAAACATGATTTGTTCGGATTAGATGGGAGGAAGAATTAAGGTGCTGTAAAGTTTAAAGATCGGATCAGACTCACGAACAAGACGGTTAAGTTAAGAGGTGGCAGCGTTATAGCGTGGCGCATGCTATCAAGCGCTCAGGTCGTCTGTTTGCTCGTGCTCTTAGCTTACAAAGTAAACGCTGCGATAAACAAGAATCTTTTTCGGGAACATGTGATCTCCTCTCTTTGAACATGGGAAGTACGTGAGCCTGTTTTCATGCAGAATAATGCTGTGTCACACAGCCATGATGGTGAAGTAGTTCTTAGATGCAGCAAATATCGACATGATGAACTGCACAGCCTTTATTTAAACCAGAGGAAAGACCTATGGAAGACACTTGGTGAGGAAGTTATAGCTCGGAAACCAGCAAAAGTTGAACATCTATGACTAGGTTTGGAAGAAGAATGGAATAAAATCGCACTCTACAACGCGACAATTTCATGAAGTACCGAGACCGAAGATGTATGTGCAATTGCTTGAGATATGTATTTATGTTTGTTCTCTACATATGGATGCAATTATACTTATTTTCTCTAGTTTTGGATGCATATTTTCGTCATACACACATTACTTACTTAATGTTTTTATCCGATGTTCGATGAAACTGAACCTGGACATTATTAGAGTTACATTTCAAAGAATATTATCAGCACACTCTAAGGGTATTAAAAGAGTATTTTAAAGAAATTGATCAAGAATTTTGGAATTTTCTTATTTAGCTTTGACCGGTAATATATTGGTAATTATATATTCATACGCCCAAAGGGTGGTAATTTTTATTTTTTCCTCAGTTGAATGATATAAAGTGGTATTGAAGCATCTGATCACTCTATCATATTCCATGCGAGTTTATTTAAAAATTTTCCTATCAAGTTTACGTTATTTATCATCGTAGCTCTCAAAGCTTTCTGGGAGATTTTTAAGTTATTCCCATCAACCTAACCTAGGCAAGGTTAATTTATGATTTAACATCGGAACACCTTAACATCGTACCCCTTAATCTAAGAGAAAGATGATTGATACCTAAAACAATGCTCATTTAGTGCGCGGTGTGCAAACGGGTTCACACTTTTGCGCAGCGGTTCCCAACCTGCTTTGGCTTATGGCCCCCTTAGGAAACCGGCTTTGGCTTTTGGCCCCCTTATGAACCTTACTCTCTCCTGTGGCCCCCTTAACCATTATTTTCAGTCGGTAAGATGCAGATGAACTCTATTTTACAGCATGAGATTTTGTAAGATGCAAATTATTTGTGTATAAATAAATTAAAATTCCTTTATAAAATATAAAAAAATGGAAAATATGTATTAAACTTTGTTCAAAATGTAATTCAACTGCCTAAATGAAAATTATCTATTGGCCTAACTATAGGCTTCAATCAAATTCTCAAAATTTTCCTGCGACCCCATTCAAATGAGTCATTTCTTCTAGTTGGGAAACTGCTTTATCGCACGGTAGAACTTAGCCTAACTTAACCAAGGTTCTGTTGTAAACCATACATGAATAACGTTAAGTTTAGCATCTCAAACATCCTGGCCCCTTAAAGCTTTCTGCGATGTACCAGGCTCTCAACTATCATTGTTCTTTCTTGCTTTAAACAAAGAACAGATTCGCTTAGCAATCTTTAAAGACCTAACTGCGCCCTTCTTCCTTGAAAAGGAGACTTATTATATATCAAACAAGATTTGCCGACTGTCTTTAATGTAATCTATTAAGTTTCTCAATCTGCCGCTCGTATCGGAGATGAGATCCCCCGAACACATAATGAAATGAACATAAGGATCAGAATAAAAGAAAAACGTCCATGTACCACATAGATATGTTTTAATTGAGTTTTCCATTTTAAAGTCCTTCTAGCGCATGCGAGGTAAAATACGATTGAAAAAAGACGCTACTTTTGTAATAAAAATTGTAAAATTATTCTGGATCCACTTAGTCCCGGAAATTGTCACATTTATAACTGGGACAACATTGTAAACAGTTCCTTAGCTCAGAATTCTTCAAAGTCTGATCATCTCGTAGTATGATATTGGACCTTTTGAAGGCTATAAAATTTGTCAAAGAAGTTCAGCTTAAATGAGATAATAAAACTTTAGAAGAATGCTCCTCTTTGGTCGTGACTCATTCTACGGAAACTCATTAGTCAATTCAGAGTTCCTACCTCTTGAATGCCTTCTGTGAGTACAACTAAGTCTCACTTCATAAAGACACCATGGGTTGAGGCTCTTATTCGTATCTCCAAGAACCGTTGAGAAAAACAACGCTGAACCAACACTGCTTTAAAAAAATATCCAAGAAATTACGGACCCTTTCTAGATGGCGACCAACACTGGTGACCTTGCCACGATCTCTTTGACCACCCTCATCCACTGCTATCAATCATCTTTCTGTCGACTGCCTTTGCAAGATTATATCTTGTGAGCAGAAGAAAAAATCGAGTATACCACATTTCCTCTAGGCCACCTCACTTATCAGTCATGAAGCTTCTTCAAACACCCCTGGCACCCTATAATCATCAAAGTCTTAGAAAGAAGACAACAGGAAACCAGCAGGAAACTACCAGCAAGTACTCATATCAAAGTAAAACGTAGCTAAATTGGAGGTAAAAGATTATTATTATTTTGAAAGCTCAATGCGATTTGGATTCAGTTTTAAGGTTGATTAAATTTCAGCGTCTTGTTCATTCAATTCTGCAAATATTTTCTCAAGGCAGATTTTATATTTATTTTAAAGGTATTTTAGGTTGGTCAGCTTAAAAATTTAGGGATATGAATTTATATTTTAGGGGAGACTTTTAAAGCATTATTTAAGGGGGAATTTTGCATAATCTGATTACTTTTGTTTTTGCTTAAGTGATATAATTTATAGTTAGTCAGGATTAAAATAATTCAAATAATTGCAAGGCCACCTCTTGAGTCAGAAAACGAATGAGTCAAACGATAGATTTGGTTACCAAAGTGAAGAATTTGCTTACTCTTTTGATAGAAAATTTGACTTACCCTTATCCGTAGGCCATCCTAATTAAGGCCCTACGATACTCCCTAACATGCCTAATCACATTAACCTAAGCCATATTAATCGAAGGCAACAGGCTAGTTTATTTAATTTTACTCGAATAGTAAAATTGCCCAATTCGGTCGTTCTTATTAAAAGTACATGCGAATGGTAATGCCTAGACCCAAATATACCAAATTGGCTGAGTAGTCTACGACAGTAGTTCTTGATGGAGAAAATTAATGTCTAATTAAAAAATAATCAGAGAAGATAAACGCATTGTATATCCATTTAAGGGAAGCGCCACTTCATCCACCACGTAAAACGAGTTTGAGAAAGAGTTAAAAGAAGCGTACGAGAATGTGAAAGCGGCTCAATATTTATTGTTGATTAGTAATTTATTTCATAAGAAATGAAAAAAAAGAGGAAAAGGAGGATTTTCATAATTTCTTTGCTCGCTCTTACCAATTGGTATGAACAGCCCTTCAGACCTCTGAAGAAAATTTAAACCTACAATACACGAAGTAACACGTTATTAATTGGTTGATGAATACGAACATCGCTCTTCCTGCCTTATTTTACTACCATTATCCGTGATTAATCGTTGTTTCCCCTTTAAATTTGCATCTTATTATTATTATCATTAACAAAGTTAAAGAAAGTTGTTTTGAACTACCTCAGGAACGAGATAGAGAATCGAGTATTAATATGGTTCGGTCTCATGGTGTGAAGCCAAATCTGCCTCAAAACCTTTTACCTTCACAATAGCCCCAGCCTCATATCACCCCAATCCAGAAAACGTTAGTCCTCTAACTGCCACGTATGAATTCTTCCCCCCCCCCAAAAAAAATAAATTCCAGGCTGATCTAGTTTGTTAAAACTACGATAGTCGTGGTCATTTTATGCAAAAATGTAACTAACCTCCATTTTGCTCAATCTGCCGTGATCCAGACATAAACATGATAAGTTTTTCAATGTAAAGTTCAAACTCCTCCTCCACCAAACACTAAGCAATACACCCTCTAGGTACCAGATGGTAAACCAAGCCCCGCATTTAAAGAATCCTGGGCCACAACTGCAAAGTAGCAGACAAATAAACAATTTGATATTTGGAAGTTCCTCCTGGTGAGATTAATGACTCTCCATGCTTGTAGAAGGAATTTCAGGAAGTGCCGATTGAGTACATGGTTCCATCTCAGTCTTACAATGAAGTACCAGCGGAATATGATTCACAAGGTCCCTTGTTTAGGCGTAGCATACGGGGCGAGAAGGTAAGTTTACCATTGTACCCCGATGAGCTATTAGACTCTTTCCTCACTCTACAGATTAATTTAGACAAGGAACTGCACCTGATTAAATAGTTAGTGGTAAAGAAAGTAATGTTGATTGCATAGCTTTACTAGACACTGGAGCTTGTACAAGGTTAGTAAAGAAAGAATTTGTTGAGGAGTTGCAACGCTTCACTAATTGGTTTGACAAACTTATGCCAACCAAGTCTTTTTGAGAGATTAAATTGTATCTGAAGTTGGCAATTCGTTGTTTCCCGCAATGTTCTATTTTTATAAATGATAAGAGATCCTCTAGATATTTTGGTAATAAACCAGTGGATAATTGGCCCAGCTGGTAACATGGTTCATTGTTAATGAATAATATATAATTTGGTGGAACCTGTGTAAGTTTCACAGCTTGGTCGGAGTATGAGGAAAATAAATTCACTTGTGAGAAGATGTGTGCCGGTTAGGCAGGGTAAAAAGAGTGAAAACGATAAAAGAATTCAAGGGAGGCCCCAAGAAGAGCCATCCTAAAAAGATTTAGTCCATGAAGGAGAGCCCAAAACGGGATGCGCCTAAAGTCCTTACTTTAATTTTGGAGAGCCAAGAAACCACCTGCTCCAAAGATTTGTTCTCTAAAGGAGGAGAGCGAAATGAATGCTGCTTCAGGAAATATAGATAGGGTAGGAACCGGAAAATGCGGAACCTCTCCCAAAGGTTTATTAGTCTCTATGCGGGTTTGAAATCATAGCAGCGTCTTGTATAAGACAGTATGCGCCTAACAGCTATTAAATGATAACTCTGTTCGATAGTGCAAACAATGGTTCAGACGATTGCGACCACCATACTAAAGAAATGTTACCCGAAAAATTGGAGGTTTCTGGCTTTCTACTTTTCTATCTGTTCCACTTTCTCATAGTTTTGGCTACACTAAGTATACTTTCTAACGCAATAAAATAATTTTCCGTTTTATTTCTTGTTTCTAATTTCATTATATTCCTTTACTTTGAGGATTATTCCACATGTATCCGCTTTCTCCTATCTTGGTTTTTATTCATCCTTTTGTTTTGTTTTTCATTCCATCGCCTCTTGTTCCTTCGAAAGATATACTTATGTTCCTTTAATTACCTATTCTCACTTTCGCAGTCTTTCTTTTCTTTATATTCTATTACTGGAAAAGAACTGCAAGTTTCGCTCAATCTATATACACGATCTGAACTTACCTTAGGCCTTTCAGTTAAGTCGTTTTCTATTTTAAAGCAGCCCCTACTAATAAGAAACAACCCACGCATTTGTCTTCTTATTTTTCGTTCTTACCCACTATAAGCCCAATAAACGTTTTACTACCGAGTAAATCATCGCTCTTCCTGTCTTACTTTACTATTATCCGTGATTAATCATTGTTTTCCAAACAAATTTCAATCCTATTATTATTATCATTTTCATAAACACAATAGCTATTAATTCCTTTTTCGTCGCTAATAGCATATTTATTTTTACACTTTTCTTTTGATCGTTTGTTTTTGTTTGCCAGCATTCCGTTCTTTTCTGATTGATCTAGCAATTTCGCGACCTTGATGTGTTCGAGTCACCTCCGCTAAGTTGGTTTATTTTCTTAAAATTGATTAAATCATTCGTTATTTATGATTCATTCTATTTGCTTAGTCCGAAATGATCATTTACTCAGAAACAATTTGAGTCTCTTACTATGATATTTCCCACTTTCATTATAAAACATTTACGTGTTTAATACATAATGTTCTTTCTACTTCAAAGCCTCTTTATATTCTGGTTCCGTAGTTAATTTAATTAATTCAGCATATTTAATATATGTATATATTCTCTTCTTTAATAAATTCATTATGTCATAGGGTGTTCCAAAAGTAGTGCTACCCTTTAAATCCTGAAACGCGTTTATATTTATGTAATAAAAGACATTATATTTCAATATATTGCATTATGTTAGTGGAAAATTTTATTATTCTAATTATATTATAGAAGGCGATGTTACGTAAATATTCCTAATTCTATTAGAAAAAATTGCTGGAATTATTCTAAAAATAGCGCGAATTTTGGTCCACCCTGTTTATATTATGAAAATCCAAAGGTTAGTTTGTTGTTTTGCATTATCAACTACGTTTGTTTGGGTTGAAAGATTTCATCTTGAATTCTCCCTTCTGGATGGAAAATTGATACTGGACATCACTTGATTAAAATACTCGTTAATATAATAAAAATTATTTCCATCTCCCGTCAGATCTATTTCATATGCATGTGCAGTGAACCTGTCTGTTAAACCCTTTTAATTCCTCCACGATTCACCTAAGTTATTAGAACTCAAGCTGCACCTTGATTTGCGTAATTTCACAGATTGTAAACGACACTATGAGAATCAGTCCAGCTCTGTATTTATTTTAAATCTGCTAAGTTATTTTTACTTCAGCAAGGGCCGGTAAAATCCTAGTTACCCTTATTTTGAAAATTGTTAATTAATTTTGTGGTGCCCGTACAGCATTTGAACCCCATACATTAGAGGAGATTTATTCACCCCACGACCTATTTAATTACAAGGGAACCAAAAATAAATTTGTAAATAAATATTTGTATAAATACAATATTCGCTAGCTATGATTTTAGTGCCTTGCTTAGAGGGAGTCTTGGCATTCTATGAAGGATATAGGGTAAATGTGCTCCATTAATATACGAAGCACCCCAAAATATCTGAGAAGTTGTTATTAATCATATTAAGCAATTAAACAACAAGAGTAGATTATATAAAATAAAAAGGGACTAGTTTCATGAAAGATCCGCTTCCATAGCATTCTATTAGGACCTTTTAGTTATGCTTATATCTGTATACTTAAAATGAGCAAGTCGTAAGAGTTAACCGACCTTGCAACAACTCATCTTTTCATTTCTCGCAAAGTCATATCCTGCACTTCCTCCTGCAGACTAAGAAGCCACCCTCTTTTGAAGGCAACTTCCCTTGTGATGGTATAACCAACCCCCTTTTCCGGCCCCTTTCTTCTGTTTCCTTCATGGTTTTTAATAATCATATCAACGAATCCTGTCCGACCTTATTTTACCTTTAAGGAGCGATTAGCCCAGCCAAAAAGAAAAACACCCATTTACAATCTTTGTATGTTTTCATTGTTTTTTTTTCATTTTGAAGATATCCTAGCTGAAATGCAGTAAAAAATATTAGAAAAGGAATCTATTGTAACAAACATTGTAAAATTATTTTGGCTCCACCTAGTTCCGGAAATTATCATATTTATACCTAGGATAATGTTTTAAACTATAGCTCAGCTCAGAATTCTCCAAAGGCTTGCGACCTATTAGGTTGATATTATACCTTTCACAAGCTCTAAAATTCATCAAAGAGGTTTTAGTAAAGTGATAATAAAACTTGAGACAAAAACGCTCCTGGTTTATCCTGATAGATTGGTCCGAACCTCCTTAATCAATACTGTGTTCCTACTGCTTGACTGCCTCTCGTGAGTACAACTAAGTCAAGCAAGGACCCTCAAGTTTCGCTCCCGTTCCTATCCTAAAGAACAGTTGCGCAATCCAGTGCTTAATCCCCTCCCTACACACCTAAAATAATTAACCAAGAATCGACGGCGCCATTCTCGCTGGTGATCAAGACTCCTGCCCATTCAACATATTGAGGTTTTCCAAAATTATTGGTTTTCCCCAAATATTGGGTTTCCTAATTCATTGGTGTTCCAAAATTATGGGTTTTCCAAAATTATTGTTGTTTTCTTAAATATATATATATGTATATTAAAGTTTTATAATATCACTGATGTTTTTCAAAATTATAAACGAGTTCTAAAATTACAGATGTTTCACAATATTATTGATATTTCCCTATATTATTGATATTTTCCAAAATTAACTGTTTTCCCACTAAATATTGGTTTTCGAAAAAATCTTTTTGTTCTCCAAATTATTGGTTTTCGTAATTATTGTTTTTTCGAAAGTATTAACGTTTTCGAAATTATTAAGATTTTCAAATTTATGGATTTTTTGCTATTAGCTATGACACTAGGAGAAGGGAATTACCTTTGCCTTAGCTAAAGAAAAAAAATGCCTGTCTTTAGGCATAACGCTAGACGCAGTTTAGCTTCTATTAGAGCGTGGCAATAACATCTGTCAGGTACGAACTGTATTGGTTAATGCCTATGAGAAAGAGAGATTCTGATTATATCAAATCTCAGCGGGACACCACTCTCTTGCCCTAACATCTCGAAGAAAGATCCACCACTCATACCCAGAATCGACGCTATCATGGAAACTGGGACACAAATAAGGAAGGCATACTTTCTCTCCTTTGCAAAGAAGTTTTTCTACGATACAGTATAACTCGGTCTTATACAGTAGGCCTTCTCCAAATCAAAAAATACGTGGGGAAATTCTGTCATTGAAAGAAATCCTTGCAGATTACTGAGAAAAATCGCAACGTTTCAACACCTTTGCAAAAAAGGTACCCCCATTTATTACCCTCAGGTATGAACGCATTGAAGAGTGGCGAACGTTTTTCAAAAGGAAACGAAATCAGACCGTCACTCGTCAAAATTCACATAGTTTAAAATCATTCAGACTGCTTTTATAGTATTTATTAGCATATCAAGTCTCTATGAGAGTTATTTGCACCTGGTCGATTCCCAAAAATGAAGCGGTGGCAAATAAATTGGAATTGGTTAGAGCTTCGGCGAAAGGAATTCAGGCTCTCAGCAATAAGAGTGCTTCATAAGAGCTTAACGAGGTAATCAACCAACATAAATCGCTTGACTGAGATAGAAAAGACAGTCACCTCCTCGATGAAGGCCCACCTATTTTTACTAAATTATCGCCGATGTGGTACTTCGGGTGGCGTGGGCCCAGCAAAAGATATTCGAATGGGAAAGTGAGTGCTCCCATGCGAACCAAAGTACAGGTAAAAAGGAAACAAAAAGAACTGCTTTGAGATAAGGAATGTTAATTCTTCGACAGGAGGGACATAGCTCCCTAGCTCTTCACCTAATAACGGTAGATTCTAGCGAATGGGACTGACCATGCATTCAATAATGGGGTATCTACCTATCAGCTCTCACAAAAGATAAATGGTATCAGAAAACCGCATTAAACAAAACTCCGTCTCGTCGAAGTCTGCTTGTGCTGAGTAATATGCAAACGGTAGAATAACTACTATTCGAGTGGGGTTAAACTCTTGCCAACTAAATATAGGTATCGCCAAGCAAAGGGAAAATGCTGAAAAATCATCGAGTATAAATCCTGTACACACCTACTTGACCCAACCATGTGGAGGAGTGGTTGAAACACTTCTACCCTGAAAGATGGGCAAGAGGGAGAGGCGCACCCAATATAGTATTGTGAAGGAATGGGACTTTAAACAAACATAAGGAGATTATCCTCATCATGTCCTCCCACATTAATTCGAGGTCAACGGCGAATTTAATGAAGGATATATAGTAATGCAAAGAGAGTTTGGCTCGTGACTCGAGACTCTTTCTTCTCCTGCCTCGATTTTTTCGCCTGGCCGGGAACTGGAGAATTGGTGCCTTTGGGTTGGGTTTTGCCTCATTTGGGGAAATGGGATAACTACCTAGTGCGTCCATTTTAGCTTAACAGTGGAGAGAACATTGAGACTCAATTAGTTCTATTATCCTTTCGGAGGTGGGCTCAACACTGCGAAGGCTATGGTTTGCTCAATCTTTCTGGGTTTTACATCCTTTAACCGCATCGAGTTCGTTAAGGGTTTGGCTGTTTCCTTTTCATTGAAGTGGTAACGCTGGGGAAAATAACTTCATGATTTGGCGCAGTAAGGTTTGCGCATCCTTGAAGCCAACCTTCCCTGGGTTGGCGCCCGGGGAATGAAGTACTTACATAACCATTCTAAATGCGCGTGGGAGCTTCCTCGCTCGTAGATCTAGGGGAAGTAGGTGAGTAGGTAGCGTTCCCCTTGAAAGGAATAAGAAGCATCTGGTTGTCAAGACCAAGGCAGAACTACCAGTTTAGTCTATCCAAGTGAACTTAGGTATGTGGAAGTATGAATTTGAACGCGCCGTGTGGCTTAATTTTTTTAGGCTTAGACTGGCGCCAGCTATGTTTGCTTTGATTTATGATCACCGTCCCCCCCTCTGATAGCGTTGACCGCCCGTCTGGCCGCTGATGTCTCTCCCGTCTTCCCCATTCCCATGTGTATTAGGAAGAATTCTCTCATTACCCCCCCGTCACTTCGTTAAAGCGGCGCTTAGTAAACTCCCTTGTTTGCATTGTCTAACGCCATGCTATCCCTTGTGACCTCGCTCGTCTCGCGTCCCTCCCCTTGCCTCCAAACGAACTCCCATATTTAAGACAAAGTGTATAAATTTCGTCAGAGAGTGCGAGTTAGGGAGTCTTGTCGCCCAAATCAAGTGCATCTGTACCCCAGTCGAACCGAACTTCGTCGTCGGGATGTCTTGAGTAGATTCTCTCCGTAATCCGCTCTGTTTAAAGGAAGATTACCACTAATTTCTGACGTCCCGGAAGACTGTTGGCCTTTTTTCCTTCTAATCCATCTTTGCGGAGATTCTACGCTATTCGGTGGATAAGTCTCTACAATGATCGCTCCCCCTCCCATTTCAAAAGTTATAGTAATCGCAAAACCGTTGGAGCTCCCTTAACGCTCATACCTCGAGTTTGCTCTACGAAGACCTGGTCACTGGTCTTCCGCTCCCGTCAATCATCTGAGGTAATCCAGAATCCTACCCTCTCAAGTACTAAGAAGACTACATAATCGCATAAAGAAAATATTTAGTAATCTTACTCCTCTTATTTAAACCATCGAATTAATTAATAATTCCCGTACCCAGCTTCCATTAATTCCAGCTCGATATAATATTCTTTGTTACGCTAACCTTTGTGCTAATTCCCATTATTATTATTGTCTCCATAATAAATCATTTATCTTGTATTAGAGATAATTTTTGTAGAGGCGTTACTTTAAATAATTCCTGAGTTGAATCTGGTGAAGGAGTTCCCATTTTTAATAGCCAACCTGTAATTAAGTTGCACTCTGCCTACCTGCATACCTGCCTAAGTAGAGGGCCGAGATTTGCCGGTCAACTCAATTACGTATGTACCCATATTAGACAGTGGGACATACTATCTTGTTCCTTGACAAGGTATGCAGATGGATTCCTGGTTATCATTTTGGAACAAATATGAATTACAATTCTTAGAGGAAGCATAGTGCAATCCATCTCTCTTTCAACCTCCGCCTTGTACATAACAGATTCATCATACACGGATTCGAATAAGGGCAAGTTTTATTTGTGTGGCCGACAAGGTGTCATGAATAACAACGCTTCTGCAATGGCATGAATGCCTTGTCGTAGTAGAGATACGACCCGCTAAGATATGATAACTTCGAGGAAAAAGCCTCCGGCAGCTGGGTTAAGGAAGACCTAGTCTCCACGATCGGATCCAAATTCACCTCAGATTCCATTCATTATAGTAGATTTCCCTTCAAAGCCTCTGGGATCCAATATGGTACTTCAATTGGCATGTGAGTGTCCTGGCTTACGGTGCCATGGAATTGCGTACTCTTGCCAAGATCCAGATGCAACATCCTGGGTGCTGATCCATCAGCGCCATAAAGACTGATCCGAGAAACCGACGAACCGCCTTCAAGCAAGATAACCTTTTTAGATTAAAAGAATGTAGAAAAGATTCAATATTTCCTTTATAAGCGGAGGAGCCTTTCATTTTGGTGTATTTTACTTTCTTTGTGAAAGAGAAATGCCGTCACACATAGACATGGTTACGAAAGTAGTACAAGCATTTTGGTGTTGCAGTTAGAAATTTAAATTTATGTTACAGCATTATTGGATATAAGGGCCTTTATTTATTCAGCTGTAAGAGGCTAAACTTCCACCCCAGGAGCATAGTTCTTAGAGAGCACAGGGGTTACCATTTAGATAGACTTAGAAAGAGTCGTGGTCACTTGTTTAGTTTGGGTGACCAAATGTTCCGCAGTGTGGCACGTTCTTTGAAGTGTCTCGTAAAATGTTGCAGAGTTAAAATAAAATGGGGCATTAGACAATGTAAATATGGGCAGAGTGAGGTCATGTTAAAAGCCAGCTGCTCCAAACGTTGCCACGAAGCATAAGACCTTCTTTACCTCTACCATTTGGGATGAATGAATGAATGAATGATTGTTGGCGACCTGCCTGAAAAAATAGCTACAAGCTAGGTGAAGAGTACGAGCAAATGCTTGTAAAGAAAGTGGTCAAAGAGGAGTAAATGAAAATTCGATGGTGTCTTTCTTCCATCTTATTTCGCAAAAAGTGTCTTGAAACTTTCAATATAGTTTGTCTATTTTGTTGAATTACTACTTATACTTATTTTTCCTTGACTTATATATTGACTATGTTTTAGTCAATCTGTATCATATTGCTACATGAAACTGCCAGATTTGAAATTAATAGTTGATTTCAATCCTGTATAATTAACCACCTTTGTACTACAAATATATTGGCCCAGCATATATACTTCTGTCTATATATTTTTCATCTGGTCATCATGTATCTATTTAGGAATTATGGATCTACTCATATCCTCTATTTGTTACTTATCTACTAATTTACGTATCTCTAAATCTTCCTGGCTATCCATCTTCTTTTTCCAGTCAAATATCTACTCACAACACTTTTGCTCGATAAGATAGTCACAAATGACTACTTATATTATAATGAAAACAAAATTTTAAGTGTTAAAAAAGTAAATTAAAGTCAAATTTTTGTTTTTTAAATGAGGAAACTTTTAAATCGGTACATGGGTACATGGGTTCCTCACGCTTTGAACGAAAGCAACCAACTTCAAGACTCCACGATTGCCGCAGGTTTGCTTGCTAGTCACAAGTTTACTCGGGGATATAAGGACAGATTTCTTCACTGCTTCATCACTGGCGACGAAAACTGGTGTGTTTATGTCAACATCAACCATTGAAAACAAGGGCATAGCCCAATAAAATCCACTTCCGCTATTAAAGTAAGGACTTCATCCACGAAAGTCAATGCTGTGTGTGCTGTGGGATTGTGAAGGCATCATTCTTTATTAGCTCCTTTCAAAAAACGAAATTGTCAATGAAGAACTCTACGTTTAACAAATATATCGACTCGCCGAAGCTATTCGTGAAAAGCGACCACATCGACATTATGGAGTCCTTCACACCACGACAATGCTCGTCCTCACATTGCCAATATAACAAAAGACGCCATCCAAACGCTTAATTGGGAAATCTTACCGCAGCCTCCATATACGCCAGACTTGGCTCCAACAGATTTCCATCTGTTCCGATCGCACTCCAACAATTTGCGCGGCGTTTCGTTCAATCCCATTTTGGATTCTTCTAGTCAAAATCCATAGATTTTTTATTGCAGAGACATCGAAAAACTAGTTAACGTTGTGAAGAAGTCATAAATAACAAAGGAGAATACATTATTGATTAAATGGCATAATGTTATCATCTAAAAGGAAGTTTTTCCAAAGTTGTTAATGGTAATGAATAAATTTGATAAAACCTCAAGAACTTATTCCTCAACCCAATAGAATAATACGTTAGATAGTCCAGCTAATACAAGTCTCATCAAGCAGGTTCGTGGAACAAGAAGTAACCAATCCGAAAGGAATAAGGCAGAACTCCATTAAACCTAGATGAGTAGAAAAAGCATTCAAAACTTTTGCTGTATCGGGAAGAGGTATCTGGTAGTAAGCCTTGCAAAGGTCAAGTTCAGTGAAGTACTTTGCGCCAAGAACTTGTGAAGATCCTCTTCCATGGTGCAAGTAGGTTCGGCATGGAACACGCTGACAGAATTAAGTTGATGATAGTCAATGTCCATTCTTTAGGAACCATCAGTTGTCCTTACCATGACGACAGGTGAACAATGAGGAGAGGAATATCGAGTGATAATCTCTTATTGGAAGAGGTTCTCTACCTCCTTCTCGAAAAACAGGCTTAAGGTGGATAGCCACTGGATATCTCTTGGCCTGTACCCTGTTGGTAGTTATTAAAATAATTTCATGGATAAGGGTCAAATAAAGGGTCTTTCAATAAGGTCGCTCGAATTTTAAATGTAAATAAAACAAGTTGTGTGTGATATATGCACTCAATTTATTTTAAATTTGAAAGTACATTTATGGATTAAGTGTGAAATATAACATCGTTCAAATTTCCATCGCGGCTTCGCTTGGTTTCCGGAACGTATTCGGGAGGCCCAATTTTCGATGAATTTGTCGAATAAATCTGGCTGAATTTGCTGGATGGTGTTCGTTATGTTGACTTTAAGGACATCAACTGTTTGTGTATTATTTGCATAGACTCGTGATTTAAGTTAGCCCCAAAGAAAGTAGTCTAATGGCGTTAAATCGCATGATCTCGGTGGCCAGTTGACGTCGCCGCCGCAAGAGATGACCCTACCCTGAAATTGCTGGTGCAAAATGACTATCGGGGCGTGCGCAGTGTAGCACGTAGCGCCGTCCTGTTGGAACCACATGTCGTCAGTATGTATATGAGGCATATAATCCAGTTAAGGCCCCAAGAAATTGCTTATCATCGATTTGTAGGTCTCTCCGTTAATGGATATGGCAATCCCATCTTCGTTCTCAAAAAATACGGACCGAAGATTTCGTTAGACGAAAATCACCACCAAACAGTGACTTTGTTGGGATGCAATTGGTGCTGGTGAATTTCATGTGGATCGTTTTCGTACCAAATTCGACAATTTTGCTTGTTCACGAATACATTCATCCAAAAATGGGCCTCGTCGCTGAAGATGATTTTATTGGGGGAAATTAGGAGCAACTTCCAACTGCTCTAGAGCACAATCAGCGAATACACGGCGTTGTCTATGGTCGTTTACCTTAAGTTCCTGTGTAAGTGGGATTTTGTACGGGTGCAAACCTAAGTCCCTATACATAATTCGCCAAACTAAAGTCGCAGAAAGGCCAAGTTCTTGTGAACAGCAAGAAATTGACAGCCGCGGATTTTTCCGAACACTCATTTACGGCAGTGATGTTTTTAGCAGACTTAGCGTTTCGACGACATACGCTTGTTGGTTAATTGTTGATCGACTCTTTTGCCTCGAATTTGGCCACCAAGCGTCGAACAGTGGACTCGGCCGGACGATTGTGGCGACAATAAAGTGGTCCAACAGAAAGCTGCCTAGATATCTGCCAGTTAAATAAATGACACCTAGAATGTTAGGCCTCTAGATGTAAGGATAAACTAATGCGTGGTTTACAACGCACTATTAAATTACATTACAGTGGGTGGAAAGCGCGAATTGGCTAGTTGAAAGCCGGCATGAATTTAGTCACGTAGATACTCATGGTGATGGTTCTAAATAGTACCCGATGTCTCGAAGAAGACGACCGATTAGGAGTTCGTAGATCGAGTACCTACTGTTACCTGGAGAGCCTTACCAGATCCCTGCCAGTAATTATCACTATTACCTCTGCCACTGGAACGATTGCAAGGTCCCGATTAACTCGTATCTCTCGCTCTCACCGGAAAGTCGCATACATCTGGGCTCGTTAAGACTCTTCCCTGTTTCTAGGAAAATCAATCTCTGTGTATTGCTTCACTACTTCAGTGACATAGAATTTGGAATATTTATTTGAATCTTAAGCCCTATTCTTAGGTCCTTGTTATCGAGACCTACAGTTAGTTATAAAGGACATAAGACTGGTGTGTATTCCTATACCGATTGTTCGGATTAGCAGTCCTTATTATATAACCACGTGTTTTGGTTGGTGGTTCAATCCTGTCATTTTTGTGACCCGTTTGTGCACTATAAATAACATATTTGAGTTTGCATTACTTGTATTATTATACCCTGGAAGATATCTGAACAACCTTTTGTTGGATCTCTTTATTTCTGTTTTGCGCCAAGAGAACTTAGTTTCTTGTCTTGCCGTTCCATATGGACACGCTGTGATTTGTACTCCACTACATTTTTCGCTAGTCCTCTCCCTTTAAATTTAGCCTTTTTTAATAAGTGAACATATCAGCTTTGGATTATAAAAAAAATGTTGCTTTCCTTTTTATTAAGAAAATAAAAGCTCTATATACCATATAAAGCTCCCCTGAATAAATGTATTTAAATAAAATAGATACTTTATTCATTTTATTATTTACGAAATTAAAAATAAAACTACGTTAGTAAAAATTAATTTAAACAAATTCGATTGAAATCTTGTTAATAAACTATTAACATTTAGTAAAATTAAAAACTTATAAGCATATTTTTTTATATTTTACTTTATATTTTTATTTTATTCTGATAGTTTAAATTTGTGTCTATTTTATTGTTTAATTGCTTTTTATTTTCTCTCTTTATCTCCCTTAACTTTTAAATCTAGTAACACCTCCCCCATCACGATAAGTAATAGAAAGAATACCACTACCACCTAATTGGTGCAATACTTTTCTTTTAAGACTCGTACATCTTGTTATTTATTACTCTAGATATAAAACAAGTAAGTTAATGATGAATATGAGGTCATTTAACTTCGGATACTACCAACCAAACTATGCGTGTATAAGAATATAGCCGTTTAAGGTCTCCAGAAATCAAGACGACTCGGAATTATGTCTTTGATGCGTCCAGAATTTGGAGCAAAGGAAAAACGGCGTTAGCCGAGTTGATGCACAGGAAATAATAGAGTCAGATTAACATGGAAAAGGGCGTAAACGATTCACCACAAGGCCGGATCTTTGTTTAAAAGCAGTATGACCACTTGGTAATCAGACAAGAGGGTCGAGTTGGGGTGGTTAAACAATATAAATCACCATGAGGGTGGTAAGGATATCGGCACATATACTGAGAGAAGGGAAGTCTAGGGGAATGTTGAACGCAAAGTTGTCTAGCCACAACCTTAGGAACCACGAGGTGGCGTCCGCGCAGGTATGCGCGGATCCAGCGTTTCTAAGAGAGGGCGTTCTCCAATCGGGGCCGCATCCCGGAAGTAATGCGGGTGGACATCGATTCTGGTTTATCTCCCCGCACAATCAGCTTAGGCAGCGAGTAGGGAGAAACATTCACTCCCGCTCGTTCAGGACAAGAGTTGACCTTATAACAGGCTTCAGCACTGTCTCGAGAGCTCGAAGAGAGCCTATAAGGAGGACATCGTCAAGGTAATTGTATGCAATGAGCATAAATCCGAGGCGATGTAATTAAAAATGACATTTATTGCTGCAGAAAAACTCCGGCCTCAAAAACGGATCTCGCAACAAAAACGAGTGTGATGATGTATCGTGATGTTTTAAACCTATGAGAGAAATATCACTTAATTGCGTAGCAAATCTGGGCGTTTTTTTTAGGATATTACATAAGCTCGGTAATCTGATAAATGGGTTATACCCTCCCCGTGAAGTTTCGGCACCTACCCAGAGAGATATTAACATCCTTAACCGCAGCGGTTATCATAACGCTCGAAGATCGAGGTCACGCAAGGACGTACCGTTTGAATTCTGTTACACTTGGTACCCGTAGGATCTACATAACTCCCGCCCTTAGCGCAATTTAGGGAAGCCCTGTCACTAGGTTGAATTGAAATCTGATGGAGCCAGGTAGAGATGCGAGTGCGCTCTCACCTCGCTCCCTCCCACTGCTACTTTATCTTTATTTTTATTATTAATATATACTATTTATTTAGAATTATTTCTTATTAATTAAGGAATTATTATTTATTCTTATTTACTTATTATTATTTTATATTTATTATTATTTTATTATTATTGTTATCATTATTATTATTTATTTGTATTATCTTTACTATTATTATATTGTTGTTTATTATTAGCCTCGGCTAAAACAAGGGCTCTCCACCCTCACTGATCCTCATCTTTTCTCTTAATGTGAAGTAGCCCCGCGCCTCTACAAAATCAAGGGATTTACAGAAGGAACCAGCTCTAAAGATGATCATTAATCCGTCTTCCGTGCTTCCTAAAGCTGCAAACCGAAAAGAGGACAGCACCAAAAGAGTTTTGACTCTTACACCCCAACCATTGATGGACTGATTAGCTCGGAGTCTGTAAAATGTAAATCCTCTGAATAGGTTGCTCCGTCTGCCGAAGTTTTCGACGCTTGTGGATGAAAAAGCTAACAATGCGAGCATTGTTCAGCAAACAGCACACGAATTCTGCATCCGGTAAGCGTGTTGCTATTCTTGTGACGATTTGCTCTTTGAATCTAGGAATGTAGGGCATATTCCTTCATTAGAGTTGAGGTGGACTCCGGGCCAACTGGCACGAGTGGAAGCTCACCTCTTCCCTTTCCTTATTAGTTATCTTCTGTAGAAGACCATGTTGGACGCCTGGCAGAGTGAAGGGTTTTGCACTCACATTATAAAGAGGATGCGCGATTTATACCCGGCTTGATGTCTCCGTTCTTCTCTTTGCTTTAAATATCTCTTATCTTGCACTTAAAATGCAGCTGCGACGTCAGGGTTGCTCGAGTTTGGTGGATATCGATATTTTCTTCTTTCGGCTCACGTGCTTTGGATTGTTTTTTATAATGTTATTTTTTGAACATTTTCTTAATCCGGTCTAGCATTAGGTTATCATTGACTACGGAGAGTTATACCAAAGGGAGTGGACGCCAGATAAGTGCGAAAGTAAATCGAAAGACGAGGAAGGGAGGGTGGCTTTACTTTGACGATTTAAAGGATTAAGCATGAAGCCCTGTTGTCACTCCCGACATTTTTCCTTGATGGTTTCCAATAAGTGGAAGCTTCACATGACCTTCTTTCTGCTCCTCTTTCATCTTCTGTGACAGAAGCTTGCGCTTTCTCATTTTATATGAATGTATTGGATGTTATTATCCACTAGCTGCCTCATGAGAGACATTAACACTTCCTTTCCTCTGACCTTGGACCTCATTGAGATGTAAACGGCTTCACATCTCTTTTGGTTCTTCAACCTATTGTTTATCCATTTGAAACATTTTTGCCCTTTAATACCTTTATAGAAATTAATCATAAAACTTGTACTCTTATTGGTTGTTAGTACTTATGGAACCTTTTATTATTATGATACAATACCAATTTTTCGGCAATCTCTTTAAATGGCTTTTTTAATATGATACGATTTGTTTTCAAATGATTCTGTTTAATATAAACTCTTAATTTAGGATAGATTTTTGGTGGACTGAAATCTAGAAGTAAAGACGCACATACGATAATTCGAGAGACTAAAGAAGAAAAGTCTCGATACAAAATTAACGCTCGTTAAATCAACAATGATCATCAATGTATACTGTGTGTGTCATGCTACAATCTGTTTACTAACCATAGCCGAAGTGTTATTTACTGTCCGACAATGAGTAAGCTTATAATACTTAAATAAAAAATCTCTAGAGGGAATAATAGGCGTACATTTTGCCTTGTTATCGTGAAAATAAATTTACCTCTCAAAATTTGTTTTCAGTCTGTAATTTATTGTCACATAAATATCCTTGTTTTCGATTGCTACCGCTTCATTCTTTCATCATTGTTTAGTCCTGATAAGCTCATCCATCGCTCGTTTTTTCCTAAGAGTGAAACATTTTTTTTCTAATATATTTGGCTATTTTTTTTCTTCCTGTCTCTCCTTCCATCCTCTATTTTTCAACAAAATAAATATTTCTCAATACCAAAATTGGAAGCCTCTTCAGTATTTATTTTCATTTTTCATAAAAAAATTATCATTTGCAATCTCAAGGTGGTACATTTGCGATCACAAGGAATAGAAATAGAGAGACATATAGATAAGTGCAAATGAAGAAGAGAATAAAGTATATTAAAAGCAAATCCTTCTCAATATCGATATGGACACAATTATATGGATAATCGTGTCTATTACATTCTAAGAGGTACTCCTTATTTAGCAAAGTGAATAATCATCTTAATTTTAGCGAAGTCATGTAATCATACAATTCGGTTAATAAATCATACTCATTTTCAATGAATTATTAAACATAAAAATAACACGCAAGTAAGTTATATAATGTGATAGTATATAAGATATGAATGAAAAATTACTGTTATCATATTCTTCCTAAGCAATGGTATAATATATGATGATAGACTATATCTACCGGAGGAAGAGAGAATCGGCGCCAGTCAAGACGGAATAGTCTTTTTCTTTTCCCGATACTTATAGAGGGAATTCGTTTGGGTTCAGAGGCTGCTCATAACAGCTATTGCCATATGTTTTGGCAATATCAATGCATTGGTAAGAAATGTGTTTATTCTAAGTGTTCATCTTACTAGCTGCAAGGGAATCTGCTTCAACCGCAGAATAGAGGCAGGTTTAGAGGTATCACGGTCTCTCTTAATCTAGAGTGGGTAAATTCTATCTTAGATAGCTTATTAAGCTACTTAGTATGTATACCTTCACGCCCTAACATAGGCAATTACCAATTTGCCTACTCAACATTTTTAAAAAATATTTCTAGTGGGATGACATCGTTGGTGAAAAACGGAACAAAATTTACATTTCTGAATATTCATTTTCGCTTATTCCTTCCTGTTATCCAGGTCACATGTCCTCCATCTCTTTTGTTATACACCATATCACTGTCGATAAGCGATATAAGGATGCCATGACTTAACATCCCCATTCCACTAAAATATTTGTACCAAACCCACATACCAAACACAGAATATCTTACTTGCCCCAAACACAATGCCACAACATTACATGACCGTCTGTCATAACCAAACACCATATCCTTTTCTATGAGCGCTCATTTTGTCAACATACCATTCTAGCCTCTCTGGCACCCATGTAACGAATCTACACTATATCCCAGTTGATAGGTGCATCATTAAGCGACAACAATATAAACACCTCTTTCTCTCCCACTTTACCTTATTATGCCACAATATTATTATACCTTTATTGCTTAACTATACACAATAACCGCACATTCTGCACATCATATCCATAAGTGTTATGATTATACTAGAGCTCTATTCCATCTTTCTGACTCTGAATTACGTCTTTTTTGTATTTGTAGGGGGCAAGTTCAGGAAAAATCATAGGAGTCGTAAGAAATCCTCTTAAATAATGTACCAGTCCTACGATCATTGTTTCAAGATTGACCAAATTCACTCAGGAGATCGATTTTCCCGAAAGATGTTCTCAAGACTACTTATTAAGGATCTCAATCCCACCATTACATTATTCAGATAAGAAGTTTTGTTGGATTTTGCACGACCGTGGAGATAGGAATTGGAATGAAACCTTTCTGTTTTGCTAAAAAATACAAAAAGAAAGTGTAGGACATGAAGTAGGGAGAAATGTATATTCTGGTAATCTTTTTCAGTTTGTAGATGTGTATAGTTCGGCAGTTACGTGTAGTGGCATATAAAGCGGATCTTTGAGGCTGCCGGTGTTTGGGACAAGGATACATTAGTAAAAATAGCAAAGTTATTACCATCAAGTGTATAGGGGCATAGGATGTGCTTTACCAGCTGTTAAGGAAACATTTGTATTCCATTGATAGTTTGATCAGATTTCAGCACCATACTCATAAAAAAGGCATGCCCTCTGAGCTTTTAGTTTTGTCAAGAATTGCAAGCCTTATGTGTTTTCATTATCCGGTTCGGGAATTCTGTCCACTTTATAAATTGGGGATGGCGCAATTTACTTAGTAACTATTCACTATTCACTATTCCCTATTCACTATTCAATTATTCACCTTATTCAAGCTTTCTGCTTCTGTCTCACACATATACACTATCTATCTCTCTTTTTAGGTATGTCTCTCTGTCTATTTCTCTCTTTCTCTCTTGCTGTCCCTCTCTCTTTCTGTCTCTCTCTCTTTCTATCCCAACAAGTGGTGCGGCTATGTGTTTCCTGGCTGCCATGCTGACTCACGTCAGCTTAGCCTCTTCTTATTCGCCTGCTAACATTTACTTTCTGCCTTTTTATCAACTCTTCTCATCTCCCTCACTGCAGGGTGGTGTCCTATGTAGCCTGTAATACTTGGAACTCGGAAGCGGTGCACATTAGTAGAAATTAGGGAAGCATCGATATTAGGTTGACTTGAACACTCTGTTGTGATTACACCTCGTTCCGTTTCAGCATTTCTTTTGTTCTACAGCTATCAATTCTACCCTCTTTTTACCCTAGTTATCGCATGGCGTGTCAGAAGTAAGGCTTTGGAACCTCTATAAACAAGGTCTTTTAACGGCCTAAGGTTGAAAGAGACCAGAAATTGAGCGATTCTCGGCGTTGGGATGTGATTAATGGGAAAGTCGATTTGCTCCAATAACGCTTTCCCTGCGTCTAATGGGCTTACCAACTCACTGAAGCTGCCTACGGGTGTTTACGGCTGTACCGGTTATTGCTGGCGGGCAGTAATGCCTTGCTGGCTGCTAGATCAACTATAAGTCTCGGGTCCCGTCTTTGGATCTCCCAAAACAAATCTTTAGATCTCGGCCAATTGTTGACACTTGGTACTGTAATGGGTACCTTGTGCAGCTCTTTGCACTTGGTATACGAAAGAGCTGCCCATCAGGTTGCCCAAGTGTGAATTAGGGAAGCCCTGACTCTGGGTTGATGTGAGCAATTTGATGTGGCATTGAAAATTTGAAGTGTCGAATTCCCCTTGCTTTTATTATTATTAATCCATGATTTATGAATGCAATTTTTCAAAAGTTTAAATTTCAGTTTTTAAGTCACCTAGATATAGTTGAAGCATTTATCTGTTTTTTATAAGATTTCCTTGACAGATCAAAAACAGCTTCTACCACAAACTTTGAAAAAGGAGTGGTTTATGCGAGGGAACTCATGAACTACGAATTAAAAGACATAAACTCTTAGCTGGCCAACCACTCTGCTGTGAAGATGAAATGTTTAATGATAAAACAGGGAGTGGTATCGAGGATAACTTATACACCTTTGGTCAGGTCCTATCATTACAGGCTTAGTTAGTCGGTTCGTACTAGTTAGTATATCTACCGCGTGTATACCTCCTTACAACTGCAGCGTCGGTGTTACTACTGCCACCACTACAGTCATACAAATCGCTCGTTAGATGTGCAAAGACTTGTCTCCTAGAACTATGTGCAAGTTGCACTTAATCTCAATTTCTCGCGCGATTATGTGTGTCAAGACCGGAGAGCCGCACCCAGCTTTTTCAAAGCATTCTGTTATAGGCGAGGTTATATACTTGGTCTGGCAAGCCCGGCGCTGCCTGAGACGTCTTATACCTTAATTAAATAAAGTCATCCTGTATTCTTGTCCCATCTAATCACAGGTGCAGGTTCGTTTGTGCATCCATTCAGAATTCTTTTATGTGTTCTGCTCTTGGTAGCTCCCCTCGTAGAGCTGGTCGCAGAAATGGCTCAAACCAACCTCGGCTAAAAACCAAAGTAGCTTCGGTGCATACTGCCGACTCAAGGCTGCACGTGGTCACTCGGAGACTGTGGATATGCCAAATGAGTGATCCCGCCTTCGTAGCTGGCCAATCCCAGCAGCCAAAGTTTTAAACAGAAAGAGAAAAAGACTCGTATAGCGATTTCAACCTCATCCGATATGTCCACAAAGGCGACAACGTGTTCAACGGCTTGTTAGGCCTCAGCCAACAGCGTCCGATATTCTGCCTCAGGAAAACCTACTGCCATTCCCATGAGGGACTTCTCTTCAAAGAGGGACCCAGCATCTTCTCTGAGCAGGCTTAAAGGACATATTCATTTAATTCCATACCTTCACCTGTTAGGTATCTTACTGGAGGAAACCATGCTGAGGGTGCGCCCCCTTCCCACCCTCCGGGAATATACGGGTGTTTTGAATTCACTTCCATGTAATGGGAGCCAGAAAGCATGTTGCGCGATTTACACCTACCTTGATGCTTCCGATCTTCTATTTGCTATAAATATCTCCTCTTAAGCAGTGCCAGTGGAGCTACACCTGTATAGGAGGTATTCTAGAATTCTGGCATAAATTTTACCGTCTGCCGCCTTCAAGGCTACTGATTTTTGCCGGGTCGTTGAACGATTATCGAAGCTCTTTGATCTGCTCGAGGATTTAAAAAGTAGACATCAATTCCTTGGGGATTATATGTACGATCAATCTCATATGACATGATAAGTGTCTTAAATGTGGATAAATTTACGCTTCACTACCAAAGAACCGCGTCGGTTATTCTTCCTCTGGAAAACGTGCGGCCACTCCCGGTTTTCTAGCAGCACTGCCAGAGAACCGCTCCTTTTTTCTACTCTGATCTGTTTCTGTGTTCTCTAATATCAAGGCTTAATTTTGGCTGGGTGGTGTTCAATAAACTCTATGGTAGTGATCACGTTCCCATTCAAATATTATTTACCATATGCGTGCCTGAAAGACAAAAGCGCTGGGGATTGTAGCGGAAGCAGTGTTCTACATTTCCTCCGCCATGGGCGCATAGGTAGGTGCATAAGGCTGTAAAGTTCTTTTCCGACAACTTCATCGCCGTGGGCCTAACTAAAATTCCTACAAAATTTTGTGGCTTTGCATCTTAACCAATTTCTTGGTTGTTATCAGAGTTTGATACGGCTCTAGAATAAATGCATTATGCTTACATGCGGAATAGGTGCCGCCCGAATGATTTCTCTGTCGGTGAATTTCATTGAGATAGAGCTAGCTTTCATTATCGATGCACACCCGCTGTTCTTCTTGCAAGGCATGGGTATTTTTACTGAACGGGAAGACCCCTCTAGCAGAGGTGTGGAAACAAGTCAAAAGGATTTGGAGAAGTGTCTCGCTGGAGTCTCCTTCCGCTCTCCAGAAGTATGGGACCGCACTCTTGAACCCCGCGTCCGTGCCAGAGTCGTTCGTAACCGCTTTATCTAGGTTCTCTAACCATGAAGCTGAGCTGCCAGCATTGACTGTACGTCGTGATATCGATAAAGATCGGCGACTGGAAGTAACTATAGAGGTTGAAAACACTTGTACGACTGGTTTGTATTGGGTGAGTTTCTTCCGCTTTCTTTTCGTGGGCACCCCTCGCCCTAGGGCCGGACTATGTCCAGTAAACCCTGTTTCGACAACTAGGTGAGCAAGTTATGGACGATCTGTTAGATTTGCTTAACTGAGTCCTCCCAGACTCATGGAAAATGGCTAATTTTCTAGATCTTCGCAAACCCGGGAGAGATCTCTCCACCTAGAATGCGTTATGCACATTTTCTCGTGTACAAGTTGATTGAGAAATTAGTAAATGTCAAACTAGACTTTATCTCCGACAACGAATGTTGCCTGTCTTCCGCATAGTGCGGCTTCCAGAAGTTTCACTTCACGTTATATGCTCTGCCTCGACAGGAAAATGATGTCTTCGAGGTCTTCCTTCATAGACAGCACTAACCCCCCGTGATTTTAAATCTGGACAATGCTTAAGATACCGCATGGAAATATGGTATCATGGAGAGTTTTCACAACATGGAGACGAGCAAACGCCTCCAAATTTTTATTTCTGAATTTCTTAGAGAGTGTCAATTCCGAATATGAGTGGCCGAGCCCTCTCTAGCCCAATGGAGTAAGAAGAGGGTCTCCCGTGGGAAAATGTCCTCAGTTTCATACTAGTTGCTCTGAAAATAAAAAGTATCAACTTTCTGCTGCCGGAAGATTTTCTCGCTACGCTCTACGTGGAAGACGTTTCGAACTCTTCAGGCCAACATAACTTAGATTTGTTTAGCAGTGGTCATCTACTCTTACCATGAAACAAAGATACAATGCCGCAACGGTTTCAGGCTTATTTCTGTTGTTATTGCATTGAAAACACTTGCATGACTTACTACATTTAATCGAGCGCGCTCCTGCCTTTTACTGCAACAACTGCTTTATCACAGAGAGATTAAAGCGGATGCTCGTTGCCCCATCTTAGCTTGTTTCAATCGTCCTCCTTGCAAGGATGTTTTTGCATTCAAGAAAATACATTTTTCAACGAAAATATTGTTCCCTTTTCACCACTTTCTTTACGGCATGATTGAATTATTTTCTACATTATATATATATATATATATATATATATATATATATATATATATATATATCATTCAGGATCACGATGAATGATGAAAATGAATACAACAAACTACAAGAAACAGAAAACGGGTAAATCTTTCTTCGGAAATAATATTTCCTAATTCACAAAAAATTCATACAGGGATGGAATTCGAACGGTGCAAACATATATATATATATATATATATATATATATATATATATATATATGAGACTATAGGAGTCTCTTTATTTTTTTTAGGAAAGTAAACTGATCACATTATAAAAATTACAATAGCTTTATAATTAGTAAATTTTTCCTAGCGATATAATGGTTGGTATTTATTTTGATTAAGCAGTCTTTAATGGCGTGATTGACAATTAATTTTGAATTACCTTTGAAAATATATTTTGCATCTATATACATTTTTTATACCCCCGAAACATTAGCTAAAAGTTAGAATTTTGTCACGAAATATTTATACAAACTAATACACTCTCAGATTTAAACTGTGTTAACGCATCTTGACTACTTGTCTGCTTATCCTCCAGACTAAATTCTAAAGTTTTTTTGGATTTTATTACAAATGAAATCTCTTAAGTTTTACCTCTTTCTTGAGACTAAATTGTGTCTTTATGATTCAACTGTATATTTTATCAATCTTCATGTAAAATTTCAAACCAGAGCACACATAATAATCTCCTCTTTAAGCTATTAGTCTATGTAAACTCCTTATATATTATTTTAACCTATCTTTCCAACTTTATTGACAAAGCTCTCATGCATGGTTAACCCTTGTGTTAGTTTAGCTATTTGGTTAATAATAACACAGGCGACTAAGAGGTTTATTATACAAGCAGAACTCGTTAGGTATATTCGTAGTAGGAGATAGCGAGGGCAGAGTGAGAGGACAATGAAAGTACTATTTGATAGCATGGTTACGCATGTTTTGCCACCGCGAGAGATGCTGTTACTCTAGTTCGATAAGCTTCAAATTGCCACTTAATATTTTCCAATAGATGATACAATTGCTGAATTAATTAAGCGCCAACAATTCTTATGTTTGTACGATTCTTAAAAAGGGTGTTCCATTAAGACGGATGCAGTTAGCAGTAAATATACATTGCAGCAAAATATATATTGAGTTTTTATGCCTCTTTCAACACTACTTACAATCACTAATATATTGATGAATGAAATTAGTATTAAAAGTTTAAAAAAACTCAATATATATTTTTCTGCAATGTATATTTACTGATAACTGCGATCCGTCTTAATGCAACACCCTTTATATGGGCTCCTTGCTATGAAATTTGAATTAGTATTTCTGTAAGTAATCCACTTTGGCTTCATCTGCCGCCATATTTTTCTGTATTAATGTACCTCACAAGGAGGTGTCAGGATTAGTAGGAAATTCATGGCGCAGCTGATACTACGTAATCTGCAGGATTGCGTTCCCTCCAGTCCATAATACTTTTTGCAGGATCTGCGGGTATATATAAAGAAAGGCTACAAATGCATTTGCGCTCTGAAATTTACAATATTTCTTAAATATCTCCTGATTTCGTCTGGTTATGAAACTACGAGAAAACTCAGTAACATATATATATATAAGAGAAGAAATACGAATGACAGATTTTATTTGTATATAGCAACAATTACTTCTAAAGAAAAGTTAACAAATTAAAAACGTATTTAATTACTCTAATAATATGCGAGAATATTGTTATTAAAAAAGAAACCCTTTAACTTACATAAAAAGGGAAAGATTGAAACTCGAAATGAAACTGATGTAAGCTACTGAATATTTGCACCGTCATTTGCAATAAGAATACATGGAAAAAATGCATTTTCTTAGAGAAGAGCCGAAGGTCAACGAAGTTTCTCAAGCTATTCGACAGTAAAGGATTAAACTTTATTCAGATGGACTATCTATTGTATACAACTAGTTTTGAGTGAGATGAATTGCCTTAAGCATGTGTAGATTCTAAAAATCGTAAATATCTCAAGTATGGAACCGCCTCTAACTTGGCAAGATCTAACAAAGCGACATGAAGTTGTAAGGAACTAAACTCTACTTCTTACTAAAATCATATAGGGAAGATTTTACAGTTTGCCAGAAAGCATCTTGAAAGATAAAGGAATTTTGGGAATGTTTTATAGGGCAGATGAGACTAAAATAGACCAAAATGATGCACGTCTAGTTTGTAGGGAAGAAAAAACTGCCTATGATACTAATCACACAATCCAACTGACAAACAGAGAGGAGGTAGTCTGATGGTTTGGAGCTTATTTACCTCACATTGTTCAGGAGGATTCCGCATCATTGATGTAGAAATGGATGTGACATGTATCAATACATACTGGATGAATAGCTCCTCCCTAATAACAAAGGATTCCACGACCGAACTCCATAAATTCTTCAGCAAGGCAGCTATCTAGGCAAACGGCTAAATTAAATAAAAAATAGTTTAAGAAGAGAAAAATAAACATTCCATGACCAAGTCAATCGCCAGACCTCAATCCCATTGAACATTATTGGCGAATACTGAAGGCTGCAATCCAAACAGAGTGGAACCAAATATCAAGAAATGTTTGCAAAAAGCTAATATCAACTTCTGAAAGTCGTCGTTGAGTTGTTATTGTAAACAAAGGTTATGCCAAAAATAATTAAATGACAGAAATTATTGCTGGTTGAATAATTTTGTAACCAACTAAATTTTGTTAATTAGAAACTGTTTTTATATGCAAAGAAAAACTTTCTTATGTCTATTTATTCTGTTAAATAAAGGTTTACTGAAGTTCTCTATTTGTTTTATAACCAGACAAAGCACAAAGTATTTCAGAATTATATAAAATAGCTGTTACCTTAGTGTATAAATTGTAGAAAAGATACAATTTGTCTTCATCACATTCCTCATAGTTCTCTCCTTACAAATATTCCTTGGAAGATGCCCTCTTTGGTTTTCTGTGTGGTCCATTGTTTACTATGGAAATCGTCTGATGCTACTCTTGATCGTGTAATCTCGGATCTTTTAATCTTTTTCCTGTTAGTATTTCCCTTGACTGCTTGTATTTCCTATTTTAGGGCACTATTGTTGTACCTTAAGAGATAACTAATAATTAAGCCGTCTTGTAAAAGTTTAGGTCAAGTTTTATAAAAGTTGTACACCAGAAATTGTTCAGAGGACGGTATAGTCAAACGGCAGCTGTTATGGCCATCATGTCTGGTTCCCACTTTAATATTCAAATATTTAGGTTATTTTCTATTTTTACAAAGATGGTTACATATTATATTTTATAATTTATCACTTTAAAATAATATCAATTACTGATATGTTCAAATAAAATATACTACATTATAATTTCTCATTAATATAAATTTGGAAATATATTTTACAGATCTTGAATATTAACAAATGTAAAAATATTTGTGCCATTGTTATCGACCAATTTGGCTCTTCCTGGAGTAGTGTATGTCTAAGCCCTTTAAAATTGTACGTATTGTATTGTAGGGATTTAAATTAGTAACTTAAAACTACGTTATGCCTTTAACTCCCATTTCTTGTGGAAAGCTGATTTTTTAGAAGTAACCTTGCAAATATATACTGTAGAAACTCGGATCGATCTTGTTCTCAATGAGAGCAGTAATTTAATAAACATAGCGAAACTGCTACTGATCTGTGTTACTAAACCAATCAAAAACCCTCCCCCAGTCACTTTTATACAATAAAATAAAGCCTTTCTTTAAGAATGAGTTGAGCAGGATATCGAATATTAATTTTCTGAATGGTTTTACACCACCAGGCTAGGATGAAACACTTCACTTCCTTTCAATAAGTGAAATTCACGATAAAATTCGATTTTATCTGTTTTATTGTTGAAAATTGATAAATGCCTCCTCGTATCAGCGCTGAAAGAGATAAAAGCGTCAAAGGCAAAATAAATTAACTTACGCTTACAAATTGATGGACACATTTTCGAAAAAGAGGGAAAATTTTTTTTATATAACATTTGTTTACAAAAACAGATCTGAGCAAGTATGAGAATATGTATTATATTGGGATATTACACAACGAAACAAAACATAACAAAAACAACGAAAGAACTAAATATTAATATTACTTGGATATACGCATAAATACACATATGTACACATCATTGTTCCTCAGACAGAGGTAAGTGAGCTTTTTTGGTAAATCTGGTATACTTTCCACCCTAGCTGTTGTGCAAGAAGATGCAGCAAATGTTCCTTATCATGCTGAGCTTCAACATGCCTTGGTAGTTGCTCTCCATCTTAGTAATATCTTGGTAGTACATTTTCCATGTTCGTTATTTCCTGCTTCGACGTTCTGGGATAAGAAATTGGGGTGGGAGTGGATTATGTGAATCTTGAGAGATATTCGGCATCTGATATCCTCAGAGGCCTGCACCAACTTCTCGATATGTTCATGGTAATATAGTGGCCGTGTGTTACATAGGAAGCCATAGTAGTCTGACAATGCTTCCATTAATCTAAGTTCTTTCAATGTGAGCTTCTCTTTAAATACCTTATCTTAAGCAACTTCTAGATCTGAGGTCCGAAAAAGATACCTCACTTGAGCTTAGCACAACTGAGAGCTGTGGATATAGTGTACAAGTGTTGAAAAGCATCTCCATGCTTGTCTATGGGTTTCATAAAATTCTGCATGAAGAGGGAAGGAACACCTTATTCATATCCACCAGAAAAAGTAGTATTACTTCGTAAAGTCTGCCGCTATACCAAGAAAGATAAGTGCAATGACCTTAAAGTCCCCACAGATGCTTCAGTGGTGCTGATGGTAGATGACAGCTTACAGAAGAAATTTCATATTCTCATAGGGCTTCTTTAAATGAATTGAGTGCACAATCCAGAGATTGTGCTTGAAGCCAAGAGGGATGAACAGGCTAGAGATATATGTGAGGTACTACAACGTGTTTTCCATGTCGAAGAAAGAGGCGGCTCTTTTTTCCCTGTCCTGAAACTGCAGATCGTTACATTTACCTTGACTAGGTTTAAAGGCTTAAGCCCTGATACTGGGTGCTCTGCCTGCTGCCTAGATATTTAAAAATCACGGACAAGATCAGTCTAAACTTCTAGGTGACCAAGTGAGGATCAATGACAATTAAATCTGAATATAAAGAGACATTAGCTTCAGAAGAAACGAGAAGGAAAAAGATTCTTAATTGCTTAGTGTCTAGTGATAGGCAAATCTTCTGTCTGGGTCACATGTCTCATAATTGAGAGAAGGATGGGATAATTAACTTTTCCCGAATGAAACACTGAAGTCAGTAATATATTTTAGACAAAAATTAAAATCATCTACATATATGGCTTGTGTTTTTCTCCAGATCATTGGAACGGCAAAGTTGAAGGCTGCTTTCTTGCCATAAAACCATGCATTAGAATATTGAAAAAAGGATGACAACAGATGTGTAGGACACAGGAGAAGAGTAATTGTTCGGCGCTGTGTAACAGTCGTGAAATCCCCACATACGCAAACAAATAAATTGGCTTCGTTGACGCATCCGTGGTGTTTGGACATGTAAGGAGCAATTGTAGAGATATTTAACAGTACCGAAGTATGTGAAAAACAAAATATACAATTGCCATATATTTTGTTACGTGACTTCTCACAAAATCAATATACAAACCTATATATGTATATGTAACGTATATTATGGTTGTATTTTTAAATGGCGGATTGGCGTAGAACAGGGTGAGAACTTTTCATGTTTTAAAGGCCGCATTAGGTTAGCTGTAGGCGCATTCATAAAATTTGAAATATATATACTTCAAGTTGCTAATTTTCTTGTATATAACTAACTACTATGAATTTGTATTAGCTAAAGAACATATCAATTATCCGAGTTAACAAAATTTTTAATGCCTTTGTTACAGTATTTTTTGTAGGAAAGTAATAAAATAATTTGATCTCCTAAATTTGAATTCATTCAAATAGTCGCACTTAAATGCCAAAGCGAGCGCTGGCTTTTGACAAGTGTCACTCCCTTGACAAGCGTTAATCCCTTGACAACAATCAATCCGTTGACGAATGTTAATTCCTTAACGAACCTCAGTCTCCTGATGGGAGTCAATCTCTTGAGAAAAGTCATTTCCTTGCCTTGACTAACCTTAGTCCCTTGACAAGCGTCTTTCCCTTGGCAAGCGCCACTACCTTGGCAAGTTTCAGTCCAATGAGAAGCGTCAGTCTTTCGACGAGCGTTACTCCCCTGATCAGTGTCAGTGCCTTGACAAGCCTCAGTCCCTTGACGAACCTCAGTCCCTTGACAAGCGTTAGTTTCTTTAAGATTGTAAGCCCCTTGAAAAAATTAGACCCTTTACAAGTGTGTGTCACATAAAAAGAGCCAGTCACTGGACAAGCGTTAGTCTTTTGATAAGCGTCAGTTCCTTGGCAAGGATAAACTCATTGGTGAGCGTCATTCCATTGAAGATGGTCGGTCTCTTGATAGGCGTCAGTCTGTTGATAACCGTAAGTCCCTTGGTGAGCGTCAATACCTTAACGAGCTTTAGTCCCATAATGCATGCCAGTCCCTTCCCAAGCCTCAGTCCTTTGAAGAGCGTTAGCTTTTTGACAAGCATCAGTCTCTTGACGAGCGTCGGGCCCTTGGTAAACCTCAGTCTCTTAACAATCATTAGCCTCTTTTCAAGCCTCATTCACTTGATCAGCGTAAATCACTTGACGAGCGTTAATCCCTTAATAAGCGTCTGTCTCTTGACCAGCGTCATTTCCTTCTTGAGCGTAAATCCCTTGACGAGCGGCAGTCCGTGGAACAGGCGTCAAGATTATCAATTAATTGAAAATAATAAATAAGTAGATCGTTTACGTCATTTTTAACCCATCTTGGGGGACAGCAACAAAAGAAAATGTGTTTTCGCGTCTTTATCCTCTGCGGTAAATAACTCTTAATAAAGACATCGCCTAAAAGTTAATCTAGTAGTAAATTCATCATATACTAAATTCATGGTTAATACACCGTTATTAAAGTGATTGCATCAAAGATATATCTTTTAATAATTTTATTAGATAAAGTTAATTAAATATACAATTTTTCCATTATCCTAAAGGTAAAAAGAGACCATCATTTTTTAAATATTTATTTCCTAGAAACAAAATAATGTCACTTTATCTATTTAAATTCTTAATCTAGTATTTAGTAAAGTTTTCTGAACAAATTTTAATGCACTGACCCTTTAAAGCACCGTAGTAAGGAGATCATAAATTGCCTCCTGCGGAACTTCGGCTTAGGCGGCACACATGTTAAACTTATCTGCCTTTGTTTTGACTTCGTTGTTTGTTTCACACTGCTCTATCTACTGTTCCTCAGAGGTGTTAAAGGTTGTTCATATCACTAGACTGGCTTGGTCAAGGAACCTTTTGATCCCGTTTTGAACTGCTAGTTCTTGGCCGTTTTTGCTGTGATGCATGGAGAACCATCTTCCATAAGTAATGTTATTTTTTTACAATTTAAACATTGTACGAAGGCCTTAACGAAGGATCTATATGTATTTTGGGGGAGTTTATGTTGCCAATACACTACACCCAATCTAAACGACCAATGCTCCAGTTTACTCCCTATACCATCACTGTTAAACATCCTCATTTGAGAGTTGGTTGCTACTTACTTTAATCCAATGCTTGATTATGCAGTCTTCAGACGCACACTCGTCCAGCGACATAATATTGCGCAAATCTTATTCGTCCGAAAATATAACAGTCTGTCAGAACTCTATGAGTCTTTCTACCATCTCATTTGCTTGAGGGTGTTGATTAATTGCCTTTGCTAGTGAAATGTAAAATCATTCTTTTGCATGTGGTAAGAGGAATCCCGTGTTTTCGTGTGATCTTACACTGGCTAAATCCGCCCTATTTCGCTTCTGGCATTCGTGGTATGGCTGGTTGCTACAGTATACAGCATTAATAAACCGTAATCTGAAATAAAAAATAATAATATATTAACATTTTATCTTATATTAGAGGAGTTTTACAGTCCAAGGGTGCAGTGCGAGGTGTATATTTTCTTGTGTGATGGCTGTGTATATATAGAAACATGAAATAATATGCAAGTGCATTTCCAGAATTGATAGAAAAGTGCGTTGCCAAATATCGAGCGTTTAGGATGTTATATTTTATAAATTTGGATTACAAATAGCTGACAAATGAAAGATCCTTTTCTTCTGTTGATTTTATGATTTTGAGAGCTTTATTATTTGCAATATTGCCTACATTATATTCTCCCATTTGTTTATGTATTTATAGAATCTTACTCTTTTCAGATTCTCGCAGGACAGCGCGTTTCTTTATATTGGGCACATCTCCAAATAACACTCTCTCCATTTTCCTTTTCTATGATAAACAAATGGACGCTATCAACGAGTATATCCTTATTTTCTTCACACATGACACAATGGAGTGACATTTTGACGATGTAATTATTTTTACTCTTCAAATTACCCATTAAAAGCATTATTATAATGTAACCAGTGAAAATAAAAGTAAAAGCAATGAAACATAATAAACGGTGAAAATAATAGCAGTAAGCGAATCATGCAACATACCAATTTAGAATGTGATAGAATCAATTAAAATATTACGAAGGAACAAATGCATTTTCTAAAAATATCATTATGTCCACAAACTTATCGACAATATAATTGTGTAGCGATGAATTTACCAACGATGCATTGAGTTCCGATGAATTTACTACCTGATGTATTTACACGACAATGAATTTTAAGGAGATGTATTTATTACGACGTATTTACCTCCGATGAATTTACTGGACACGTATTTTACGAACTCGCTATTGGTAGTTGTCGTAGAATTGCTCATAGTCCGGTCCAATAATTATTATAGTCCTTTATCTGGACACACCACTTTTGTTTAAGTCGATGGTATTGAGACCATATGACTCAATCTATGATAATTATATATATATATATATATATATATATATATATATATATATATATATATATATATAAATATAGGCTTTAATTCCTACTGAACGTGCGAAGGCTGGTTAGAGGCAGGTTGTGTCACGGCCAGGATTCTCACTATCAAAGTCCCAGTTGTTACTGGGGGGAGGTTTAGGATTGTTAAATTTTCAGAGTGCATAATACAGGTTCAATAAATTAGCCGAAGGGATTTTTATTTAAAGTCTTGCCAAGGGTATGTCAAAAAGGAGGAGCCACCAAATAAACATACGTACAAAAATAAACTTTACTGTACAACAAAATAATGATTAGTAGCAATAGTTAAACGGGAATTTAGATAAATAAGGATTAAATATTAAACCCGTATTAGTCTGGGTTGACAGCAATTATAAATAATAATATCAGGAAATGACTCACTTGAATCTTCTTAATAAAGAGAAGATGACAATGACGTTAAGCGCCTAGATTTATAATGACAATGGGAGTATCAATCACTGTTAATTAAATAGATAAGTTAAGAATAGAGGGACACTGGATTTACAGATTTCCATTAATTGTAATGGATTGGAGAGACGACTACTCAGGTCCAGACGGGGTCGTTCGGGTGGCGTTAACACGAGTTCTCGGGGAGAGGGGGGATAAGACGACGGGTTCGGGGCTGCTGACTGCAGTTTCAGTTAGCTCACTCCTAACTGGATGTGATACTAACAAATAGTTACTTCCAGTAACTATTTGGATGTTCCTTTTTCTTTCTCAAGTTACGTTGAGCAACAGAGCGTATTCTTCCAGTCGCAGACTCTGCGGGGCGGGATTTGCCTCAGGAACACTTTGAGACAGCGACCAAGTTAACTCAGCCGCGCGTTGGCAGTCGATACGTTACGGCAACGAATCTCGTTCAACGTGAGGGTTACGCGAGTAGGTTTGGAACACTTCTCTCGAGGGATGAACGGTGTTGTCATTTATACCGCGGACTGTGTGAAATCGCAAGAGAGAATCCCTATACGACAATTCGCTTATCGCGGTGCCTTCTGGACAATCTCCTTGGTATCATAAAGAAGTCAAATAGAATTTAGGCTTCTCTGTGAGATAGGCCTTCTTCCGTCAGACATCCAGTCGCCTGTTAGGGGGAGGGGGCGCAGATAACGACTTAGGTCACGGAGAAGGCAGAGGAAAGCGGTAGAATGTCGGAGGAGGGGGGAAGGGAGACGAAGGTCAACTCAGACGACAAATCTCTTTTGTTCTTACGATCGCGTGGCACCATGTGAGTGTGTACGTTCCATACCCTCACAGTATTCGAAGTTTAGAAAGAGATCTGCGGAGAGAAGCAATATTTATTGAGCAGAATGTTCAGAAAACATAATAAATAAAATGAACATAAGTAACAATTAACACTTTAGCTGACATTGTTGATTAATATCCTGTCCACAAAAAACCTGATTTTACTCATAAACAATGGAATAGATAACTCAAGCTTTTTAACTACTTTCTGTGATGAAAAAACACTTCTATAAATGATCTAAGTTTTAAAAATTTCATTTATGGCTATTTACGTTTATTTTTAACAATACAATTCCCTAACTAACGCGGCAAGAGGGTAGATAAACAAGTCTCATTTGTGAAGTCTGCTTTGAAGGCGCTGGCACAAATGCGAATGTTGGCGAATAAAAAAGGTGAATTGCAGTAAAAATAAGTATCTAAAACTTTCTATCTAACTACCAGTAATATATTAGCCAAATTGTTTTAAAACTACCCGGCATTCATTATTTACATAAAACTACGTGTATAAAGGATTCATAATTGAAATTAAGCATCCTCTTTGGGAAAAATAAAGAATTGAGATAAATTGAAATAAATCGAGATTAAACTGTTTCTAATCCTATCACATCTCGTTTATAAATAGGCTTAATTCTAGGAAAGGGAAACCAACATATGTTGTTTATTTTTGTTTTCTTTTATACATGTTTTTCCCTTGATGTCTTAGTTTATTTATTTTATCCTTGGCCTGGTTATATTTGTAAGTACCGGGTATCGCTTCTAGAAATAAGTTTTGAAAAAGATAACAAAGATCTGTTCTTTCTTTGGGAAGTTTCTATCTTTATTCTACAACCGCTCTATTTTGGAGTTTTGGTTTACTTATTTCATTTCCAAGGTGTTTATATTCTTATCTGGGAATAATGAATTATTTTGTTTATTTTGAACGAGATTGTTTTCTTAGATCTTATAAAACTGAAGAATCACAAGGCTTTTTCGACTCTAATATAACCTAACCTAACATAACTAAGCTAAGCTAAAATAGGCTAGGTTAAGTCAGGTTAGGTTATATTACGATTGAAACCACCTTGGGATGCCTCATCTTTAAAAAATCCGTGTTTTTTCAGTGTTTACGTCGGCCATGACAAGGTATATTCGTTCTTAAATATGGAACTCCGTGTTTGGTCTTGGAACAACCTTGACTTTCTTTATTTTGCACTTCGAGTTTACCTTGCCTTTAGCAATGGGTCTATGCTCATATATATATATGATAAACTGTGTTCGTTTTTATGCCTAAACCATTTGTTCGTACCTAGTGTTCATGTTACTCTTTCCAAAGGGTTAAGATTCGTATGTGTAACTTTGACTTCACTTTTACGAACAACTTCGTTTTCTTTATTCTTCACTTAGCGTTCACATTGAAATTTCTAATGTGTTTTTGTTCGAATATTTGAGATCATGTGTTCAATATATGAACAACCATAGTTTTCTTTATTCTTCACTTAGTGTTCACAATCGCATTGTCAAAGGCTTACTTTCGTAAATATGGACCATGTGTTCTCTTTATTTTTTTCTTTATTCTACCTTTAGTGTTATTGTTGCAAACCTTAGAGGTACTTTGTGATAGAAGAGTAGTTTTTACCGCCAAATGTGGAGATGTTCTTTGGTTTCCCATCTCCACCATTAAAAATCGATCACTTGTGTCTCAGTTCTTTCCATCCTCGATTCTATTCCAAGGCGTGTGTTTTTTGTTTTGTTTTTGTTTGTTTTTTCATGTTTTCCACCATTATTATTACCCACAACCCCACCAAACAAGCGCTCTTCGTTTTACAAAGAAAACAAGAGTCAGGAAAATGGCACTGTCCTGTCCCTATCCTTTTGGTTACTCGAGCTATGTAGTTTTACCATATTTTCACTTCTCGCCTTCCTCCATACGACATACTGGGGTTGAGGGGTGGAACAGCGGTTAAGCCGCATCAGGTCTGGTTAGTCACAAGATGGAAGAGAAATTTAGGCCAACTTGACGGTGACTAATATAAGCTTCAGAAATTTGTGGTTCGGAACCCACGTTAATAAATAGGTCCTCAAACGAAAAAATAATAAAAAAGCTGGATCGGTGATAAACCCCCAACGAATTATTTCTCCCACACCCCAACTTTACCGAATTACTTGACATACTACCTCAATCATATTATGGTCCCATCCCACCCACTATCGATGCTTATAATCACGAGGACGGCCTTTTTCTTAAAGGTCAAGAGTATGTCTTTTCGAACTCTATATTTAGGATTTTGGGAGACTGATTTTGTCATGTGTAAATATTTTCCCACTAAACAGTTTTCTTCTTTTGGTCACTCTTCTACTCTTCAGTATTTTTGTTTTTGTTCGCTGCCGTACATAAGTGCTCATGTTCTTACATTTAGCCATTTTACTCTAAGTTGCATATGTAGGTTTAGAGGAATGATTTCCTCTCTTAGTAAATCGAATCTATTATTTACCACTACATCAAATAGGAAAATGGAAACGATACTGACACTAAATTACTTTGCTTAAGAAGTATAAAATGATTTAAGATCGATGATCCTGTAGTGATTATTTCTGGAGTTTCATTCTCCATCCTATCTTTTCTTCCACAGTTTGTTTAAATAAAGCTGAGTCTCTTTTGTTCTCTATTCATTAATTTCAATCTAGCTTAATGACTGTGTTAAGCTCTAAGTGGATCTGAATTTTTGTAATTGTGGAGATGATGCAGATGTTTAAATGTAAGTAATTACCTAAATCCATTTGCAACATGTTGATTATCCGGGTGTATAATAATGCAAAGTGGAAATTTTCCTTTTGATCTTATCCATTTAGGTAGATGAAATGCTGACTTCTTTGTTGAAACATATAACCCAAGCGCATTCGGAACCTTTTATGCGATAAGTATTATTAAAATCCTAGGTGGAATTTTTATTTTCAACAATTTTGTATCTTTTTCAGCCTCCTATTGTCGTGCTGAATTTGATTGTGGTTGAAGCAGAGGGATTGGAAGCGAAGGACCCAAATGGTAAGTTATATAATTCTTTCCAATCTCTTTAAAAATAATTTTTCAAAAAGCATTTGTTTTGAGTTTATCATCTAGAAGTCACTCGCTTTGATTAAGTAATTGATTGGATTAGAACCGGATCCTGCGTTTCAATGTGGCTTTTGTCTTCAACACATCAAATTGCTTGAAGTTTATATTTGATTCGCTCGCTTTCCATGTGATCATTATATTATTTTCATGAGAATTTGTGCATCAATGACAAATCTCGATGTTACTCATGTGTTTTATTCTTTTGTATGAGAATTTAATTAATTAATTTTTCGCATTAACTATCAAACATGGTTCTATCATTACTATAATTTTAATTAGATATCACCAAATAGATTTGCTGTTGAAAGATTATTTGATTTCACTGCAATCATTCATTCCATTCATCACATTTGTGGCTACTTTTTAATTCATCACAACAAAATTGGCACAACATTTTCAAATCATGTCTCTCTTTTGCGTGGACATATAAACCAGCGTAAAGATTTCTGCTAAGAGATCAGCTCCTCATTTTATTTTACGTAATTTACGATATCTAATGTCATCTTCTGCTACAAAGTATACACACAATAATTTAAATTAATTATTTGAAACGAAAGATATTACTGTTCTGATATATTTTGTTTATGAAAACTATTATTCTGTCATATAAAATGAAAGTTGCATATTATGAGATAATTAGACGCAAATTATAGCGATGAGTTCAGGATTCTAAAAAAAAGGTTTGTTTTTTATTTCTCTTTACTTTGGAAACGAAATCGAAATTATAACACCATTTAGGCAAATTTATAAAAACAATAATTGTACGAGATATAATATATTTATTAATGTAGTCTTAAGCATTTTAATAAAATTATACACCTCTAACTTGAGCAAAGATCTTTGCTTACAATCGAAGACTATAAAGGGTGTTCATTTGATCACCACGACAAAAACTACACATAGGCGTCCAACCCCGAGCTCTATCAAACTACAGCCTTCCACTCCTCTTTATGAACGCACACCATCATACGCTACTTTCAAACAACACAAATGATGCCTTGTGGCAATTCCGGTGCAAGCACATCTATTCGACTTTTCCCACTTACTTCGACCATCACGGAGCGACTACGTCCCTGGGCATAGACCTCCGCAATGACCCCACTACATACCTCCACACTCACATAACTCCACGCCCGCATGCACTATCTGACCATATCCCTGTATGCCTCCTCCTTCTCCTTTGATATCCTAATCCCCACACCACCTCTCTACGACTACACAAACACACACTGGAAGGACTTCAGGAGACATAACCACTAACACAACACACAACCTCAATCTTCAGATCACCAACAATACACACATAGACAACCGCTAGAATACAATCGCGAACACCATTAATACTACACGCAACATATACACACCAAGCAAACAAATATATTATTTGAACACTTCGCATTTTTCCTATACATAAAAATTCTGATTTAAATATCAAACAACCACAAAGACAGAGGCCCATGAGAACACAACATTACACTCTTACGTGCCCCCATCATACAATGCGTACAGCTAGATCGAAACCGCTAGTGGCGCGAAATTAAGCACCAACCCACCAAAACAAATCACCGTACAACACAACAACCGCACACTCACTGATAATAATGATATCCTTGTCGCATTCAGGTCCCAATGGAACATGTTGATGTTGCACACCCACAATGGACCCAAACTACACGCACAATAGCACTTACAGGAAGTTCGGGAATGGTGTCGGATCCATGCTGATGAGCTTATGGCCCGCACTCCTGGTACGAATGGAGGTGCTCGACAACTCTACCCCCCTATTACCATCGAAGTAAAAAACACTAAATTAAAATAACATCAAAATGCGCCTCAAGCGCTTCCGGCCTCGCAGCCACAATATTACATTACCTTCCCGAATACATGTTCCATACACTTAGCAACTTATCTAACGGCTCATTCGCCTCTGTTTATTTCCCACAAATATTTAAAACTTTACACAACATACTAAACCATAAACAAAACAAAAACCCAGAACACGCACAAACAATTACAGGCCTATTCCACTGTTAGTGAACCTAGGCAAAATACTTGAGCGTATGGTTAATGTCCGTCTCCAAAATTTTGTGGAGAAATTGTAACTGGTTATCCTCCTGCCAATATGGCTTCAATAGAGGCCAGTTCACTCAATACAAAAGTACAACAAAGAAAATCATTCCATCAGCAAGTTATGCATGAGGGCCTCCGTTGGAAACTCGTCAACAACACGCAGCTACCTCTCTGCACCAGGTCTTCTTTCCACTACCTTACAGAAAGGTGATGTACTAAAAAATAAAACAACAAAATATCACACCCATTCACACCATAGCTCCGAATCCTCAGAAGCAACAGACGAAATTATACGCCGCGTAAGAACACTACTTGCACAACATATATTTATACACACATATGTACACCAAACCTAAACTACCCAGCCCCTACAAAACTTACATATAAACCTCATACGAAAGTACTGGGAGAAACGTTTGACAAATTCACTACAGTCATCCCTTCCTACCTTTCTATTCACATCAAGTCATACCATTTTAAATATGAAGTAAATTGTAATAAAATGAAAGATACTTGGATAGGCATGTAACCTTTTAATATAAAAGAGAAAAATGGCATGGAATTAACCAAATGTATGGAAATTAAATCTAAACAGGCATAACCATTGAAAGCAAGTTTTACAAAAGTTAGTTCTCCCGTAAGAAAACAATTTCTGAATACAAACATCTTAGACTTAGTAAAAACTAAAGAGTGTAATTAATAACGGAAAAATAAATAATAATAAAACAGTGAAGAGAAAAATATTTTTAAAAAAATAGTTTAACGTAACTTTACTTAATAAACAAAAACATCGTTTATAAAGCGGTTCATTTCCAACATCTCTAACCTTATGTGAACAAGAGATGAATCCCAAATTACGATGTGAGAGACCTCTTCGAGGGGAACAAGAATAGAAGACAATATAGTTTTTTGAATACTCCTACGATAAATACATCCTTGACCAAAATTATGGGACAGGTATAAAACAAAAGAAAATACGAATGAAACTCATTCACATAATAAGTGAAAACAATATAATAAACACTCAATTATATCCCATCTACCAGTAAAGCAGCTGTTGTTGCCGTGTGAAAAATCGGTACACAAATGGAACAGTTTCCTTTCTTTAATTCATCTTTTGTGTTTGCTAGGTTTCTTTTATCTCTCTCTCTCTCTCTCGGTGGTGTTGGTGGTGGTAGTGTAGGACTCGTGGTGGAGGTAGGTTGTTAGTAATAATGGTGTTGGTAGTGTAGCAGTAAGGGTGATGGTGGTGGTGTAGTCGTAGTGGTGGTGTGGTAGCGATAGTGGTAATAGGGATGGTGTTGCTAGTGGTGCAGTAGTAATGGTAGGAGTGTTAGTGATGGTGGTGTTGTAGAAATGATGGTAGTGGTAGTAGTTGTGGTGGTGGTAATAGGGGTGATGTAGGGGTGGTGGTAGTAAGAGTGTTGTAGTGGTGGTGGTAGTTGTGTAGTAGTAATAGTGGTGGTATTAGTGTAATAATAGCGGTAGTGGTGATGTTGGTGGAAGTGGTGAAGTAGTAGTAGTGGTGGATGAGTAGTATTAGTGTTAGTCTAGTAGAAGTGGTGGTGGTGGTGGTATAGTAGTAATGGTTTTGGGGATGATAGTGGTGTTGTAGGTATAGTAGTAGTAGTGGTGGCGTAGTAGTAGTGGTAGTTGTGGTAGAGGTAGTGTACTAGTATTGGTGCTGTGGGTGATAAGGGTGTAGTGGTAGAGGTGGTAGGGGTGGGGGGGTAGTAGTATTGGTGATGGTGGTGGTGTAGTCGTAGTGGTGGTGTGGTAGCGATAGTGGTAATAGGGATGGTGGTGCTAGTGGTGCATTAGTAATGGTAGTAGTGTTAGTGATGGTGGTGTTGTAGAAATGATTGTAGTGGTGGTGGTAATAGGGGTGATGTAGTGGTGGTGGTAGTTGGAGTGATGTAGTGGTGGTGGTAGTTGTGTAGTAGTAATAGTGGTGGTATTAGTGTAATATTAGCGGTAGTGGTGATGTTGGTGGAAGTGGTGAAGTAGTAGTAGTGGTGGATGAGTAGTATTAGTGTTAGTCTAGTAGAAGTGGTGGTGATGGTGGTATAGTAGTAATGGTTTTGGGGATGATAGTGGTGGCGTAGTAGTAGTGGTAGTTGTGGTAGAGGTAGTGTACTAGAATTGGTGCAGTGGGTGATAAGGGTGTAGTGGTAGAGGTGGTGGGGGTAGAGGGGTGTAGTAGTATTGGTGATGGTGGTAGTCTCAAACTCAAAACACGAACCCATTTAGCAGTTAAACTCAAACAAGAATCCAATTAGAAAATCTGGAATTAAAGAATAATTCCAAAAATTTTCGCGGCTAAACTATTGAAGTTGACATTTTTGTTTGTTCTCATTGAACATATAATTATCGAAACTCTCTTTGGGGCACTCGTATCATGGATGGGGCCATTGGAATGCGTGGATTTCTCCAAAATTTCTTAAATGACACAAATGAAAAAGGAAAACCTGGTTTCTCCACCGGGACAAAAATCGAAAAAAGAAACGTTATCACTTTTTTGGCTGATTTTTCCGATAATTAGTATTTTATATGTTTTCCTTTTGATTATATTATAAGCACTTCAATGCATTTTTGAATATTTTGCATAAGATGTTAGGGCAACCTTCTGCCATTTAATGTTTAGCTGGTGAGTTTCGGGCAGCAACAACAAAGAGATATCAAGACGCACATTGAAAGGATGGCTGTCTCAGGTGAACAAAAACGCATTTGTGTACTAGTGCTACGGTCAAAAGTGAAGAAACAACCCTACCCATGTCCCTCCCTGAAACCCATCATATCACTACTTTTAAAAAGGCTACCTGGATATGGTAAGATGATGTGTTATGTGTCAGAATTCACGCCAACTGGTACTTCTGGGTCTCAGAAATTCTTGGAAGACCTTGTTTCGTTTACAACTAATTTCCTCTATGGCGTCGAGATTCAATTCCCTGCAATTTATTCGATATCACATCCCTCCCATCTCTCTATCCGACTTCGTGCCATCTTTAGGCACATCGTTGGACAGATCAGGTCGAAACCACCTTTGAACAAATGGGAAGGGAAGTTTATGTTTGAAAAGATCTCCAAGCATCTTTCTAGTAAACATTATTAATGAGCTGTTGAAACCAAAATACTCTGAGACTTTTCCTGTCATTAGGTTACAACTAAACTTCAGGTGCTTTTTAAACACAGAGAACGAAGACACTGTCACAAGGCGTAAACAATCATCAAATCAAATTAAAATCCTGCAAGTTTCTTTTCCCACGTAGGGAGGGGCAATTGTGGGGGCGTAGTTACTTTACATCAACGAGATTGCGTACACAAAGATGTAGATACACAGGTAGTAGGCACGTAGGTCTTCAGTTTAAGGTTTATGTCTTGTCCTAGTTCAGGGAAGGAGATATTCCCCCGTTCAGTCACCTCTTAATCTCGACACGAATCTTGAGAATCAACTTCACCGCTGTGACCACTCCAACGCATATCGGTTTTAGGCAGAAATACCGTGGCCTCTATCCACTAATACCATTAAAGTATAATGTGAGGTTGTTAGTTTTGTGTCAACGATAACGTTTAGGCCTGGAAAGCTTTTAATGAGAATTACATAAAGTGTGTGGTGAAGTTAGTGTAAGTAAAGATGTGGGCAAGGTTCATGTATCTCAAATAGGAAGCTCGTGCAGCTCTCCTGAATTCAGCTTTAAATTCTAACTGTTGACTCCCAATGTGAGGTGGGTGTGCATCACCCACATAGTTTCCGTGGTGCAGAGCACAATCGCTAATTGAATTAACCCGTAGCTAGTCGAGTGTAAAAGCAGGCGGCTCATATGCCTGATATGAGCGCAGGTTTCTAAGTAGCCGAGTGGTCTGAGAGATTCTCAAGTGTATCTCTGCTTCGGGAGTCTGATGGCTCGGATATCGTCACACACTACACATTACCTTTCTAATTGACCTTTTTTTATAACATTTTCCATCTTTGAACCCCTTAATAGGCTTATCCTTAATAAGTTAGTCTCGCATTTTTATTGAACAGGAAAGGACACGTAACGATGGATTTAAACTAGACAAGACTAGAAAAAAGATTGCTAAAAATTGCTTTACCAATAGTGGTAGATAAATGGAATAGACTTAGTGATAGAAAGTGTCTTCTCTGCAGAGTTTTAAGAATAAACTTGGTAGAATTATTACCGAGATAGAAATTAACATAGTGATGAGGTTGATTGATTATTGATTGTTTAAGGGCTACGCGACTTATAGTGATGGTAACAGGAGCTGCCTCCTATAGGCTATTGATTAGCCATTTGTGAACCCGTTCTTTTGTTATTTTTTGAAAGGCAAATTAATTTATTGTACTGAATAATTTTATGTTATTTTAACTTTAAATTATATCACATACTCGTATTTATATGATATTTAAATATGGGGCGTAAATGAATTCTAAACGAAGCTGGATTGCGGGAATGTATTGTACTACTGAAGGAAACTGGGCCGCAAGTAGCTATTGAAAAGAGTTAAGTACTAATGGAAGGAAGGATAAGATACGATTAAGACTATAGTGACATAAAGAGAGAAAAATCCACCAAGGCAAACCAAACTCCTCTCTGCCATTTTCCCTGCCTTACCTATGTAATAGATAAGTCAAAATAGCTTCAGCCATTTCAATATCACCCACATATATAGGGTCTTTCAATAAATTCGTTCGATTTTTAAATGTAAATAAAACAAGTTATGTGTTATATATGCTCTTAATTTATTTTAAATTTGAAAGTACATTTTATGTCATTAAGTGTGTAATATGACCTTGTTCAAATGCCCACCGCGGCTTCGCTTAATGGATCATATTCGGGAGGCCCAATTTTCGATGACTTTGTCGCATAAATTTGGCTGAATTTGCTAGATAGTGTTTGTTATGTTGACTTTGAGGACATCAACTGTTTGCGGATGATTTTCATAGATCTGCGATTTAAGGTAGCCCCAAAGAAAGTAGTCTAATGGCGTTAAATCGCATGATCTCGGTGGCCAGTTGACGTCACCACCGCAAGAGATGATCTTGCCCTGGAATCGTTGGTGCAAAATGTCTATCGTGGCGTGTGCAGTGTGGCATCTAGCGCCGTCCTGTTGGAAGCACATGTCGTCAGTATGTATATGAGGCATATAATCCAGTTGAGGCCACAAGAAGTTGCTTATCATCGATCTGTAGGTCTCGCCGTTGAGGGTTATGGTAATCCCATCTTCGTTCTAAAATAAATACGGACCGATGATTCCGTTAGACGAAATTCCACACCAAACAGTGACTTTGTTGGGATACAATTGGTGCTGGTGTATCTCATGTGTATTGTTTTCGTTCCAAATTTGACAATTTTGTTCGTTCACAAATCCATTCATCCAAAAATGAGCCTCGTCTCTGAAGCCGATTTTGGCGAGGAGAGAAATCACTTAATGCGCGGAACGTTTGTCGAACGGAGCACTGATTTTGATAATAACATTTGATGATTTGCACACGCTGTTTAACGCTATAACCTTTCATCGTGACTTGCCAAGTACTACTAAACAGTTCACACTGAGTTAGCCAGATATCGCTTCGCCAAAATGGGCACTATCACCTGACAAAGCTCGATATAAAATTTTAAATTTATTCTAAATAGGTAGACCAAAAATCATTCAAAGCAATATCAAGATCACCCAAATATATTATAGTATATTTAGTTTTATATTCATCCAAGACTGATGGGCCAAATTAATCTTAACTATCCCAATATCACCCAAATATAACAAAATATTAACAATTTTACATCTAGTTAGATAGATAGAGCAAATTGATCTATACCACCAATGTTTTTGCTGTTGGGTCCAGGAGCAGATGTAATCTGCTTCTAGGGCAGATTGCATGCTGTAGGAATTTCATAGCACCCTGATGTGCTAGGGATCCATGCCAAAATTAGAATTTAGGAGTAGGATTGCAGCTTAACCTTACGCAGATTGCAGTTGGGTGTGGTAGTCCCGCACCAAGATAACATTCACTGGGAGGGTCGTATCCTATCCACTAGGAAATAACTGACCGCTTTATGAATCTATTTTTTCTTGCCCTTCGGGGTGGCTAAGTTTTATAAAAAACAGGCCTGCCTGTTGGGTCGGAATTTCACCAACGATTTGCTACGAACTTCCTCTTGTGACCAGTTATTCTATGCTTATTGATTCTATTACTAAAAAGAATTTCTTCTCAATGTAAAAATGATTTTTTTAGATTATACGTGTAATAAAGATTAAGTTAACCAGTATATCTTTAGAAAAAGCATCACCGTTTATATTATCCAGTGCTTAAGAAGCAATTTATTAGGAGTCTAGTTGCACAAATTTATCATCATCCATCCTCCGTCGTCTGTAAGCGGTAATAAGATGGACATCTCACTTCCGAAACTTCTCTCAAAATAAATTGGTTTCAATTTATATGGATATTATTGTGTATTCTCCTAAAGAGACCCTTTTGGTCCCATAGGAATTAAAGGAGCCAATTTATAAGGTTCTCAACTCCCTAAAAAATGTGGAATATAAAATGAAAAAAGAAAAAGTATTATTATAAAATAAAGATAACAAAGAGGTAAATAATGAGAAGATTAAGAAACAGGGAAGAATGATTTTGAAGAGAGCAGAAGATAATGGCTGATCCAGCTTTAGAACTTAAGGCTGCTTGGGCAAATAGAATATGTATTGTATAAATGTGTGCGGGGAAGATACATATCTGAGCATGTGTCCTTGAATATATTTCAGTATTTACAAGAGTTTCTTTATGTATGTCTTCATATATGTATCTATGGATATGCCTTTACCTTGAAGATCATGTGTGATTTTGTGAATAATATGTGCTAATGACTAGCATTAAGAGCATAAATTATAAATATATTCACGTCATAAGGTTGGCCCTTTGATTCAGTTGGTCTTTGCGTAACGCTTAGGGACTCAGCGCCCTGAAAGTTTGCTTAAACCAAGATCTTCAGTGAGAATTGCAAATGCTGAACCATGTAAAGTCTCACCCTATTTGAACCTTCGTCAAAAGTGACTTTGCGATCTTCTTCAACTAGATTCTCCACAAGCATGTTGTTTTCTTAATATTTTGAGATACAGAGTCTCCCTTCCCATGGATCATCTTTGAGCTGTTTTTTGCCTTCCTTGAAGCGCTTAATCCAATCGTAAATCACTGAACTACATGGGGAAGAGTTCCCATAAACCTGTTGTAAATCTTCAAAAATTCTAACAGGTTTGCAATCAAGTTTAGTCAGAATATAATGTTGGCTCTTGGCCAGTGTTGGTCATTGGTGAAGGTGTTTTAATTTTTTACTCGATTATTATTAGAATAATTTCACATATATTGTTAATGGACATAATAATAATATAAATGCAAACTTTTGTTTGATAGCAGGTTGTAAACCTTATATAGAACAGTACCAAGTACAATTGCATGCAATCTTATGACAAAAATGATTATTATTTTTACCAAAAAATTGATAGCAAACAACTAGAAAGAACTGCCAACGTGAGAGCGACAAAATGTCACTCATCGTGCCAAAAATCGTGACTTAGAAGTCACTAGATGTCACTCTTTGTGGCAAGGATCAAAACATGGAAGCGAGAGAACGTCTCTATTCGTGGCAAGGATCAATACATGTAAGCGACAAATGTCTCTCTTTGTGGTAATAATCAAAACAATTCACTCTTTTGAAGTTACCATATAAGATATTAGAGCATGTTAAAACTAGTTTATTAACTTATATACAGTTTGTTAATTGTTTTGTTAATTGTTTTATAAAAATAAGTATTTGAACTTAAAACTATACAAGATGGAGTGAAGTAAAATATATTAGATTGCGAAAAGTTGGGTGAGTTTAGGAAATGAAGACCCACAGTATGTTTAGGAGAGTGGAGAAGACTGCAAAGAGGTTAGGAAGGTGGGATACTGACCGGGATAGATATAGTTTTGCTGGATTAAGCTAATTACTTTTAAGCTTTTTTAGAAATTAGTGCGAACTCTCTGCACGCAGATTTGCTAGCACTCCATTCCAGATGATGAGACATTGATAAGTGACAAAGCGCATCATAATTGCAAGTAAATAGTTTAATTTTGGGTTTGAGAGGCAATCATGTCTCATGCAAGGTATCCACTTCTCGCGAGTGGAAAATACGGGGCGATTAAGGTCAGGTTAAAGTCGTAAAATATCTTGTATAAGAATTTATAAATCTTATAGATAAAAATATATTTAAGTGTCCAAGGATAAAGCCTATGGTTTGATGGGCCTTCTTTGAAAATGTGTGTGGAACTTTGCGTAAGATATTGATTAATTAAGAGAGTTAAGTTTTATCTTTTATACGTGTTTAGGTAGGTTACCTCAAAATTGTAGGTATAGGTTAGGTGACTTTCTGTTGTTTTTTTAAATCATATATGATAAGTTTGCGATGTTTAAAGATAGTTTATTGGCATTGGGCAATATATAAACAGAGGAGAGAACTCTATTCGCTGTTTCGTTGAAATTGATTTCAATATGAACTAAAATTATTAGGGATTTATCGTCTGTTCTAGGCTTAATGGAATGTGTAGAATTCACTCACATTTTAAATAAATAAAAATCGCTCAAGGATGCTGCCCTGGACGGCACCGTATTCAATAAAAACTCGCCTAGATTTACAACCATTAAACTAAACATATATTTTTTGTTGGTTAAATAAGTCAGAATCTATTGCAGAATGGTTGCCGTCACCCCATATCTGACCAGTTTTGCACGTAAGATTACATGTTTTATTGTCTTAAATGCAGATTAGTGGCCTTCAATGAATAAAAAGATATCAGCTAATGATGGGTTATTTTTATAAATAACTTCCCCGGTAGAGGCAGAATAGATAATCATATAATCAGCGATAATCAGATGTAAATCAAAGATCCCTTCATTTAAAGATCTGGCTAATACGAACAATCTTTAGGGAGTTTGGGAACATCACTTTTGGTTGGGAATGAGGGAAACGAATTGGCAGAGGCAAAGAAGTAATCAACTTGATCGACTTAAAAGTAGAACTGGTACAGAATGTCTAATTAGATTTTCGTATTTAAGGTCCTTCAGGATAGCTTCAACCTTATTGAGGGTAAGTGAATAGAAAGAAACTTCAAAGAATATAATGTTAGCAAGAAATCTTGGAAGCGATCGTCTGTATATGGGATAGAATTTGATGTTGTCACGCCAACCTCCGCAAAATATGAGTCTAATTTATTATCAATGGATTTATATAAGTAAGAATATAAGAAAAAGAGTCTGAATAAGGCTAATCAATGTATTATACGAGCTGGCTCATGTCGGTCAGTAATATTGTTATGCCTTTTATATAGCTCCCTTATTTCCGATTTTGGCGATGTAGTTTGCCAATCGAGTTATTAAGATTCTACATTTGGGTGGAGGGGTGGTATATTTTTAAAATTAAATTTTGTGGCATAGAAGCTTTTGAGTGGAAGGTTTAATTTAATCAAGATTTGTTTATTTGATAGACCTCACACATAATAATTTCCCGTTTTGCATTTATAATTTATGACGTTGATTAATCGACTCTGATAAAGCTAAAGTGGTCAATGCATTATATAAACCTGTTAAGAACACTTTATTTCGAGTGATGGAATAAGTAGCGATGTATGGACAAAAAAGGATAGGTTAAAATCTATAGGTCTTCTATTAGAGTCATTATAGACACGAAATGTACAATTTAAAAGGTTGGAACCGGCCGATTTAGTAAAAAAAAGCCAACAGAAGAGGGAAGTGATCAAAGACATCGGAAATTAGAATGTAAGATACAACAGGTTTGCTTAGATTCGACCACATCTGATCAAGTTAGGACGTTTTATTGGTTGTAAATGAGCACGTTTCAAGAGCGACATGAGGTGAGGGGCCGTAGGAAAACAGCACTATAAAGATGTTTTGAATAGATCGTAACAGGGGTAATGAAGACCAGATCAAACCTATCTATTAAGAGGGAGTGTCCAGTTAAGTAATTAAGCAAGTTATCCGTGACTGCAAAAGAAAGGGTAAGATTCTCTCGGGGAAACGGCAGATCCATAGAATTTGTATAAGTATGTTGTTAATGGTTAATTGTAGACGAATGGGTTCGATGAGTGATAAAATAATGGACTTCTGAGAGATTTGGGGGAAATATTTTGATTGACATAGATGCTTACACCACCATCTTGCTTTTCAGGAATGAAACATGAAGCGTTAAACCCAGTTATCTGATAGAGATCTTTGTCGCATGCATAGGCCATGTTTCAGTGAGGACTAGTACGTCTATATCTTGTTTAATTACTGGTAGACAGTGTGTTAATTTCTTTATATTCTCCTTTAGCTTGCAGTTTCCTTTTTCCATCATTTGAACATTTTAATGGTAAATATAGTATAAAATGAGGTTTGCTTGCATTCTTTTGTCTTCAAATATATGTTTGGGAATTGCTTTTGATTCATTCTATTTTACGAGGTCTCTGTAATTTGATAGAATCGTGGAGAATTCTTCTTAGAGTAAACTTCCAATTGAACTTGACTAATTTTTCCACAAAAATGTTCTTTGATTTATATTTGAATCAATTTGCTTATTTTATGAGAGTATTCCATTTATCAGTGCAAATTCTATTAAAAAGTAGAAGAAGATAGTTATATAGAATTTCAAATTCTTTCTTCTGATACGTTCCACAAAATTTATAGAATAGATAAATGCCACCCATGTATTTTTTTTTATACAGGACTTGTATTGATGATTTAGTGGTTGTCCTATTACTCAACTTCAAGTTAACTTGTATTTTTCATTTCCATAATTTTCAGTAGTGACTAGTATCTACTCATCTACCATTCATTCTTGAATTGCCCTTTAGGTAACAGGATATTTTTTTTTCATTGTCATCTAGATACTATAAGCTTTTGTTTTTATAGAAAAGCACTTTTTTTTACCTATTCTTGTAGTATAATAAAGTGTCTATATTTTAGAATTAGTTGTGTTTTACGATGTTACACTTCAACAGCCATCAGCAACTCGTTAAGACGATAAATCAGCCGTTGAACAATTGAAGGAAAATTTGGACGCTGGTGTGGATTTTTCCCTTTACATTCCTCTGCAACTATCTGTGTGTAGAACAAGTTCCTCATACAGTAACATTAGTTGACTTCTTCCTTTTTAGTTAAATTTTAGCATTTTTAAGTTAGTACAATTGTAAATATATCAATAAACGAACAAAACAGAATTAACTTCATTATCTGGTTGGGTCACGTATCACGTGCATAATAATATATAAACCCTTTTAACAACAAATTTATAATGAACTGCACACAAACTACTAAATAAAACAATAGTGTTAAACGGATTTAAACAGCCGTTTAAAACTGTATTTAGGTTATATAATATGAATATAACCCAAAGATGAGAATTTCCCTCACACACAAAGTCAGAACCATGTACCAAATGACCCTAAAGAAACAAAAGATTATTTCGAACGAAGGACACCTTTATGCAGATCATTAACTCCCTACTTCAATTATTCGGCTCTCAGGCATAGCAATAGGTAGAGAAAATACAGAGGAGAGATGGCAAAATAAAAAAGAAGGATAAATTATTGACAAGCAATCAAGAGGAAGAAAATTAATGAGTATGCTTAAAGCCAAGCCTTATTTCCGCAAAATTATAATTATGCCTTGTAAATTGGATAGTGAAACTTCTGAAGACCTACGCTTTGTTTTTTGTAGTAATCACAGTACTACTGGTGTTTATAGGCATTTTAATCATCATTTACGGCTTTCGTTAGGCGCGGAAAGCATTTATTTCTAAAATAGTAGCACTCTGATTATGACTCTATTTGCAGCGATACTCATTTAAGAATTACTGCTTTCCGCGCGAAAATGAAGCCTTAAGGATGACTAAAATGCCCACAAACCCCATTAATACTGTTTTTACGTACTTACTCTTTATTCATCGATTATTCATATATGCGTTTGGGTAATACTTCAGTTTAGGAGGCGCTATTTCTGGGAAACAATTAATGAGATAGGGTCTGCACATTTATCGAAATAATAAAGACGATAGCGCCGCCTACTTTAGGCTATTTCGGACCAAAAGGAACATTTTTACTTTCGAAATTAAGTTAGAGGTTGCAACCCCTGCAAGTTTTAAAAAAACTCGTAATATTCCTAATTAGAAAGGTTAACACCAGATTTGAATGCAAAAGGCGATTACTAAATGTCGGCGGCACTATCGTCGTCTTCAATTACCGAATAAATAATCACTTCACGAAATAAGCTAAACCATCTTTACCTTTCATTATCATAATCGAGCTACGCTTCTTTCCCACCCCTGTTGCAAAAGGCGTATTAAAACCAAACAAACTAAGCTCACAAGAATCGCGCTGATTTACCTGCTTGTCTTTAGTGTTGCCAATGTTTGAAGTAAGGTCTAACTAAGAGTTACTAGTCTGTAAAAATAATGTTTTATTTTCACATTGAAAGAAAGCAAGGTTCGCCGTATTTGAATGTCAATCTTAACCCCTTTAAGGTATAATATCTTAAAAATTCGTACTTTTCGCCGCCTGGAATGACTAAATAAAAAGACCGTGAGTACTTGTATAACACTAAAACACAGCATAGGTCTTCTGAAGTTTGACCAATTAGGTTTACAAAAGTAATTTTAAATTAATTTATAAATGTATTAAAAGCTATTTAAATTTTATCATTTTCGTCGTTCAAATTCGCTTACGCGGGTTTAATTTATTGGATTGAAATGCTATAATTTATTTATTTATTTACATGTGTGGATTATTGCCAATTTAAAATAGTAAATTGATGGATTTTAAAATGAAATGACCATTTTTTAGTTATTGCCCATAAAGAGAGGGTAAAAATTGTAGGTAACACGAAATACTAATTGAGCATAATTATCCAAATATTTTCAGTTTACTTCGAAGATATTCCGTTTCTATTGATAGCAAACGAAACCTAAATTTGGGGGCACATATTTTGTTTATTTCGAAGATATTGTCACAATTAAAATTATCTTACTCATCAAGTTAGCATTCACACATTTAAAAAAAGTTAAAATGAAATTTGGAAAATTTCTCTATTACTGCGTTTTAAATTTCATTCCAGGAGGTATTTGTTTTGTTAAAGTTTTACTATGCAAATTTACATTTATTCTAGTCAATTTTTAAGAACACCATTGGTTGTAACATTCTCAATTATCAATACTGTCGAATCTTTTCTTGAAATCAGGACGTTCACATATGCTACTCTTTCAGAGTATGCTAATCTTTCACATATGCTACTCTTTCTCTTTGAGATAACTCTTTTAGGTTTTCTCAAAGCCCATTTGATTTCAGGCATTCAATAATGGCAGTCCAAATCTTATGTTTTTAGCATTGATCTTTCATTACAAAAGAATTAACATCAGTCCAGGTAGCACTAGACAACTTATGAGAGTCTTACCTTTTACTTCATGGAAGTTGTGGGTCGCTGTTGTGTGCTGCTGCAACTAAAGAAATAAATGGGTATTCCAACCAATACATAGTTCTTTAAGACTAAAAATTGAAAACAGGTCTAATAAAATATAAGAATAAAGGTTGGAATAATAAAGAATAAAAGGATTCGATAAGATACATCTTCACCCCAAAATAATAAGAAAGTACACAGACTATACCCAAATATGCTTTAAAAAGAACAAAATGGTTACTGGCTACACCAGCACCGCTATTTTACTTAGGTAGCTAATGAATATTAGAAGAGAGGTAAAGACAGGTAGAAAAGGTGGAAAAGGAAAAAAAAGAACGAGAGCAGTTAAAAGTGAACAACTGGAGACGGTAGAAAGTATTCAAAATATCTTGATACAGTTCAGTTTAGAGCAATTAGATTACTCTATCGGATATATTCACTTACTTGGCGTGGATGAGGAGTGTCCTCCAAGGGTGCCCGATGCAGTATTATGCAGGTGGCTCCTAATTTTTATACCCATGGCATACCATCACTTTGTTCATTGTAGTTCACCTTATCATGTATTAAGCACATGCGCTTATGAGTGTGAACTCAAATCTACACAGAGACCGCTAACAGTGAGGACAAATTCTTCGTTGAGTTTGGTCCTACTGTAGGTACTCCTACGGTATCGCTGGTTGGTGTGTCCGAACACAATACGAGGCGAACAGCTTCCCCCAAATGACGAGCATCAAGTGTTCCCTTCGTACTTACAAAAAAATTGTCATTTTGATCTTTATGTGAATCTTATTATCTGGACGTCTTCAAAATTTCATCTCGTGCATGGTTCTTGCTGTTTTTTTGCTGGAAACTAGCTATGTTCCCTTTCATTTTAAGTGGATATTTGTAGAGTTCATCCCTGAATGTGGGTTTATTCCATCAGCGATTCTAGACCCTATCTCAAGGAGGCAGTTCTATTTTAGAAAATAGAACGCTTCCCTAGTCTTGTCAAAGGCCATTCAAAATTTCCTCCTATCTTCCTTCCTTATTCTCTCCTTTTTCTAAAGAAAGTGTTTAAAACTACTTGCGGCTCCATTTTAATCAAGCTTCTACGAGTACTTTCTCCCTCTCCTTCATATCCTCACCTCTATGTTCAATTTGTATGGATCGTGTTTCTTTCAGGCAAGTGACTCGACAAATTTCATCGTTGTGGCAAGTAGGCCTTAATTTATTTGGGGTGTTTTATTTCAAAATCGTCGCAAACTCAAATAAAAATTCCAAACGCTCTTGCAACTTCCTAATCCTCTATTCAACAACTCATTCAAACCTACTGTCGAATATGAGGGCACAAAACGGCTTTGTCATTTTCCTGAGAGATCAAATACATTTCTTAATTGAACTCTACAGCCCAACTTTCAAATTGAAATCACTACTTTAACTTAGGCCGTAATGAACTAACAGGAGGAAATTGTCTCACATTTCCTGAAGGTCACCCGCTTCTGATAGGAGTGACTCTCATTGAGTTTTCTCGTTTTTCCTCTCTCTCGCCCTCTTCTTGTCTCCCCTTTGCTAACAACCTGTTAAAATAATATACTTTATGTTTTTGTAGTCTGATTATCCTTGCCATTATCATACTAAAGAAGATTTATTAAGAGAAAAATTCATCAGTTAATACAAATTTATGATGGAACCAATTCCATATTCAATAACCAATTAACGGTTCGTTACCAAAAAGGGAGCGCTGGTGTTGGATTTGCCTTAACGGAACTGAAACAATGAATTTCCGCCTATGAGTAGAAATGGGGCGGTTTCTCTATGTGAATTTTTTAATTACATGCTACCGAATCTATTTAATTAACGAAATGTGAAAATTGATGAACTCATCCGCGCCTGAATATTTTTTGAAAAGAGTTTAGACCGGAAGAGTATTGTAGTAAGTCGAAATGATAATAATCATAGCTCGATAACCCTAAACAAGGAGACTTTGGGGCCAGCAGTCGCAAGCAACTTTCTTGAAGCTTCTGCTTTCCCCAATGAAAAGAAAGCCCCATATGCGGAAAAGAAATAGGAGGACACCTGTTTTCAGGGCGGCAGGGTATTGTCGTAGCCCGTGAAAATACACACAATTTTATTGTTCGTTTAAGATATATCATTATATAAATATCATGAGGGCAATTGTTTAGAAATTATTGGAATGGGCGAGAAAGATAGAATTATTGCAAAGTAAGTGAATGTTGCAAGTACAAATGGTACAAGTACAAACAAATTCGTCATTCTATGAAACTGTTTGTATGTCTATAATTCTTTTGACCCTCTCTCTTTACACGGCTTTTACTTTACTGGATATAATAATTGCGTGATTCTTTTAAAATTCTCAATGTTACCTTTGATCAGCAATACATAATGGATGTTGCGTGTTTCACCCGACAGAAAGTTGCAGTTTTACGGCATTATTTTAAAACGTTTAATAATAGAGCAATCTAGTTTGGGCATTCACAGCAGATTATAATCTGAATCTTCTTGACCCAAATATACCAGAAACTAAGTTTTCATACCTAATTTGAATAATGCTTCTTGGTTTCGTCGTAAAATATATGTAATTAAATAGATATTTCTCAGAAATACACACATTCCTTAATCTTTTATACACGAATTATACTATCCTTTACCTGATAAAATGGTGTCAGCGTCTGATAACATTTACAACAAGTTAGATATATCACTAATCGATATTTAATATGTTACATATCTACCTTCAATAATCGTTCCAAACACATTATTGAATATGGCGAACTAAACATATTTTCGTTTGAAGCCACCTCTTTTCTAGCTCAAAATTAAACAATTTGACTTGATTTTATTTTATTTTCATTTACTCAATTACTTTTTAATACTGTCCTCGTCTCAGTACATTTGAGAGAGAACAACTTGATAGTGAAAGTTGGTAGAATTAAAGCTATTTAGTTCCACTATTTTAGCTATTAAAATTTGTTTTCAACATCTTTTACACATTTAATGAGTGACGTGAGAATAAGAGTTTAGACTTCACTTGCATAATGTATAAGTATTTTATAACCTTTCTTTTTCAATTCCGACTACTTATCATCATAAACCGAACATCTCTAGAGCAGTTTCTTTGTTCAACTTTCACGCAGAAGATTTGCTGTAATGCCATTAGATTTATGCTACACAATAATGTTCCTAACAAACGAAATTAGAATGTTTACAATGGAGAAAATTTCACCGCCTTCACCATCGCGCTCCTGTAATTGTTTGCACGGCTAAGTCGTAACAACGAATCACAAATCTCCCACGTACATTAGCATCTTAACAATCCATTTCTAACATTTTAGTTTATTCTAGAATTATTTCTAAAACCTTTTAAAGACTTCCGGAGTGTCAGCTAATTTGAAAAACTGTCTATGTAATCATTAAAACACAAAAGTTCTCTATGTTGCTTATAGTTTTGGATATACAATATTATCATTTATTTACCATACTTTTTTGTTTCAAATTATTTTATTATACAATGCAAAGAAAAGAAGTGTCCTGCTAAAATATTAACACTAAAACGGATCCAAACTTCGCGAAGAGACAAATTTACACCTACATTGGATTTGGCACCTGACGTTGCCTACACTGATACACGGATCTAGATGTTCTCCTATGATAGAATTCTGTGGTAGGTTAGAATTTAAATAACCTTTGACGTATAAAAAATGCAAGGATTTATAAATCCATATTTTCAAGATTGAATGAACCTATTTGGCCTAAATTAAGATTTAGTCCAAAAGTAATCAAGGATGTTATTTCCTGAGATTTAGAATTAACTTTCGAGTTTGCTTCATGGGAGAGGAGATATTTCAAAAGAGCTGATCAAATATGACTGCCCCTTGAGAAAGCCACTTGGGAGTATAATTCGTTGTAATGTTCCCTCCAGAAGCTCAATCTTCTAGCGTGTCATTCTGAAAGTCACAGAACCACTATAACCGACCTATTGAGACCCATTATCCCCCACCCCATTCCAGGTCCAAGTCTAGTTTAACTCTATGTGAGATTAATCTGAACGAGGAAAAGCCCCAATCGTGCTCGTAAAATATATAGGTTGGGCAGGGCTCTCCAAGCCAGCGGACCCATATCCGGTTTTAGTCGTTTTTATGACGCGCCAAATGATGATATTGATATTCTTCCTGTCTCCCCACAGTTATAATAATAATATTAATTTTAGTAATTCTAAAACTCTTATTACCAAATTGTGGTGCTCTACTTTAGAAGCAACGAAACCTAAACCCTTGATATTATGGACCAAGAATTATCGCCGTTATGGGGATTTTTGCACCGACTAATGGCAACCCTGCCACGTTGCATGCATTCCCTGCAATCAACTCATTTAATTACAGATCCATTATCATTTAATGAACAAAATCAACTTTATTATGGTTTGCTGGCAGAGGGAATTTGCTGAAATTGCGCCATCAAATTCTATCGTGGTTTTAGTCCTCGTCATCCAATCGCGGTCTTCTTTTGTTTCAGTTGAGAAACGTTAATATTCTTAAGCATTTATTATTTTGACTTGTGTTTTATTTAAACGGGAAATTTATATCATAATATTTGGTGGCTTTACTCTGGGTTTTGTCATGAAGATTCTAAAGTGAGGATTTTGTCTTCGTCCATCATTCTCTTTGTTCTTGTGAGGGAGGTTGAGAATTAGTAAATTTGAATGCATGTTATTTTTCTGTGTTCTTTGTGGCTACGAAAGGGAGAATTTTTCCCCTCCTTCGATTGGAGGACAGATAGGGTTGGTGTCTGGCAAACGGGTCAAATGAGTACTTCATTATACTAGTGCTCTTTAATGATGTTTATTCTAGTTTTTGTCTCATTGCTGTCCTTGTTGGATTACACAAACTCTTCATATTCTTCCACTCCTTTGATTTGTTTATTTTTTGTACTCTTCATCTCCAATTATTCCGCGCAATGGGTTCAAAATTTGTACTTATGAGTACATCTACGCTTTGTGTCCTACTGGACCATACGTATACGTTCGTAAGCTATCTGCTGTATTCCTATTCATCATTTATCATTTTGTGGTCCTTTATTTTTAACATATTCTGTTTTGTCTACCTTCCTTCTCTTCATTTTCCGTACGCGCCTTCATTGGTTTACTCCCCACATGCTTGTCTCTCTGTGACCTTTGCGTTCCTTCGTAGTGGGGTCATCCTACTTCAATTACTAAATCTAATTCAACAAATTTCGCATCCTTGTGTTCCTCGGCTCATAAATGTAGTATCAGCTGCGCGTCGTAGAATACGAGGATAAAGACCTAGACGTTGAAACCCGCTCCATCGTATAATATTATAAATCCTATGTATTTTAAATTACTCAAAAATAGATAGAAAAATTTTAGCCTACTTTGACCTAACGTGCTCTATTTTCTCAATGCCACTTTTATCTAATTACTCTCACTTCCTTTTTATATTGTATGGCATTGACGTAAGTCAATCCGCTACCCCACCACTCCTCTGGGTATTTGTATTGTATAAGAAGATAAAGCTGTGGAAAATAAGAGAGGAAGTAGAATAAGGTGAAGATAAAAAGAAGAATACAAAGACAAAAAGATGAGAAGAAGCAGAAAAGAGGGGGGAAAAGTGAGAAGAAAGAGTATAAGAAGAGGAGCAGTATTAGAAAAATAAGAAAAAGAGGAAGAAGAATTTCTTGTGACAACCCTCGGTTTTCTTTATCCCTCAACATTGTTTGTTTCTTTGCGTTTCCTTAGCGAATACCTTGTTCACTCTTTATTCCATTTCTTCACTGTCTAAAAACTCCATCCTTGCGTAAATCCATCTTCTATTTTTATCAAAACTCAGCCGATTATTAATTTTTATCCTTCAGTATATGCCTTCAAAATTAATATGAAAGCTTACTTTAATAGTTAACTTAATCCATTCCATTTGACCTAACTGTAGCGTACATAATGACGCAGCTTCCAGCGCCTATTGGAAGTGTCTTTATCTCTCACTCATTCACGAAAATAAGCAGTCTGAGACGCTTCCCTTTTGAAGCTTAACTTAATTGTTATCGCTTAATGGATTTAGAAACTTTAATGGAATCTGAAAGGAAGTAGAGTAAGTAATTTAGTTTCCAGATATATTGAATTAATGACGCATGAATTGACCCATTACGAACTTTGTCAACAAAAGTAGAGGATGGAGATTGATGGATCATAAGCAGGATGTGTGGAGTTAAGGCTTCTGGTTGTGAAAAATGTAGAAGTAAATTTAAAGTTTATGTTAATAAAAATTTTGAATTTGACCGTAATTAACTCGAACATTGTGATTTGGATGTTAAGAATGGTGGAAAAACAGAGTTGCAAGGTGGTTCACAGAGAAAGGATTCAAAGTCAATGAATTTAAGCATTTAACAAATGCAGTTTGGGCAAAGTTTTTTGGGGGGTTATAACATTCTGATATTAATACATCAAGCTAAACTAATCTTGACTATTTTAACCTTAAAACTCATCCAATACGCCTGTGCAGAAGATCTGCAAAAGATTTAAAATTGATGTAAGGACCTAAAAAATAAAATTGGGAAATGCGGGAGGACAATATTATATTTTAGAAAACACCTCATCATTCCTAAGTAAATAGCAAAGCACTCCGGAAGTAGAAGTTATTTTTTACCATCTTGTTTAGGATAAAACCACTTTCAATTCCTTGTAATACTATGACCTTCAAACACAGGGAAATTATTATTGGCAAATTTATTCCGTACAAAACAGTATATAATTCCAGGTAATGACGAGTAAAATACCAGGAGAGTAAAGTATTATATAAGATGGCTACGAAAAACTGAGTTACATTTTCTTGTGCATCGTGCAATCACACATTCTTACAAACCTATTTAACCATAGTAAATCTCTGTATTTTGCTTTGGGATTAAAGGGAAACCAACACACCGCGAAAAATAACCTATAATTGACAGAAAGCAAACATTAGTATAAATACACAAGTACAAGTGATGGACCCTGTTTATAAAACCACATTTTGCACAGTTCAAGGAAATATTAAACATACTAATACTTCACTTCATTAGCACAGCGGCATTAATTTCATGTTTATCATTATTTTATGGCTAGAAATAATCAAAAGCACGTTTGCTTTTATATCTCCCTATAGTCATGACAAAAAGTTTTAAGACTACTATATTTTTTCATATATGGAAATTAATAAAACGAATCAAACACTGCAATTTGTTTTTTACTGTGTTTGTATCCTTATCAGAAGGTTAATTAAATTTGGGAGGGGGACAAATCCATTTTAATAATAGGTACAGCCAATTAATAACCGAAGTTAATATTTACAATGATGTCCCATGTTCTTCAAGATGCTGTAGACCGAATTTGTGATAAAATCCTGACTTATAGTGCTCTATTTTCGCTCTTTAAACACTTGAAAGTACTCACAGCTAAATGGCTAATGTTTATCAACCGCCAATTTGATTTTCGCCGTCAAATAATCTATTACCTACAATTACGATGAATTCCCGGGACAAGTTGCCAAATCTTTAAAGTTATTTTCAGCCCAAAACTTTGCAATTGATTTTGCTTTGTGAAAAGGAGCTCCATCATATTGAAAAATAAAAATGTTATCAATAAAATAGGCCTGAACTATTAAGAAAGGAGCTGAAGAAGCAGGTATTGCTACCAATTTTAGTTCATGGCAGATTTCTTGGGAAAAATATTAGTGCTCCAGTTCCTTCAGATGAGAAGCAGCCCCAGACATGAAGAATGTCCTGATTATTGACCATAGACAAAACACAGAAATCGTGAAAAGGCACCCCATTGTTTCTCCTAACGAGGTCTCATCCATAATCTGCAAAAAGTGGAAGGGAAGTTCGTAAGAGAATATTACCTTGCCCGTGTTCAACATTCCATTATTTATAACTTATGCAAAAATACAGAATATCCAGGAAGTTCTTCTTTGTGAGAGGAGACTTCTTTGCAGCTGTTCCTTACTCGAAACCTTTTTTGAAAAGTTTCTACCTCACTGAGCGTGCTGAATGGTTGAAGCCATCTACTTTATAATCTTGATCAAGCTCGGCACTGGAAGCATCCCGAACCGTCAGCTAGAACTTTACCAGGAGGCGATCTTGGCTGTCATTTCAATCTCTTAGGAGTGTCGAATACTTATTCACAGGAGTGTTCAACCAGTTAAAGTTATTAATGTTTCTAAAGATGGTCATACTTGATATCAAAATACCTTTAGCAACTATATCCTTGTATTTCAGACCACTTTAGCGTAGACCGACTAAGGTTGTACACTTTTCTTTGGAAAGGATTATTTCTGGAATTAAAGAGATTCCAATATTTGTTTTTGCAAATAAATATTTCAAAATGATTATAATTACTCAGCAGCATTCATTTCACCAATGTTTCTCATCATTTTACCTTCTTGATCGAATAGTAAACCTCCCCAGGCACTGAAATTCACCTCCTGCAAGAAAATAACCAGAGGACGATTTTGGATTCAAGAAATAAATGCATTTTCTCAGTATTATTTAAATGCAGACATCTTAATAAATTTTAAATAATATAAATATTAGCACAATTATTCCAAACACCTAAGATATTATGCCAAATGAATAAAAAAAGTTATTTTCAAAACTTTGGCACGGAACTGTAGTGTGAGGGGATGTCCTCGAAGGACCAACGTGAAAATAAGCTCCCCTTGGAATACCCCTTTAAGTTCCTTCGCTCTAAACCACGTGCTCATTGACGTAGGAAGTTTAGAATCTTTGAGAAGGAAGCAGTCCCGCGCTGAGTCACCCGACCAAGCTGTATTTGTTTTCGTACGCTACTCGCCCCCTCCCCCTCCTCTCCCGCGATAACCCCGAGCGCAGCTGTACTATCCCTAATATATGCTTTCCAGGCATGTCTATTCCCCCACGAGGGCAACCATACTACAATAACCCTACCCCCGTATCATGAGGCAAGCTTCGCTGTCCGATCCGACTCGCTATCTCGAAGTACTCGTAAGTTTACATATACTGATGTCGAGAATCCTCTATGGACAGCCATGCCCTGGGGCTATCGATTAAACAGGCCACCCGGCTATTTAACCCGCAGTCCACGATTTCTCGAGGAGATTGAGAGTCTGCCAGTCCATCCGTTCAGACCGTTTGTCTGTTCCCCAGCAAATTCCTGCAAGCAACCTCCCTTCGAGTCGTACCTAGTCGTAAGATCTTCCTTCATGAAGCTTTGGCCCCTGTTCACAGGAAAGCTATCGAGCCCCCTTCTTACCGGAAAATTGTGCGGCCCTCCTCATCTAGGACCCTATTCAAGACTCCCGTTCCTTAGAGTCTGAGGCTTCCTGCCGATCTGCAGAATCGTCTCGAGTTGAGATTACATCTCTCTGGAGCAGAAAAAAAACTCATTCTTCAACAAGAAGTAATTTAAACACACATCTACGCGTCCTCCTCGTTAGGATTCCACAATGTATCTTCTCGAAGACCTGTGCCGTTGGTCTTTTCCCTGCTCAAATAACCACCACGCTTCCAGGTAGAGCGATCTTGTGTTGTAATCCCCTGATTACACCCCGCCAATCGTCACCGCATCCACTTTTGAATTGACTTCCCGCTTAATCGTAATTAATATCTCTCGTTCGAGGTAACATTAATTTTGCTCCTCCCGCTTAACTCGCTCATAATATAAATTGCCACAATTAACTATCTTTATCGAGTAATTTGTTCTCCTTTTTTCTATATATTTTTATTGCCCCATTTATTATATATATTAGAATTATATTTTGGGATCTTGTCTTTTATATATCTTTTGGACTGCAACTTGGCAAGCCATTAGATAAATCCCGGGGTCAACCGTAAATCGCACTCTGTATTAATTGCCCCATAATATATCACAGGCGGCCTAGGCCGAGCGAGTTTTCACAGACATACCTCGATATATATATATATATATATATATATATATATATATATCATTATCCTTATATTAAAATCTGGTGTCAGCTAAAGTTGGGTTATTTTGTATTGAAGGGCCCCTTTTTCTCTTCAAGTTTTTCACCTAGTTAAGTTGTTCAGTAATCAGTTTGCCAAGTTCGTTCAAGGATATCCAAAGAGAGTGGAACAATTTCTTAATTTTTTTTTATTTGGATTGATAATATTTTTTTGTGGTGACCGTTTTTTTACAAGTTTATTATCGTGTGTTTAGGTTTTTTGGGGGAGACGATCTCCCCTATAATCCCCTACTAATTCCCATGCAGGATTAAAAGTCATATAATTACCTGTCATGTAGGGATCAAATTTTCAATTATTACATATTTTCTTTTTTTATTGATTGCGCACAATCTTTGTGCAATTAAATCTCCGTTAGGATTTTTATACGATCGTAAAAGTCCCATAATCTTTTCCGTGAGTTCCTTGGACGCGTATTTACAGCAGCAAGATGTTATCATTTGAACGTTTCCGGCAGCAAGGAAAGATCCTTTGGTTGTCAGGCAAGGATCTAATTGCCTATATTCAAGAGAACAAAGAGAAAATAGAAAGATAGCAGAGAGAATCGAAGAGAAAAGAGAAAGAGAGAAGCTGAAGAGTAAATAGAAATAGAGCAGAGAAGCTAAAGAGGGAAGGGAAGTGGAAGAAAGAGAAAGAATTTGTCAGCATGAGCGTAAGCAAAACAGAAACAAATTGCAAACCCTTTCCACTAACTAGAAAAGTAAATCCCCCCAAACCCCATAAGTAAAGTTGCCAGTGTTTAAGGAAGGCGAGGATTTCAGCGCCTACTTAACTCACTTTGAGAAAGTTTTCGAAATTAACCACTGGAACGTTAAAGCCGATGGAGTCGCTCGACTACTCTCCCTCCTCAATACTTACCTTCGAGAAATTTTTATTTCGCTCCCCGCTGAGGCCACCCTTGACTAATACACGCTCAAGTCGGAATTATAATCGGCTGTTAATATGAATCGTAATTTCTGTAAGTTAGAGTTCCGCTAGGTGAGGATACTTCCTGGCCATACGTACCGTCAATTTGGATTCACCTTCCAGAGGACATTTCAATTCTGGTTGGACTCAGCCTAAGTCAACCGCGACTACGACCCCTATTTGATTTCGACTTACAGGATCAGTTAATGGCTGCACTACCCTCTGAAATCCGCGTATTCGTGAAGGATAGACGCGTGTCTTCTTTCAAGGAATGTATATAAGAGGTGGATGTGCAAGTGTCAAGCCACCACCTATACCTGAATGACCCCAAGAAGTCTCATCCCCCATCCTCAAAATAAAAAAAGCCTCTCCCCGGAAGAACTCGCCAAAGTTTGTGAAGGTACCTGGTCCTTTTAATCCCACGTACCATCCCCCGCCAAAATTGAAGGATATTAAGGCACTCATAAATAATCCCCCAGTGTCTGATTACCCTCGAAGGCCCATAATGTATTTTTCCTGCGGTGTTCATGGTCATGTGAGGACCCACTGTCCCTCAAACTCACATTTCCGTTCGACTCCTAATCAACAAATCCACCAAATGAGTGCCTCTCTCTCTCATCTGCCCGCTCACCCTGAAACGCCAGCAACTTGCTCAACAAGCAGTCTACTAGGGCAGCAAGTCAATTTCCTGTTCAACAAAAACTCCCCCTGTGGGCTTGAGTTCAAAAATGGAACTGTTAATGGTTGCAGAGTGTCAACCCTCGTAAGAAACACCGTCTGTACTTGTTTCGTCGTCTCAGAAAAGTTGTTCCTTCCAGTCGGTCCTGACCACGATAAATTCGCGGTAGTCCATGGCAATTCGGGGCGTGCCAATCAGTTTTCCGTGGTCGGCTGCTATCTCGAATGTAAATACGTTACTGGTTGGGCTGAAATTATAGCAACCCCCATTAAGTTCTGCGCCGTGTTGGTCGGCCATAGCCCGCAGCTCTCCCCTAACCTCGTCGCAACGCCCGTCATCACGAGGGCCCAGGCGCTAAAGGACACTGCTCACCCCAGGCAATTAGAACCCCCTTATGCCCCAGAAATTGGAGCCGTTCAAAACTAAACTTTTAAAAGTGCTCAAAAGGAATGCCCCACCCTCCAACTCTTGTGGGAAAAAGCGAGAAATGACGAACGAAGATGTCGCTTACCTCATTAGTGACAGACTCCTTTTTCGCTCCAGTCTGGTTGATGATATAATCCCAACTCACTCGTTATGTATCCCGCGTTCACATGTTCCCTAAGTCCTCCGATTCGCTCGAGATGGATTACTGGCTGGTCATTTTAGCCACAATAAAACAGCCCAGAAAATCTTCCGTTATTTCTTTTGGCCCAATACTGCCAAAGAAATTGTCGAGTTTTGCAGGTCTTGTGACATTTGTCAAAAGACTACAGCAAAAGGAAGAATTTCACCTACCCGCCTCCAGAAGACCTCACTTGTCTCGAAGCCGTTTTTTAGAGTGTGCATAGATTTGAATGACCCAATTCCCTCCTTGCCTAGCAAAGGACACTCGTACCTCTTCACTCTTGTTGATGTTGCAACGAGATTCCCCGACGCAGTCCCCCTTAAAAAGATAGATATCGTGAGCTGTGCGGAGGCCGTGATTTCTATCTTTTCCTGCGTCGGCATCCCGAAGGAGATCTTGTCGGACAGAGGCAGACAGTTTACCTCTGAACTAATGGAATACGTCGACAAGCTCCTTATGATCTAGCAACCATTTACCCTGCCGCTAAGGGCGTCTGTGAAAACTTAAATTGTACTCTCAATACCATTTTTAAAAGTTATGCTATGCTCAGCCCCGAGAATGGCATAGATACTTGGCGGTTGCCCTATTTGCCTGCAATGTTCAAGGCCTGATAAGCATATTGAATAAACTGTTTTCCAATCCCCGCCTGTTTGAGGAGACCAAATCCTTGTATTCTTACGTGTTAGACCTTAGGAGACGCTTGGAAGAATGCCCTGAAATAGCTTACAAAAATACAGACCTAAACTTCAAAAGTATAGGACTTATTTTGACGTTAGGTAAAAAAAAGGCAATTCAAGCCGGGTGACGAGGTGCTGCTCCTCCTACCCACGGAGACAAATATGCTCTTATCCCAATGGAAAGGCCCCTTCCCAATCCTAGAAGCATGTAACCCCGTGGATTACGTAATACAGACCCCCTCAGGGAACAAATTGTTTTATGTAAATATTCTTAAGCGCTATCACCGCCATGCCTACATTAATAATATAATATAATTGCCCTTGACGAAGAGGGAGTAATGGAAGACTCTTATCCTTCTGATCTTCTTAATTTAATTCAAACCATCTGTGTCGAGTCTGATAAAACTACCTTATCCCTTCGCTCCCCGTTTCCTGTGAAAACTCTGCCCTGGAACTTGATTTAAATTCCCAGCTGGAACCCCCTCAAAAGACGTAATTAGCTCTTTTATTAACTGAATTGCCCGATGTAATTTCAAAGAAGCCTGGTTGCTCTTTATATTTTGAGCATGATATAGCCCTAACCACCCAGGAGCCTATTCGATCCAAACCATACCCCTTTCCCGTTTACTTGCGTCCTACATTTAGCAACTAAGTAGCACCTGCTAAAATTAGGAATCATTGAACCTTCCACGTAGGATTATTGCTCTCCCATTGTTATGGTCAAAAGGCCAGATCAGTCTTTTCGCATGTGCGTAGACTGTATAAAGTTGAACGCAGTAACAGTTTTCGACGCTGAGCAAATCGCTTTGATACACTAGAGCTTACATCTATTTGAAGAGGCTAAGTTTATTTCATAGATAGACTTGTGTAAGGCCTACTATCAAATCCCCTTTAAGGATAGAGCCCGGAAATACACAGCATTTCCCACAGAAAATGGCCTTATGTAGTTTATGTTTCTTGCCTTTGGTTTAGTTATTGTCTGTAGTAACTATAATGCCATGATGCACCGGATACTGGATGGAATGAGTAACATTTCCTTTTGCTTTGATAACGTTTACGTGGCCATCAGCACATGACCAGCATCTAAACTCCCTACGCTCCCTCTTTAATAAGCTTCGTGAACACGACCTCAATATAGGCCCTAGATACCTTGGTTTCCACATTGGTGAAAATCAAATGGCACCTCGAAAAAAAGGCGAAGGCCATCGCCGACATGCCCCTTCCGCGTACTAAAAAGTAATTACGCTCTTTTCTCGGATCGACATCCTTTTACAGACGCTTTGTCCCGAATTTTGCCGCTTTAGCGTCCCCCTTTAGCTCCCTACTAAATAAACGTTCCCCGGCCCCCTGGTATGGAACCCCAAGGCTACCGCCCACTTCCATCAACTGAAGGAAATCTAACGTCAGCTCCCATACTGCGACTACCGAACATGAGCAAACCGTTTGAATACGAACGGATGCTTGTAGTAAAGTAATCGGTTGCGCTTTGCTCCAGTATGAAAAAGATGGCAGTAGTTATCTTATTACGGACGCCAGCCGGAAGCTCTCGTCACGCGAAAGGATCTACGCGGTACTAGAACTTGAAGCTCTAGCGATCGTGTGGAGCGTGCAGAAAGTTTAAACATATTTTTTAGGTAATGAGTTCGTGATCGAAACCAATCATCGCCAATTGGCTAATTTAAAGAATTGTAAAAGCGAGAAAGGAAGGCTTAAACGGTGGAGTTTACTTCTAATGGAATGCCAGTTCCGAATAGTGTACATAAAAGAGACAGAAAACTGTGTTGCAGACTGTCTAAGCAGAAATCCGGTCGAAGATACTCCGCCTGCAATGTATAGTGTGTTAAGCCTTGTACTCCGGTGTATATAATCGAGTCTGTGTACTCGCCCCTTTTTAATAATCCTAGAACTTCGTCCTAAATATGTACGTTTATACTCCTTGGTTCCCCCGTACAAATTTGTTTGTTTTTTTTTACATATTTCAACTTTGTGTATTTTGTTTCTTCCCCGCGTCGTATTTTTCTTTTTCTTTTTTTATTGAATATGGTTTTACTACCGTTTTCATGAATGAATCTATTAAATTGATTTTTTTGTAACTCGCATTTAACTATTTCCTGTAATTATTTATTTTGTTTTGCTGTTTTTTGTTCGCTGGTTAACAACGCTACCCTTTTAAATATACCCTGCGTCAGGAACTAAACCAAAGTGATTCTTTCATTTGGTGACCGCAGCGTCGACTCAAATTTAAATGATTGCTCTTAGTGTACACCTGTAGACCCAGATGAAAATTTTTCCCATACACGAATCATACCATGTTTGAGGATGATCTTTTCCCTCCTCTACGTATCAGGATTTTTTTTATATTTATAGAGCCCATCTGGCCTACGTATCAGGAAAATGTCATCTTCGGAAAGGAAGGCGTGTGAAGGGATGCCTTCGAAGAACCAGCGTGAAGAGACCCCCTACGGAATCCCCCTTTTAGCCCCTTCGCTCTAAACCACGTGCTCATTGACGTGAGAAGTTTAGAATCTTCGAGAAGGAAGCAGTTCCGCGCTGAGTCACCCGACCAAGCTGTGTTTGCTTTCGGATGCTACTCGCACCCTCCTTCCTCCCCCTCGATAACCCCGAGCACAGCTGTACTATCGGTACCATATGTTTCCCAGGCATGTCTATACCCCCACGAGGGCAGCCATACTAACCCTACCCTCATATCATGAGGAAAGCTTCGCTGTCAGATCCAACTCGTTATCTAGGAGTAGGTTTACATATACTGATCTCGAGAATTCTCTATATACGACCATACCCTAGGGATATTCATCGGACCAGCTACTCAGCTATTTTACCCGGAGTCGGCCATTCTTCGAGGATATTGAGCCTGCCAGTCCATCCGTTCAGACCATTTGTCTGTTCCCCAGAGAAGTTCTGCATCCTCTGGTCGAGACGTACCTCGTCGTAAGATCTCACCGCATATCTCCCTTCGTAAAGCTTTTGCCCCTGTTTAGAGGAAAGCTATCGAGCCCCCTTCTTCCTGGAGAATTGTGCGACCCCCATCATCTCAGACCCACTTCAAGCCTCCCTTTCCTTGGAGTCTGAGACTCCCTGCTGATCCGCAGAATCGTCTCGAGTTGAGATTACATATCTCTGGAGCAGAGAAAAATATCTCTGCTCCACGTATCTACGAGTCTTCCTTGTTAGGACTCCACGAAGTATCTTCTCGAAGGCAACAATGACTAACAACAAGGTAAGAAGGTACCCTAGAAGACATTACGGTCCATTCAATGAGGGTATCTTTGGACTAGCAGTCGAGCAAGCACATCTCGGCTCAAATGCTTTACGTCCTTTCACGGCCATTTTTCAAGACCCTGTCTGGTCTTGACTTGAACTGGTCAACAGATTCACTGTTGACATCTTCCAATGGAAGTGCCTTTCAACTACCGCAATAAAGGACTCCAAAATTGTACGGCATACTCCAGGTGCGGTCGGACAATTAAGTTGTACAAACACAGTACAATCTACTTGTTGCGATATCCAAACTGGCGCTTTATATAGCCTAGCATCCTTTGGGCCTTTTTCTCCGCCTCAATGCACTGTTTCGAAAACTTAAGGGCCCGAGTGATTGTTACACCCAAGTCGTTCTCAGTTTCGGTGGATTCAATAACAGTGCCTTTAAGGATATACTGAGATTGGGGGTTTCTGTGGCCGATATGCATGACTTTGCATTTGTTCACGTTAAAAGGCATTTGCCACGTGTCCGACCACTCCTCAATCTTCCGAAGATCTTCCTGCAAGCGGACACTATTTCCATGCTTTGCAACGTTCATACCAAGCTTGGTGTGGTCGGAAAATTTTGAAATTTTGGCAACCATGTCACCGTCCATGTCGTTGACGTGGATGATGAATAGTAGTGGTCCCAGGAAAGAACCTTGAGACACCTCGCTAGTAACGGGCACCCACTCAGGAGCCTGTCCATTCACCACCACCCATTGCCGTCTGCCACTTAGCCAGTTCTCGATCCAGCCGGCTACTTTTCCGTCTATACCCAGCGCTCGCACTTTCCGGAGGAGGCGGTGGTGTGGTACCTTATCAAAGGCCTTCTGAAAGTCTAAGTAGACCATATCCACCGCCTTGTCGCAATCGTGCTCACTGAAGACGAAGTGGAAGAATTCCACAAGGTTCATTAGGCATGACCGTTGCCCTCGGAAGCCGTGCTGGGAACTCCTCAGTAGCAGCTTTGACTCTAAATACGACGTCAATTTGTCCACCATCATGCTTTACATGAGTTTACTGACTATCGAAGTCAGACTGATAGGTCGGTAGTTTGACGGTTGGCTACGGTCTCCTTTCTTGAAGATAGGAGTCACCTCCGCTTCACGCCATTCTCTAGGAACGCATTCGGTCTGGATTGACATGTTAAAGATTGCGTTCAGGTGTCGTGACACTTGATCGCGCACTTCTTTTAACACTTTAAGTAGAAACCCATCCAGGTCAGGTTACTTATTTGTCATTAGGTCAGTGATCTTCTTTTTTTATTTCCCCTTCGGTGAAGTCCATATCCTCCAGCTTTTCCCCCGAGTTGGAATCCATTGGTTGGGGGATGGGACCACACTCTTCAGTAAACACTGAAGAGAATTATTCGTTGAAGAGGTTAGCATTTTCTGCATCTAATTGCTTTAATGCCCCCTCCTCGTTTTTCAAAGGGACAATCGTTCGACGGATTGGTTTACGGCTGTTCACATATCCAAAACCTTCTTGGGATTCTCTTTACAGAGTCTCGCCACTCGGAGTTTCTCAGACCGCTAAGCCGCCCTTATGCTGAAATTTACTCTCTGGCTAGCCTTCGGTATTCGTCAAAGTCACCCAAGATCTTTAATTGCCGGGACACATTTCTCTTCTTCCTAAGCAGTTGGCCGATTTCTCGATTAAACCAGTTTGGTTAAACAGAAGACCGACGGGAACATTTCAGAGCGATGAAACGCGATTAAAGACTCATGAATATGGTTTTGAAACTGTTCCCCGAGTCTTCAACAGCATCGCACACTTGTAGTCTCACGTCAGTCAGTCCAGCACAAAGACTTACAAAGTATCCTCTTTTCAAATCGAGTTTCCTCGATTTACTAGTTTCAGGCCCTGCCTTCGGAACTTTGACTACAAATCTAATTAGTCACTGGTCACTGCCACCGAGCTTTTCTCCAACAGACAGGTCCTCAACGATGTCATCCTCAGAGGTGAAAACCAAGTCGAGGATGTTGTCTCCTCTCGTTGGCTCTCTCACCCATTGAGTCAGGAACTGGTTGTTCGCGAACTCCAGGAGTAGTGTGTTCTCGCCACAGGGTTGTCTGGCTTCCCAGTCAACTTGTGTGTTGAAATCCCCATGATTATACACACTCTGTCTTCGAAAAGTTCTCCTAGTAGCTAGTAAAGATCTCTGCCCTTTTCAACGAGTTGGGCAGGAGGTCTATAAAGCACCATGGTCCTGTATTTGGAAGAACCTATCTCTAGGTCAACACCTAGTAGTCTATGGTTGGATACGATGTTTCAATGCGTCGAGTTTAGAGTATCCTTGACATACAACATCACACCGCCACCCTCTCTGTCTGGCCTATCGTTCAGGAAGAGCTGGTAACCGGGAATCGTGAATTCACCTTCAAAATTTCGGCTTGAGGTTTTTTTGGCGATTCCGTTATGGCCACCATCTCAGGTTCTTCTGTTGCTACGAGGCCACGAAGTTCTAGAAACGTGTTTCTGATAGACCTCGCATTAAACAGAAGAACTTTAAGGGAGTCCCCGACTGTAGGACTCCCTACGCTCTTTCGTTTCCAGCTTTCTTTCTCTGTGGCGGGGTCACTCCCCTTTTTGTGCCCTTAGAAAAGGCCGTTCCTGGAGTAACACGGGTGTACTGGCATACGTCCTCCTTTACTCGGGGTCTGACACTTCTTTGGGTCCGCTCCAAAACATCCTGGATCATGTTTCGAGTACAGCTTTCCCTTTAAATGAAAGATGCACTCCGAACCTTTCGTACAGGTCATTTCTCCCGTAAAAGGTGCGGTAGGGGTATACAAAAAGACTCCTTCCGCCGTACAAAGATCTCCCAGGCGTTGGTTTATGGAGACGTTCCTCGCGTGAGCATTGCGGGATGTACCTCGTCTTGGGAGTATCCCGACCACGACACGTTTGCGGGGTTTTAGCCCACAGTCGTCAACAACTGCTCCCATAACCGTGGTCAGAATCTTCTCTTTACCTCATCGTAGGTGGAGATCGTTGCCACTTGCCATGAGGGCAACTTAATAAGTTCTCAGAGATCTGATATTTCTCAGCCTTATTTCTCCGTTGCCCTTTCCTGGAAGGCAGCTTACCTTCACACTGGTGCAAAGGCTGGCCGCTAGAAAGGGTTGTAGATCCCACGCTGGGGAATCACCGATCACAATGAACCTCGCGCATTTGGATTCAGAGGACAGAGGCTTCCCTTTCAGTATGGGCTCTTTTGATTCCTCTTTATTCCCCACTTTTTTGTTTTTTCTTCTTCTTTTTCTTCTTAGTTTTTCTTCCGTTTCTACTTTCTTTTCTGTTTTATCTACTGTTTTTCCTTTTTCCTTTCTTACTCTTCCTTTTCTTCTTTTTGACGCCCTGAGTAACCCCAGCAGCTGCTGGCTTTGGGACGTCGGATAGGTGGTCTATCTCTATCGACGTGGTGCATGAGGGCCCAACAGAGGAGCCATCCACGTAGTTGGCAGTTTCTTGTTGCTCTTGCTCTACCTTGGTGGCTTTAATCTCTGCAATGATGGCATCAAGACGACGGATTTGAGTCACATGCTTAGATTTGAGGATTTTCACCTTTTCTTCCAGCCGTTGTGATTTTCCTCAATAGATTTGAAAAGTTCCTTAAGCCCCTGAAGTTCTGCCCTTAGGAGGCAGTCCGTGCAGATACTTCTAGGGTGGCATTTTGAGAAACACCCCTCCAGAAAATCTACGCACCACTTGTCCTTTTGGCATGTCGAGCAGGTATATTTTAACGCACCAGGTCCTTTCTTTTCAGTCATGTTGAACACTTTATATCTATGAATACTTTGTCACCACTCAATAAAAAAGAAAGGGGGTGGTGAGTTCGCCCCGCGTGAGTCGCTCCCATCTATCCATTGGAGAGGTTTCGGATTTTTCAGAAGGCACGCTCCATGTGCTACTGTTCGTCCAACCGAGTCGTCAAACCTCACCGTGCTGTGGCTCCCAACCAAGCAGGACTGACGGTCCCCGAAGGGGCCATCGATTTCTCACCAGGTAAACAACGGAACACGCCCCGTACTAAACTCCTACTAGTTCCCTTCACGATGGACAGGATTTTGGAGTAGCGTTCAATGAATATCCCGCCACACCAAGAGACTCAACCCAAGCCTTTTTATTGGCCTAGCAACCAACCTGGGAACAAAGGGCCGTTACTTCGGACTGATGCTACCGGAGGCACCCGTCAACGGTCACTGGGAATGGTCAATAATTACGCGCCAGGGAAGGGGTTAACGAGGCACTACCCTCATCCCATTCATCGTGCTCCAACGCCTAGGACACCTCTAGTCCTAGTCTCTCGGAACAAGTAAGCGTCGATTGGCGTTGTTTATAAAGGTTCCAAAGCCTCTCTTCTGACGCATGAGGTAGCTGCCAGGTCCTTATATTTAGAAAGATGAAAAAAAGGGTGAGAATGACCTGATAGTAGTAGGGTTTTGTTTTGTTTTGTTTTTCTTTGTTTATATAATAAGTTGAAGAAATAGGATGAAAGTAAAAAAGGAGAAGGATAGAGTAGAAAAAAGAATGACGCACTTAGTCAGGAACCTTGTTTCCGACCAAATCAACAAGCTAAGCCCGACCAGGGGTACCCAAGGGAACGGTACCCCAGCCGACATAGCTAGAAAAGTCAAACGTACACGAAAGCTCTCTTTCCGTGACAAGGGGCCGTCACCTCTCTAGTTGCCCCCTTTCCATCAGATCACTATCGCACTTCCAGTTAAAGCGATCTTGTGTTGTAATCCCCTGATTACCTGCCACCAATCATCACCCGCATCCACTTTTGAATTGATTTCCCGCTCAATCGTAATTAATACGAGGGGCGGTCAATAGGTTTTGTGAATCGGTAGGGCAAAACAGAGGAAGGGAGATGGCTGTTTGTGCGGGTGTTAGGACAAGTTATGACAAGTCAGGACCTGCACCGCACGCTCTTGCCTCGTCTATTTAAGAAGCAGTAGCTGATCGTAGATAGTCAGTCACAAATATTTTAACGACGGAGAAGGTTGAGCACCGCGCAGTGAGCAAATTCTTGACCAAGAAAGGCAGGAATGCAAAAGAGATCCATGAACGCATGGTTGCAGTGTACACCAACACCGCCCCTTCCTATGCAACTATTGGTCGCTAGAATAGGAAGTTCCGCCATGGTTTTGAGTCCCTTGAAGATCACCCCCGTCCAAGACGCCTGTCAGAAGTGACCAATGAAGACAATGTGGCCCGCGTGGAGAGGATGATCCTCGAGAATCGACGGGTAAAGTTTGAAGAAATAAAACGAGAAATTTAAATATCACATGGAAGTGTTATCAACATCATCCACGGCAATTTGGCCATGACCAAGGTCTCTGCCCGTTGGGTCCCTAGAAACCTCATGCCCCATGATCGACTTAAACGTCGTCAAAGTCCACAAGGCCAGAGTTGCATAAGCTGCCATGCGCGAGTGCGGATTCGATGAGTTCAAACATCCTTCTAGACTCCAGATCTGGCCCCTAGCGACTACTTTTTATTCTGCCAGCTCTCCGTTCAGGAGTGGATTGAGCAGCAGTCGGGAGATTTATGGTTGTCGGGATTCGAAGCCTCAGGGACAAGTGGCGCAAGTGCATTTAAGTCGAGGGTAGTTATATTGAAAAATAATAAAGCACTTTTCCTCATAGCTCGTTTCCTTATATCCGAATTGAAAACTTATTGACCGCCCCTTGTATCTCTTGTTCGAGTTAACGTTAATTTTGCTCCGCCCGCTTAACTATGTCATAATATAAATACTCATAATTAACAATTATTATCGAGTAATTTGTTCCCCTTTTTTGTATATATTGCCCCATTTACTATATATATTAAAATTATATTTTGGGGTCTTGTTTTTTATATATCATTTGAAGTGAAACTTGACAAGCCATTAGATAAATCCCGGTCAATCGTAAATCGCACTCTGTATTAATTGCCTCAAAGTATATCACAGGCTGCCTAGGGTCGGCTATCTGCCCGTGCTTGTATATGCGCCCTGCGCCGAGCGAGTTTTCACAGAAATACCTTGACATATAGTCTACTAAACTCATAGCCTATGCACTGTATGTCTTTCCTAACCCACGGTTAATATTTCTACATACCTTAGTCTATTCTCTGAGTTATCAATTTTGTATTATTACTATTAATTTATGGGAGTTATCGCTAAATGATGAATATTTTGGAATTATCAAAGCACATATCTGCAGCTTTATTGCTTTGGAACGTAGAAAAAACAACAATGCTAAGTTACTATCTGAAAGTTTGTGTTAAGTATACATTGAAGGAACGAGTATTATGAACCAGTGCGAGGGATGACTCCAGATATTCTGTTCGGAGAACTTTTTTAGCAAAGATGAACCCTGTTCAAAAATACCAGTGGAATTTGATTGAGATCTTTTGAAAATAATTGAACGAAAATCCCTTTGAAACTACTGTACAATTGGCTGTAAAAACTACATTCAACTTATTGCACTTTTAACTCCCATTGGAAAATAAGTAGGGTTCTACTCTTTGGGGAATGGATTTTTCACGAAATGTCCGAGGTACATTGGTAATAAAAAATAAGCATTTTTCTCTCCCTTCTCTCTTACAACATGGAGTATTTTTGAGTGAGATTGTTACAGGAAATAAAAAGTAGGTTAGATATAAATTAAACACTCAAGACACTGGATCAGTTGGGGGGGGGTAAAACGATACCCTAGCCCAATGGAAATATTTTGTGTTGAGATATGAATTTATTAATCCAAATAAAACTATCACTGATAAAATTTACTCTCCTCAGTTTCCCCATTTACAGGTAGCACTGGAAAAAAAGGTCAGGATTAATCAATAGAAGAACAAGAGTGTTTTTTCATCAAGACAACGTGTGACCTCATATTGTAAAAGACACCATACCAAACCTAACATTTTCGATTGGGAACTAATGAGTCTTATTCCATACTCCCCAAATTAGCCCCATGAGATTACTATCTTTTAAGGAGTTTAGTGAGTCATCTGGAGAGAATGAAGATGTCAACAGAAGAGGTCGAAACAACCTGAAAAATTTTAAGTCAAAGTGAAATACGATTGTGACAAACATGATATTTAAAATTCAATAGAAAGATGGAAACTTGTGTTAAAAACTACTGTAAATTAATCTACTTATTAAATTAATAAATAAATACTCATTTAAATATAAATAACTTTAAGCAGTTTTTTGGTTTATACCCGTATAATAATGATAAAAATTAAAATAAATGTCACATTACCTATGAGATTACCTAATACATAAAGGCCACAGAAAGAGAAAGGTGGATGGAATTGTTTGAGAGAAAGGAAGAGAGAAAACTGAAGACTCACTGAGAGAAAGCCCGTGAGAACTATTGTGAAGGAAGTAAATTATTTTGTATTAGACTGCAGACCTTACTTATGGATTCTTGCCTTATCTAGGGATAACGCCTATGAGAATAAAACGGAAACGAATTGGAACAGAAAAGGAATAAAATAAAAGGGAATTATGTATATTTATTAGATCATCCCATAAACATTTGTTCCAACGTTTATAGGCCCTGACCAAACTTCTGCAAAGACTTATGAGATGACTTTATATAATAAATGACCGATAACAATTTCCCCAAATTACTAAACTCCATTGCGGGACATTTATATCATCTCGGCTTTTTTACGTCCTTGAGTCTGTATGAGCGCGTCGTTATGTATGGGCATTTATGGGTATAAGCGTAAACAAGCCATTTTGTGTGGTTATAACTGGATGCATTGTGTATTTGCATGGTTACGCTAATTATAATGCGGATGTATGTGAGATTAAATCACACAAATATTCATTCAACTCCAGATAATTCCACCTTTACCACCCATGCAATTGGGCTTGAACAAAGCCTCATTGTTATTTCGGACCTACCTATATCCTCTCCATTAATAATTACAAAATAATAATCCCAATGATTAGGTAGTAATTCCGGTGGAAAGAATGGACAAAAATACCTGCAGGAAAATAGAAAAGGCAGAATTTAAATTCCACTCTATAATTATCATTCTGAAATGAGGTATAAAGTTCTATGTACGTATTTACACCAGCCTCATCAATACTCTGCCCACTTGACAAAGGGGTGCGCCCTATGTCTTTCCCCCATGGAAATCTCTTTTCAGGAGGGAACGGAGAAGCTTCAGGACAGTTGAATCCCACTCTTCTTTCGCTTTCACAATTTCACCAATCTTTTTTAACAAAACTCTTTTAAAAGTTCTAAAATATCATTGCGAGGGATTTATTGCCTAGGCTGGTTTAGATCTCAAAAAAGAAAACTTTGGATAACAACACAAACACGAAGAAGAGACTTTATCGTTGGGACGACTTTTGCACAATAGTCTGAGGAGAAAATCCGATGATGATATTAATGATGACACGGTCATGGCAACACATGTCCAAGTTCTCACGTATTTTTTCCCAATTCTTTCCACCGATATTACTAATCCATAGGATTATTACTTTGGGAATTATATAATAACGAGCTATAACATTGGGCTATAAAGGGACGATAATGGCGATAGGGGGTAAAGTATCGCCAACTGAATGAGTAATGATGAGATTCGATACCACATACACATAAGTATGTAGGTACCGTACCTATACAAATACACAAGTTTGCAAGTACATAGTTATCAAAAGATAACCTTTCAATATTAATTTGGTAATGGAGTTTGCTAATTTGAGGGCATTTTTATCCTTCATTAGATATATCAGGTCATCGTCTAAGATTTTTCAGAAGTTTGGGTAGTGACTAGAAATTTATGGGATGATCTAATAAATATAAATTTCATTTCATTTTATTTCGTTTCTTCTCATTAATTTCCTTAGGTCTATAAATCAGGCCTTTAGCTTTTTTTTTCCATAGAATCCACAAATAATTGTTAACGCTATTTACTCAAAGGAAAATGAAAATAAATCAGATTTTATCGTGAATTCATTTGGAGGAAGGAATATTTGATGCTAATAAATAATCAGGCAGGAATATATTTTCTCTGTCTCTCTAATAAATATATATCCCAATTTAAAAAGTGAGGAGAATGAATGGAAGCCGGGTGACCCCTCCTCGGATTACGAGGTATAAATATTAACTGACACTGCTTCTGTGTGACACTGGGTTGCTATAAATGTTTGACGCAATACTTCTAGTGTACAAGCTTTGATAGCAGAAGAGTGCCGACAAAGATTAATAGGTAGTACCCACTAAGGTGGCGTTCTGGGCAGAACCAGCAGCGCTCCCAGGCCCAGAGTTACCTCTAAGTCTCGAAGGAATTTCTTTAACCAGAACACTAAGTGCTTAGGGTATGATTGGCGTCTCTCGTCGGTAGTGTCACAAACTAGTTTGGTCACTGAGAAAAGTGGAGCTGATGGCGACCGACGTAGAAGCTGGAGTTGTATGGACAAACATATGATGCACTGTATACATAGCAAAACAATTGGTATCTTCCCAGCATCGATAAGGAAAGCTGACTACAAGACAATTGTAACTAGCACCACTCTGTAAACCTACGCTTGTGTGATAATCGCAGGCATCTTCCTTAATTTAAATTCAGAACTCTCAGCCATAGTTTTAGAATAATCAAAAGAGCACTATAAGCACTACAATTGCTGAACTCCAGGAAGCAAAGAATGATCATGACATGTGTCTAACAGACCATAAGGCTGGAAATGTACTTTATCCACGTGCGGCGTCAGTAAAAAGCCAGACCAAGGAAAATGTGTGACTCTTCCACATCCAGAACAATTACCACTCAGATTGAAATTATGCTGCGCATCAGAACTATACGACTTTATCTCGGTAAACAAAAACAAATACCATTTATTTCGCTAAGCGAGAGATGATCTCCGAACCAGTTTGGACTTGTTGATCTAAAAACAGTCATCTGAGACACAATAAAAGAGATCGAATGTTCGTCTACTAGGACCGCAGCGAGTGCATCTTCCGTCATTTTTCATAGGGGAGGAGGGATGATCTGCACCATTCATTCCTACATCTGAAGGGGATGCCGAGAACGGATGGGCTAGCCTCTGCATGGTTGTTCCTCTAAATAGAAACAAATACTGCCATCTTGAGAGCTTCACTAAAATAACCTAAAGCCTCCCTCTCCCTTCAGTCTTTGGGGGCCCGTCTCTCCTTAGAATGATGTACCTCAGGAGCAGAGTTTAGCTTGAAGGTGAGTAGGTCCCACCGAGGTACTATTCACTCTTTGTTTGACCATGCTGTCTCAAGCGAGAGCAGCTTGGGGACTGCCTTCAAATCACGTGAGGCCCCTATTTGCCATTTCCTCTCTAAACTTCAAGGATGCAGGCGAAGGGCTTAATAGGCGCGTGCCTAATATTAATCTACAAGTCTATGTGTCCCAGTAAGACGGCCTCTGACCAGGAAAAGCGAAAAAGGGGCAACCGGTATGGCGTCCCCTAATATATTTACAAGTCTTTTGCAAAAAATGTCAGCAGAACCCACTGGGTTTCGTTCTAGCTCTCTCCTCCGTTCGGGATAGAACGGCGTTTAAGAAGCTAAAGAAGAGGAGCAAAGACACTGCAAAAATGAGTATGGAAAAATCAACCTTACCTAGAGAACAGGAAAGGAGGAACCCTCTCTCCGAGGCAAGAAGTTGGAAGGGGTTCCGGCGAAACCATAGGGGGTCCTCTATAGGTAGAAGTGGATCTGCCAGAGAAAGACTCAGAAAAAAAGTAAATTGGGCACACCCCTTTACCAATTGAAGGTGGTAAGAGGAAAGTCGTTCAACCTGATAAAGGGGATTTGTCGTAGTCTTCGCCCGCCTTAACACCAAGGTATGCCCAGATTTTACTCGTAAAGATATCTGAAGATTTCCTTTGATCAACTCACACGAAATTTCCTAAATTTATGGCAGATAAGGAGCCTCTCCCGTCTCGGAATTTGGGAAATTTCAATGGTTTCAAATTTGTGGCGTTAAAGATTGATGTTCACCTTATTGAGACAACACACTGACCTTGAATTACGCAGCCCAGGATCACTCCAGATATGCCACTCGTCTGGGAGGACATGCCGCTTCTTCAAGTACCAGGTGTATCACTCTACACTGGGTACCTACTTACGGAAGATATGAGAGCAAAACACCCATAGGACTCCCCGTACTCACAACCTGATATCCGACACAGCACAGCACCAGGGATCTTAGGATATGAATTTTCGATTAAAGTAAAACACAAGTCAAAATAATAAATTCTCAAAATTATTAAGGTTTGTCCTCTGAAGATAAAGAAAACCGCGATTGAACGACTATAGAAGTTAATGGTTAAATTTCGGGAATTTTCCTCTGTGACCAAACCATAAAAAGTTGATTGTGGTCATTAAATGATAATCGATCTTTGATTAAATGAGTTTATTGCACGAAAAGCATTCAACGTAGCAGGGATGCATTGTCCGGTACACAAATCCCCATAACTCTGATTCATAATATCAAGGGGTCAGGTTTAGTTGCTTCTTAAGTAGAACGCCGCAAGTTGGTAAAAATAGCTTTAGAATAACAGAAGGGGAAGGGCAGAAAGAATACCAATATCTTTTGGCGCGTATCATAAAAGACGACTGAGGATTTTTCTCTTTCAGATCGAAGTCCTAGACAATGTTAAACAAGAGTTGGACTTCAGTGGGATGGAGGGGTAAGATGTTTCTACAAGTCAGTTTTGGCGGTCTAGCGACATAAATAATGACACTCTAGAAGATTGAGCTTTTCGACGGAAGATTCCGAGTTATACTTTTTTTGTGGGTATTGGACGCAGGCCGTTATGCTTTTATGTCCAGATCTTGATTGAACGTTGATTCCGTGGGTCTTTTCGTACTGAGCGTCGTCTCGGAGTCAAACTTGCATTCTTAGTCCATCCAATAGTTGTTCAGGTGGCACTCGAAGGCGTAGATGCTGGCGGCACCGACCGCTGTGGCTGATAGACTGTTCCATGCATCCACTATTCTATACATAAAATAGTGGCTGCTCACTATGGTCACTGCTCTTCTCTTGAAAAACTTTAATCTGTGTCCTGTAGTGGCCCCCTTCCCATTCTCCCACCTCGGTGCCATTTTGTGTTGGAATTTCCCTGCATGATTTTGTAGACGTCGATCATGTCTCCTCTCGCTTTTCTGTAAACTATGGTGGGTAGGTCTATTTTTTGCAGCTTCTATTCGTATGATAGGTTTTTGAACCCCGGAAGCCACTTTGTAACTCTTCTTTAAACATTTTATAGTGCTTCAATGTCTTTTTTCCTCCATGAACTCCACACACTCTAAGTATATTCAACATGGGATCTGACCATTGCCTTGTACAGAGTTTTAAATATGTTGATATCCAGATATTTGAAGGATCCTCTGATTATACCATTGTTTGGTTTACCTTGTTTATTTTAGTCTGAATGTGTCCTTCAAATGTTTAATTATGGTCAACAAAACCCCCAGGTCTTTCTCTTCTCGGGTGGATTCCAGTGTGTGTTTTCTAATAGTGTCTTCTCCATTCATTTTCACTGTTGTTCTTTTCCTTAGTATTGTTCAAGATACCACTGATTTTCTTAGTTTTACATTTGTTTGGATGCAATTTCAACAACAATTTACTGGCCCAGTCCTGCACTGTATCCAGATTTTTTCGAAGGTTGTCCATGTCTGCTCTTTCTCTGATCTCTATAAAAATCTTAGCGTCATTTGCAAACATGTACATACTGGATGAAACTGATTCTGGGAGGTCATTCACATATATTATGTACATCACTGACCCGAGTACACTTCCCTGTGGTATTCTGCTCAGTACTTCTGCCTATTCTGATGTTGCACTGTTCACTGTCACCCTCTGTTTCCTTCCTTTTAGGAAGGTTTCTAGCCACTTACGCCCTTTCCTTCCGATTCCATAAGTTCTCAACTTATACAATAGTCTTTAGTGTCGCACTGTGTCAAATGGCAACATATACTCCATGTATATGACATCGATTTCCTCTCGTTCTTCCAGCACCTCTGTCCATTCATCCAGCACCTTCAGTAACTGCAGTGTAGTTGAGCGTCAACTGATAAATCCCTATTGGCTCCCAATAAATAAGTCATTTTCCTTGAAATGCTCTAGTACCCTGTATATCATGGCTTTCTCCATGACTTTACAAACTATAAAAGTTAGACTAACTGGTCTATAGTTATCAGCCTTGTTACGGTTACCTTTTTGAATATTACACTGATGTTCGCCGTTTTCGTCTCTTTTGGAATTTTGCTGATTTGAATAACAGTGTTGAAGATGCTTGTCAGTGGTTTACAAATTTCTCGTCTAAGCTATTTAAGTACTCTTGGATGAATTGAGTCTGGTCCTGATGATTTGTTTATATTCAAGTTGAGAGGATTCCCAAAACTTTTTCATCTATTATCTCAACTTCTCTCAGTGGATAGTCTACCTTTCTATTATTCATCCGCGGTATCACGAAATCTCCCTCTTTGGTGAATAATTTTGCAAAATATTCTGACAGTAATTGTGCTTTTTCCTTGTAAGTAGTTACTATTCTCACTTCTCCATTTACTTCTTCCACAAGATCTAGTATGTTGCACATCGTCTTTAGTTTGCTCTTGACATGCTTCCAAAATTTCTTCGCATTGATATTGGCTTCCCTAGCAATACCATTCTCCTTTTCCTTGTGAATCTTCCTTGTTAATTTTTTTATTTTGTTTATTTGTTCTGTATATTCCCTAAATTTCTCTTGGTCCCGCGTTTCTATGTATCTTTGCCAACATCTATGTTTCTTCCTAATGGCCTCTCTCATCTCTTTATCGTTTATTTAATTTGGTTTTCAGCAGTTTGTAGTAGTCTGTATTCTTGTTTGGGATGTATTTTCTCTCTGGCTCTTTCAGTTTGTCTCTGAATAGTTTCCATTTTGCCTCCACACAATCTTCTCTCTGTATCTCTTCCACCCACTTTTCATCAAATTCTTGCTTCATATCTTTGTAGTTTCCTCTATCACACATATATTTCCTCTGTGTATTTTGTACTCTTGTGGTGTAACGGTTGTATTTGAATTTCGCCACACTGTAACCACTCTTTCCCAAGTGTGCAGCTACGAGGGGCGGTCAATAAGTTTTCCATTTCGGATATTGGGAAACGAGATATGAGGAAAAGTGTTTTATTATTTTTCAATATAACTACCCTCTACTTCAATGCACTTGTGCCCCGTGAGCCCTGAGGATTCGAATTTCCGAAAACCAGAAATCTCCCGACTGTTGTTCAATCCACTCCAGGACGGCAAGCTCGACATTTTTATCGTCCCCCAACCGGCGTCCATACAGTGCAGCCTTGATTTGGCTGTAAAAAAGTAGTCGCTAGGGGCCATATCTGGACTGTAGGGGAGATGGTTGAACTCATCGAATCCGCACTCGCGCAGGGTAGCGTGTGCACTGTGGCCTAGTGGACTTTGATGACGTTGAAGTCGATCATGGGGCGTGAAGTTTCTAAGGACCCAATGGGCAGAGACCTTGGTCATGGCCAAATTGTCGTGGATGATGTTGATAACACTTCCATGTGATATTCCAAGTTCTCGCTCGATTTCTTCGACCTTGACCCGTCGATTTTTAAGGATCATCCTTTCCACACGGGCCACATTGTGCTCGTTGGTCACGTCTGACGGGCGTCCTGGATGGGGGTCATCTTCAAGGGACTCAAAACCATAGCCGAACTCCCTATTTCAGCGAGCAAAGGTTGCATAGGAAGGGGCGGTGTTGGTGTACACTGCAACCATGCGTTCATGGATCTCTTTTGCATTCTTGCCTTCCTTGGTCAAAACTTTGATCACTCTGTGGTGCTCAACCTTCACCATTGTTCAAATATTTGTGACTGACGATCTGCGATCAGCTACTTCTTCTTAAATAGACGAGGCAGGAGCGTGCTGCTGCAGGTCCTGACTTGTCATAACTTGTCCTAACACCCGCACAAACAGCCATCCCCCTTCCTCTGTTTTGCCCTACCGATTCGTGAAACTTATTGACCACCCCTCGTACTTGGTTGGTTAGTTCCTCTGCCTCGAGTAGGTTTCACAATCTGTTGGTACAGGTAAGCATCTCTTAACGTCTCCATAAATAGGAACTCATTACTATCTACACCTCCTGGCGTAGTCCAGTCATCCCAGTTCAATCGATGGTAGTTAAAGTCTCCCACAATCAGTAGGTGTGAGTAGTTTCTCCTAATCATTTTTCTTAATCGATTCTCATTTATCTTTTCACTGTTTGTATTCTTGTTTATACAACCTACAATCATCTGGTCTCCTGCCCTGAGTCTCACTTCAAGCCACAATGATTACTGAAATTGTGTATAGACTGTTATCACATTCGTATTTACACTCTTTCGGGTATACACAACTTTTCCCCTCCCAATCTCATTCTGTAAATTCCTAACACTCATGCTGTATTCCTGTAGTTGAATTTCAGACTCCATTATTTTATATCTACCAAATTTGGTTTTACTTCCAGTATAGCTATTATGCCTGGTCGTCTATTTGCATCATATAATCTAACTTTGAGCTCACTTAATTTTTTGAGTAGTGAGTCACATTAGTATACCAACACAATAAGTCCCTTTGATCTCCCTCTCTATTTACATGAGTATCCACTCCCTTACTGCTGTTTATGCCTTTTTTATTCTTCTTATTTTCCAGTATCCCGGTGGGCCTAGCACGCTGAAGATGAGTTTCCCGAATTTTCTTCCTCTTCTAATCTTCTTGCTTCACACTTCAGCTCCTTTAGCTCTGTTCTTTCTGTCTTTTTTTTCTCAGAGGACGGTCTTATTTGATTAGCCTTTATGAAATATCCTCACCCGATGTAGCAAACTCGAAAATTAATTCTAAATCTCATCAAAGATCAAAAGTTTAAATTACATCTTTGATTCCTTTTGAATTAGTGCAAATAAATTCATTGAATCTCGAGAAAATGAATTCATACATCTTCGCATTTTGTAAACATCAGAAGTTATATAAAGTCTAATTACTTTTAAATCCTTTCGAAAACGTTTTAATTTTGAGTTACTCTCTTAATAGCAATCAACAAGGGCAAACCCATAAATATTTTCAAACATATTTATGAGTTCCACATCTTCATGTAGTGCATTACCAAAACAAGAGATGCGAAGCAATTACGAGGAGCGTTCAAAAGTCAGAAATATTCCTGAATAAATCTTGAGACTCGGGAACAAATCCGAACAGTAATAAATATAACAGGATTTACGCCATTTCAAATAATATCCACCTAAAGCACAAATAGATTATCAGAGATCGGAGGTTCAAGCCAATTTGAAAGTTTAGGTTAGACATTAGATATTTTATAGTGAAGTCTGAAATTCAACTACAGGAATACAGCATGAGTGTTAGGAATTTACAGAATGAGATTAGATATTAATGTTAGTATAATGGAAATTTATGAATACATTGCTTCCAAGAAAAGCAAACTTTTGAATGGATGGATTAATTCCTAACTCAAAGAAGAAATTATTAAAGATAGCAACCGATGGGGTAGACTTTAATCTCTAGCAATGAGGGAAAGATCGACCGTGTGTCAGCATTCTTGGACTCTTTTTTAGTGGTATTCTAAAGTTATTCCTACCATTTTTAACATCTTTTGCCTGGGTATGCAAGTGAGAAGGTTTAACAAATGTCCTCCTTTCTGGAAGTCATAACACAAGCAACCACTTTTCCCTTTATTGGTGATCATAATATAATGGATTGCCATCAATTGACATTCTGATCTTTATGTACATTTCATTATGTGAGGGAGGGATAGTGCAACTATCATACATAGAACGAAAGCAGGTCACAAAACTGCATGAGAATAAAGATGGAACTTAACCTCAGAAAAATGAAAAACCCCTTGCTTTATCAAACGCCTATACAGGGAAAGAATCCTTGAGTGAGAACCTAATAAATAAAGGGGGAAGAAATCTTTGGATTACTTTTTTCAATCTTTCCTGCGGGTGATATAATTTTAGAGGTGTTATTTCGAACTCATAATCAACTTATTAATTAAGATTGGGGTAATTTTTGTCACACTTAATATTTCTCACTTTCTTAGTGCTTCGTAATCTCACTTTTCCCTTCCTTCTGTTCTGTTTGACTCCTTTTCCTAATGCCATCAATTTCCATCCTCATGTTGTAGAAGGTATTTAATTTTTTTGTGAGAAATGTAGATGAATAGGCCGCACGTCTCGCCCGTACCATCCCATGTGAGGCAGGAGGGGGAGGGAGAGAAGACCGCACGTCACCCCCTCCCTTTTTCCCCGCTGCCCATATTCTGAGCGGTAACTTTTCGGTGTGGATGCGTGAATGACGAGTCAGACCGAGTCCTTTGAACTGATAATTGTTATTATAATAATTCCTAAAAATCCATGTAATTTTACATTATTGTTCCACGTCTCCTAATCATTAGCATCCTCTTTCAACTACTCCATCTACGTAACTTCCACCCATTTTTATATCTCGTAACTTCACTACTTTTCCAAAGCTATTTTCAAAATCGTTTTAGGCTCGATTCAATTGTTATCTATAGCATTTAGAAAAAAACATTATGCCTAGGAATTAACGAGGGGGTTGCCTTTACACCGCCAAGGGAAGCCTTGCCCAGGCATGTGGCTTTAAGATCTAGGAAACCTCCGGTAATCTTCACTCACGAGTCCATTTTGGCCTCCATTTCTTAGAGCAGGGTTGTCTGACCTTTTATCCTAAAGAGCCATTTAGAAATTTAAGTACATTCACCGGGCCACAAAGGTATTTAAATATAAACTTAAAAAAAAATGTAGAGAATCATATATATATATATATATATATATATATATATATATATATATATATATATATTATATATATATATATAATTACAAACAAATTACTGTACTATCGACAGTAAAAAATGAAATTAAAGTTACACAAAATAAAATAAAATCAATGGGATTTTTAAATTGCATTCCCTTTATGATATTCTCAATATCTATTTTTATAGTATGTGTTAGTCTTTATTCTAAGAATGGCAAACAACCTATTTCTTTCAACAGTGTTTAAATGCGGCGAAGCAAACAAATTTATTTGTCAGGCAAATCTCGTGCTGTGTTCATCTTCTGTCCGCAACGAGTCGCTGGCTCCACGCAGACACCTAAAACCAATGCTACCAAAGGTTTTTGAGGTCACTGAGTTGAAATATAATATAAGTTGACCACCAGGTGGCGCAGCCTAGTGGCTAGAGGTGCTAAATCACTTATTTTTGCCGCAAGTGCACAAGATCCTGTCCCTCTAGCTATTTTTTTAATAAACTAAAACTATTGTTTACAGCATTATATACTACCCCAAAGGGAGAATGATTTTATAAATAAATTGGCAATTTGATCAAATTCAATGAAAGGAATTCACTTCTATATAAAATTAAAGTGGTGACTTTTCTCTATCATAGGTTTTCGAAGATTTTCCACTCGGAAGCCTCAATAAATTATAGCTCCTTTTTGGATTGTGCTTTCACATAAATAAAGCAAATCAAAATGGATCACTAAACAATCTTAATTCAGTATGCATCTTTCTATGTCAAAAAGTCTGGTTGCAAAATAGTGTACAATATCACTAGTTTTCAATTGTGTTATGGAAAGTTCTAACTTCTTAGTAAAATTTATTATTCGCTCAAACATTTAGAAACACAACGTTCTTGATTTTCTGAGAAAATCGACATTTTACTTTTTGTTTTGCTTGAACTGTTTTATTTCAGGTAACAGAAACTGAAATATTTTCAAAGTTGCTGCTTTACTGAACCATTTGATTTTTGAGAAATGAATTACCTCTTTATACTGACCGCCAACTTCTTCCAAGTATGTTCTGAATTCATGATGGTTCAAGCCTCGAGGTCTGAGAAAATTCACAATTTTCACAAAATTTCTCATCAACTGTTTCATATTTAATTTTGAGCACATGATTATTTTGATGAATAAAGCAATGGTAGCTAAGTATATCCTGATCAACATATTCTTTGCATAAAGTAATAAACTCATTATATTTACCAGTTTATGTAGGAGCAACGTCAGTTTTAATCGCATAAATTTTATTTATAGCAACTTTGAAATTTTATTATAATATATTAACATTCCCAATTATGATTCTCCCAGTTTTTGTACCCATCATATGACATAAGTTCAACATTTCTTTAATGATATTAAAATTGTAATAAATTTTGTGATAAAAATAATTTGTTGTGGGGTTTCACTTTGATCAGAAATTTCGTCCAATGCTAAACAGTAATGAACTCATTTAGATAATTGGATTTGCAATTTACCGACAATACTTTCACCTATATCATCAATTCTTCTAACAATTGTTTGATGTGAAAGAATCGTTTCATTGAATAAGTTTACTTTCTCGGAACAATATTCATTAAAAGCAATTACAATAAATTCTTTCATTAATTCACCATCTATCAGTGGCTTAATCTTCTAAGGCAACATTTCAGTCATTAAATAACCTATTTTGTACATGTATCAGTTTACACAACAGATTTTTAAGACTGTTTTGTTTTTTTAAATAAATTTTTTCAATTTATATATTTAATTTCATTTTTCTTCTTTCTTCGTCTAAATACATTGTCTAACAAATTTTTTTTTTTATCGACTACAAAGATTAGAATACCATTTCTTTAATGTAGTTTTATGTATAGATTTAAAAAATGCAAGTCATTTTTATCGAAGTAACTCCAGTTTTTTGTAAGTTGCCAATTACTATTTTTTTCAAACTTGGAAGATTTTAACGAATTTCTTATTTTCAGATTATTTAACTGAATAAAATTTTAAATAAAAGCAACAATTTTAATTAAAATGCCAAGAGGACAGTGTAAAAAGAGTCCAGATAAATTCTGCTACATATGTGGTTTAGTAACATTTAAAATAAATCCAAGAAAAATTTCTTCTCTACTGAAAAAACTATATAATTTGTATTTTGGATGTAAAATTGGCGACCAAGATTAGCCATGGGCACCACATATCTGTTGCACGACATGCTTTAATTCTTTTTCAAAATTATCTAAAGGAACATAAAAAGCCTTCAATTTGGTGTTCCAATGGTATGGCGAGAACCCCAAGATCATCATGCCACTGACTGCTATTTCTTGTTTAGTAGACATACAAAGTAAGTAATTATTTATTGTCCACTGTACCTATATTTTGAAATAGTATACTGTAATAATATTTTTTAAAAATACAAATGTAATTAAGTTTAGAACCAGTTTATTGTAATCACACATACGAGGGGCGGTCAATAAGTTTTGCAATTCAGATATAAGGAAACGAGATATGAGGAAAAATGTTTTGTTATTTTTCAATATAACTATCCTCGACCTCAATGCATTTGCGCCACTTGTCCCTGAGGCTTCGAATTCCAGACAATCAGGAATCTCCGGACTGCTGTTCAATCCACTCCTGGACGGCGAGTTGGACATCTTCATCGTCCCTAAACCGGCGTCCACGCAGTGCAACCTTGAGCTGTCGGAATAAAAATTAGTCGCTAGGGGACAAATCTGGACTGTAGGGAGGATGGTTAAGCTCCTCGAATCCGCACTCGCGCAGGGCAGCTTGTGCAACTCTGGACTTGTGGACTTTGATGACGTTGAAGTCGATCATGGGGCGTTAAGTTTCTAGGGACCCAACGGGCAGAAGCCTTGTTCATGGCCAAATTGTCGTGGATGATGATAATAACACTTCCATATGATATTCCAAGTTATCGCTCAATTTCTTCGACCTTCACCCGTCTATTTTCGAGGATGATCCTCTCCACACGGGGTACATTGTCCTCGTTCGTCACGTCTGACGGGCATCCTGGACGGAGGTCATCTTTAAGGGACTTACGGCCATGTTGGAACTCCCTATTCCAGCGAACAATGGTTGCATAGGCAGGGGTGGTGTCAGGGTACACTGCAACCATGCGTTCATGGATCTCTTTTGCATTCTTGCCTTCCTTGGTGTAAAGTTTGATCACTGCGCGGTGCTTAACCTTCTCCATTGGTCAAAAATTTGTGACTGACGATCTGCGATCAGCTACTGCTTCTTAAATAGACGAGGCAGGAATGTATGGCTTCAGGTCCTGACTTGTCATAACTTTTCCTAACACCCCAACAAACAGCCATCCCGCTTACTATAAATTTTATGCATATAATTTCCATACTTTTAGGCAAAACAACGAAGTGAGCTTCAGTTGTGCTATATCCCAACCTTAGATCTGCTATTCGACCTATATCTCACTCAAAAGAAATTCCAGTACATGAACCTCCTGCAGAAATTATTTTGTCTAACTCTGATGAATCAGATATAGAATCATGTGAACCAGAAACCGAAATTTGTTTCCTCAAACTATTGATACTAATCCAAAACATTTCTCACAAATTGATCAGATGATCTTGTGAAAGATCTAAACTTAACAAAGCAACAGAGTGAATTACTGGCCTCGAGAGTGAAATAAAGAAAGTTAATAGCAGAATATATTTGAATTAGTAAGTTTCGCATTTGATCAAACAATTTCCAAGACAAATTTCATTTGACAACAATTTATGCTTCTGTAATAATATTCCACGTCTATTTGAAGAATTAGATATACATTATGAACCCCTTCAATGGAGAATTTTTATTGATGCTTCTTTAAATTGTAGTAAAGCCATGATTCTGCATAATGGAAATAAACTACTATCGATACCAGTAGCTTACTCTGTTTTTTGGAAAAAAACATGAGAATTTAGATTTTATTTTAAAAAGCATTAAATACAGTAAACATAAATGGTTGATTTGCGCTGACCTTAGGGTAGTAGCCATTTTAAATGGCTTGTAGTTAGGCTACACAAAATTCATTTTTTGTGCCAGTGGAACAGTAGAGCTCGAAGAGAGCATTACATACGCTCATAATGGCCTTTAAGAGAAGAAACAAAAGTAGGTTTTCATAATGTCATACATGGACCATTGGTTCCTAAGAAAAACATAATTTTTCCACCACTTCACATAAAATTAGGTTTAATGAAACAATTTGTGAAAGCCTTAATGCATGATCAGCCATCTTTCTTATATTTAAAAACAAAATTTTCTAAGATAAGGGATGCTAAAATCAAAGAAAAAATATTTGTTGGGCCTCAGATTCGACAACTTATGGTAAATAGCGAGTTTCCGGCAAAATTAGGCAAGCCAGAATTTAAGGCATGGCATAGTTTCAAAGGTGTATGTAATGGTCTCCTTAGAAGGCACAAATCATAAAATTACCATTTTCTTGTTCCTGATTTGTTTAGGTATTATGATGTTTTGGGATGTAATATGTCACTAAAGGTGCATTTTTTTATTCCACAGCTGTCTTTCTTTCCAGAGAATCCAGCAGACTTTAGCGAGGAGCATGGTGAAAGATTCCACCAAGATTTCGCTACTATAGAAAATCTTTATAAAGGAAAATGGCCTCCTGTAATGCTTGCTGACTTCTGTTGGACCCTTTACAGAGACAGACAAGATGTTGTACATAAAAAGAAGCATAAATATTCTAAAAATATATGACTATTGTATAGATTTCAGAAATTTGTAAAAAATCTTAAATCTTCATTATTAATTTAAATATATTTTTATAATACCACACTCTGAAATGTATTAAAAGAACTTATTAATTTCTTTTGATGCTTAAGCTTTTTGTTTCCACTTATCATTGTACTTTTTGTCAAATCAAATAAAAATAATAACATATTTAATACCTCTATGTATTGAATAATCTAATATTAATAAAATTTAAAAGTTCAGATTACAAAAAACTGAAGTCATTTCATGAAAAATAAAGGTTATTTTCGTAATCTACGCAAAAAACTACAATAGAAATCTTCTTTCTCATTTATGTTGCAAAATCGTTGTTGGACAGTGTGATATTATGACAGTTTTGCAGCATAGTGACGTTTACTATTATATTCTTTTCATACGGCAACTTTATCACTTCATATGATGCAGACAATTTTATTACATGTTATAATAAAGAAATATTTTTATATCCATAGGATATTTTTTCTTTTCTTCTGTTATTTTTCTCTTCTTAGTATTAAATACCATGACCAAATGCGATAAATAAAAAATATAAATTTCAAGTTTTTAAAAATCTTTATTAATGTAAGTGGAATGTGTTGAAAGTATTAAAATAATTACGTAAGAAGCAAAGGAATATATACAGGCTTATGCCTATATAATATACATGAAATTAGAAACAAATAAAGAATAAATTAGCACCTTTCGCATGTAGTATTACCAAGTGCCTAGCCTATAATCACTAAAAATGTATGACATTCCTTCCTATACCACCTGATAAATCAACAGGTTCACATTCTTTATCACTGATAGTAACACTGATACTACTGTAATATGATCCCAAAACACTCTGCAATGCATGTGTTTAAAGTCATTATCTTCAATACCTTTAAAATTACTATCACTTGGCATTGTAAGAAAATTAGGAAATAAAACAATGAATATTGATGCCACCGCAAATGGTTTGAAAATGAACAATCAAACTAATGCTTAGAGCATGTATCTTTATTACAAACACCGATCAGGAAATTTTTCATTGGTCAGTTAAAAATTACGTCACCGTAACTACAGTCATATCGAACTGTATCCAGTGAACTTAATAACACAAGCCGAGAATATTTTTCTCATCCTACTTAAGCAAAGTAAACGAAAATATACCTAAAATTACCTCATAAAATTAGAATTTAAGTGTACAGTGGCCTCAATGCGACCCGCGGGCGTCGGGTCGGACGTTCCTGCCTTATAGTGTATGGTTATCAAGGTGAGGTGGCTTTAGAAAGTATACTTTATGTAATAATAGTTATTATTCTTTTATTGGGCTCTTCGCCATCACTAGCCTTCATAGATTGCCTGTCTACCAAGTAAGGAAAGTCTGAGATGATTTTGGATATTTATTATACTCTAGGACAGTGGTTTTCAAACTGGGGTACACGTACCACGGGAGGTGCGTCATACAATATTAACGGATGCACGAACAACATTCAAAAATAATAATAATTTTTGTTTAATATAATTAGCTTTAAACACCCTCAAGTTTCATAAAAACATATTTATGTGGCATGATATGACAAGGATAAGTCAGAAAAACATTGCCTTTTATCGTTGCTGGCTATTTGTTACATTTGAACGGGTTCTCCTTTTGACTATATGATTATTCCTTATATATTTATTTGCATTCATTGGCTGAAAAAAAAAATTATATTATTTTTAGCCACCTGATTTAATTATTTGGCAAGTCTCTACGAGTTCAGGATGCCTATGAACCATGATTGCGGGAATTTAGCTTGTTTTTAAAATTTGCCTATATTGGGTGATGTTTGTGTCCATAAATCTTTAGTATTGATGTGATTTTTTTCCTAATTGTGTCGTAATGGCTAAACAATAAGTGATTGAGGCATAAATATATGCAATATACAATCACCCATAAGATGGATAAATGGCTTACAAACAACTCTTCGTACAGAAAATGTCGACGAACAACAATATTAGGCCGGTACCTACTACTTCTGGAGAACAAATTACATGTAGGCCTATGGCTACTTCTGGCGAACAGCAAGATTCCATTATGGTTACTTCTGTCTCTGATTGGAGTGTACATATCACATCACCAGACAAAAACACCAAAGTAAATAAGAAAGTAAGATGTTATATGATTGATTATGTTAAATATGGATTTACATACACTCTTATTAAGAAAGAGCCTCGCCCGCTTTGCATATTGTGTCATGATATAGAAGATAATGATAGCATGAAACCATAGAGATTAAAAAAGGATTTAGAATCCAAACATCCTGAGCATCCTGGAAAGCTAAGAGCATTTTTCAACTTTCCTTGGAATTCTGCAAAGCTCAATCCGCCACTTTGCAAAAATACACTAATGGTAATGAAAAATATTTGAAAGCTTCATTTGAGGTTAGATACTTAATAGCAAAAGAAAAGAAACCTCACTAAATTGGTGAAACTCTTTTACTTCCTGCTGCTGTAAAAATGGTTAACAGCATTAATGGAAAGGAGTAAGTTGAGAAATTAAAAGCAATTCCTTTTTCGGATAATACTATTGCAAGCCGCATATAAATCACAGCTGAAGATTTGAAGAAACAGTTACTGGGGCAGATCAATATGTGTGGAAAGTTTGCTTTGCAACTGGATAAAAGTACTGATACCTGTTTGCGTAAATATTTATTTAATGATGAATTACAAAAAGAACTATTTTTCTGCAACTCACTTAAAAGGAAATGCACAGGAGAAGAAATATTCTCAAATGTAATTTTTTTTCATGAGAACAAACTTTCCTGGGCCAATTGTATAAGTCTAACTTCAGATGGTGCAGCTGGTTTAACAGGAGTAAAAATGGGATTTTTTTTCATCGCATCATTCATAAACAAGCAATTGCAGCCAAGAAGCTAGAACAAGAGGTCCATCAAGTGCTACAAGATGTCATTTCTGGTGTTAATTACCCCAAATCTAGGCCATTAAATAGTAGAATATTTGAAATACTTTGTGGTTAAATGGGTAGTAGACATGAAACGCATTTATATCACACAGAGATTCGCTGGTTATCACGAGGGAAAACACTTAGGAGAGTCATTGAACTTAAAGATGAACTCAGAATTTTCCTTTTAGAAAAGGAAAAAGTTTTGAAATTTGCTGGATTTTGGGGGGCAATGATAAACGGTTAGTGATTGCAAGCTACCTGGCAGATATATTTGAAAAAGTAAACATTCTCTATTCTTCCCTTCAAGGTAAAGTTGATGTTTTAACTATGAGCGAAAAAATAACATTCATTTTGAAAAGAAATCGTTCTATCTTTGAGTTGCCATCTTTGAGTGATTTTATTGTGGAAAATGAGATAACTATGCCGGCATCAGAAAGGAATCTTATTCTTACACACATGACGAATGTAGAGGCTGAATTTTCTCATCAGTTTGAAAATCACACAAATGAGGAACTTAAATGGGTCTTTAGTCCATTCATTGAAACATATAAACGTCAAACATCTTCCGATCACATTTCAAGAACACCTGATTGACATCGGGGCAGATAAAAATTTGAAAACATCTTTTTATTAGAAAACTCTGCACAGTTGGTGGATCGGACCGAAAAATGAGTATTCAGATATGGCTAAAACTGTGACCAATGCCTTAGTTCCCTTTTGTATCAACATACCTGAATGAAGTAGCTTTTTCTGTTATGGTTGGTCTTAAAACGAACAAACGAAATAGACTAAACCTAGAACCTGAGCTCAGAATTAATGTGTCCGATTCACTTCAACCAAGATTTTCTGAATTAATGAAGCTTTGTCAGGCACACACCGACTCTTCGCATTAAATTATTCAAGTAAGTCTTCTCTTTTATATTTTTACACCATCAATACTAACTAAATAGCAAATATGTAGTGAAAAATGCACATTTATATATATGTATATATATATAATAAAAAACTCACAAAGTGGCACGTGAGGAAAGCAATAATATACAATGTTCTATTTGCAATTTACCTTACTTCGGGCAAACTGGTAAATCTTTATCTAATAGAATTTACCAACATAAATATAATATTAGAAGAGGTGAACTAAACAGCACTTTATTTTTACATTTATCTGAAAATAATCAACCACCCCATTGACTGCAACTCTGCAAAATTCCTTTATCATTTCGCTGATTTCACAAAAGAAATATTGTCGAGTGTTCCTTAATTGGCATCTTGCCTAATATAAATATCTCCTCTGGCCTATTTAAACTCGACCCCGTTTTAAAAAAACTTGTACTAAGTTAAATAACTTCATAATGTAGCCTGTTGTCACTCTTTATTAGTGTAATATCATTCGCATTGCCTCCCAAACCACGTGTCTCTGCTATGATCGTGGATTAACTCTTAGCCCTAAATGTTTTCGTTCTAATGATAATCCTTTAAAATCTTTTTGTTTTTTCACCCACCATTTCCATTCATATACACGGCGCTGTTGTGTGTATATCGTTTTTGGGATGTATATATCTGTTATTAGTTGCCTAATGATCTTTTTATTGGTCTTGTTATTGTGTCTTTCCATTGGTTTGTACTATGTGATGGGCGTTCCCTTCGTATCTTTGTACCCTATATAAGATTGTCTTCTCCATTTTCAGGCTATTCCTTGAAAATGAACTTGCAAATATAGTTCGAAAGTGCTTGGATTCATCTTTTCATTTTCCAGTGGGTTATATATATATATATATATATATATATATATCGCCCTTCTTAGGTAGTCTGGCTTGCCGAACCGGGGCCCACATACCTTCTGGGTTGTTGATTTGTCCCCTCAACTTACCACAGGGTGTGTGCGAAGAGTTACCTAGTTTTTAGTCGCGTACAAGTCTATTCGCGGGCGACTCTACATCTCACTATGTCGGTCGGTCCCCGTTTTTTTTGTAATAACATTGTAACTAATTAGCCGATTCTAACAAAATTCAAACCCATTCTGTTGTTTTATATACCCTCTCGAATGGTATAACTTCCATTGTCCTTCCAAGTTTAGCCCATGAATTATATTGTTGTAGCAATAACATCCTAACTATTCAAACGATTCTAACGAAATTTAAAACATTTATGTTATTCTGCATTCTCTTTCGAATGGCATAACTTCCAGGATCCTCCTACGGTTAGTCTTTGAATTATTGAAAGTTTTAAATAAGTAATAGCACGCGACTTTTTGGTCAGCAGACTTTGTTTTTTAGTTTACTTTTATTTTTTTCATTGTTATTTATATCGTTATTTTATGGATTATTCCTATTCACTCATATATTTGTATATTATTCTCATTATTAATATATCTGTCATTATTGATATAATTTTTTTTACTAATATTTTTCTCAACCAAAGATTTCCGTCATTTGCGGATGTTTTAGTATATTTCCTCGTGGTCCGCCACACCTTACCATGGTTCACTGAGGGCTGATCGTTGTCGGGCTCTTGCCTCCACGGGACTGTGGGTCAGGAGCCGGCCGGGCTGCATCTCAAATTGTGCACATAATCAAGGACTAATTATTAATGGAAAAGGAAGGAGGACTCTTCTCCTTTACTTTGTCACTCCGTTCCTTTATATCGAATCCGATTTCGTATAATTTGTCGTTATGTTTACATGTTCCGAATTCCTTTGTTTCAAATTCCGACAACGGTGCATAGTTTACGTTCTGTGTTTCGCTCTGCTATCCATCTTTGATTTGTTTGATGGCCTTCAGCGGTCAAGACTTAATCTTAAATATACGTATGTAAAAAGCTCACAAAGTGCACGTGAGTCAAAGTTATGCAGAAACACCCACAAAAGAAAATTGAAAAACCATTCCGAGTGCTTTCGTCTTATTCTTAAAGACCTCCGGTTCATTCTTGGAAAAGGTCTTTTAGAATAAAGACGAAAGCGCTCGGCTTCGTTTTTCACTTTTCCTTTGTGTGTGTATCGGCATGTATATGTATGTATGCAGATAATTTAAAATTTGGGGTGCATTTTAGTCCTGAATTAAGGCTTCATGCACTTACTCAATTCCCTTGAAATATTGCGACATTAACGTCATACTAATTTATTAGTATGATATAATCAACCCCTAATCTTACCCTTTTAAAAGATTCCATGCTTTACTAATACAAAATTATATCTATCAGACTGGGCCAGCATTCCTACAAATTTAAATAGATGGTCAGGAAGGTTCTCCTTTACTTGTTTATTGAGATAAGTCCAAATTTCCGTCAATTTCAGCAGATTGATTTATGATGTGTTCCCTCAGTGGTCTCGTATCTTTATTTTTCATCAATTACACCTTCTTCTTTAGCATAGACCAGAAAAAGGAGTCAAGGTGGATGATGACTGTTGACCAAAGTAACCTTTGATACACCTTATTCTCTAACATACCCTATTCATAAGCAAGATACAGGTTAACATTCTTATATTTTTACAAATTATTGTTTAACTAATGTTATATCACAAGACTTCTTTGTAGACAATATTCTTCATCTTTGCTTGTGGTACATGGACAAACAGGTTGCTTATGCTTGCCATACTTGAACACCCAGCATACAACTGCCCATGGGAGAAGCAGGATTCTTCCAACTGTAGTCCAGTCACTGAGACAGTCTGGCCTTGTGCTTTGTTAATTTTCATAGCGAAACTTACTCTGATGCGAAATTGAATTATACTGAAAAAGAAAGGGATATCATAATATGATAAAATTAAGGGTATTCAGGGGATGAAGATATTCTCTCCTTTTTCACATTCAGTACAATTAGATGCCTTAATCAAATTTGGCATCAACTTCCTAACAACAGACGCGTGCCAATGCAGAGCATAAGAAGGGCTAAATTTTGCAACAGCATAATTAGAGTCCCCAGGAAATTCAGAAGTTATGTTGGATAGTGAACCACCTTAAACAGATGTGGTATGGTATCAACTAACATGTAAATGTGAGATGTTCTAAGAAAGGCCTGCAGTAATTGCTTGTTAATTCTGCCATCATTTTTGTTTTTTGGAGGCAGTATTGCTCTCTCACATAGCCAGTAATATTTCACATAATTTTGTAGTAGATTGAAAAAGACTTTGTTCTTGAGATCTTCATCAACAGTGTTGGCTATATTGCAGACATAGCTTATGGTCATTACTCCATTGTATTCAAAGGTACATTGCCGTTGCAAATTTTCAGAATGTTACTGAAGAACTGTGCTGAAAACTCATCTCCATACAACTGTGCTCTTATGTTAGTGCTGAGAGTAAACTTCTAAACATTTTGCCAAAGTAGGTAGGATTTGAGGCAAGCTCTAATCTCATCAGCACGGGTATTTTAAGTTTTACTGGCAGTATTTGCCTGAAGTCTCCAGAAAGAAGAAGTGTTACATCTCCCATTGAAGTCTGACAATCCCGATATTTTTCAAGGTACGATCCAGTGCTTTCAGAGCTCGCTTGTGTTCCATGATGCACTCATTTCACACTATGAACTGGCAACTTTTAAGGACCTGTGCGATTCCTGAACTCTTGTTGATGTTAAAGGTAGGATTGTCGGCTTTGGCCAATTCTAGAGGGAGATTGAAGCTTAATTAGGCAGTCCTGCCTCCAGGTAGCAAAGTTGCAGCAATAGCAGATGAGGTCACGGTCAAAGCATTGTCTTTCTGCTGCTGCACCTTAGCTAAGAGCAGTTTTGTCACAAAGGTCTTTTCTGTGCCTCCAGGTGCACCCAAGAAGAATATTCCACTCTTACGAAGGCAAACACTGTCAACGATTTTATTGTATGCATTCTTTTGATCATGCCTCAAATTGGCTCATTTTAGGTCACATAATTAGTAAGGGCATTAATGTCATAAGATGTTTCTCTAAGGAAAATCTGTAGGCAAGGTGGTGGATCCACTCCTGTTGGTTTGGGGAAGTCTTAAATTGGGCAGTTCATTCCCATCCATTGAAACAGCTTGTCTTCAATTGTAGAATTCATCACTGAAACCAATTTCTATGCTACGATATTGCATATGTACCTAGTGCTGGAAATCCTTAGAGAGGTTATCATCTATACTTAAGCCCCGGGTCAGCAGGGTCACTAAGTTCACTCGTGTGTAGAAGTACTGCAAAGACTGACCTAAAATTTTTAGGGGACTGAGAGACGACAGCCTGAGATAATATGGCATTCCATTGTGCTTCTTCCTCTAATAACCCCCATTGTAAGCATGCTTCTCTGTATGTGTCACAAACCTTACCGTCTACAGTCTTCAGATCTTTGAGAAGAAGTTGGTCCCCTGACTTCATCCAAAAGGAGGCAAAGATATAACCAATCATGCTGACTTGGGTGAATAGTGTACACTCGGCCAACGCACCTGTACAACTTGATGCAAGGTTGTCCAGGAACATCCTCTCTATCGCCACCGTGTCTTTGGGACAGAGTCGGAATTGCTTCCGGCGGAGTCGTACATATTCCCAAGCAAGATCCACGCAGTGCTCACGTAGTACTCTCACAGTACTCACTCAGCGTCTTGAGAGGTCATTGAAATCATCCAAGTATGACGTGCACTGCACTAATCGAGTGACACCCCGGTACCCTAAGAGCTCGCATGCAGAAATCATTTTTTGGACGACTGAGGTCAAAGATGAAGGTCTCAATAAAGAATAACGCGCTTAGCTACGTTTCTCCGAAAAGAATAATACATTACATTTTCATTTTCATCGTCGAATAGGCGTAACGCTATCCCACCCACCGCAAGACTCACTTCATAGTCTCCTCTCTCTCTCTCTCTCTCTCGGGTAATTATTGTGCCTCGTACGGCTCAGAAAATCTTATTCTTTGTAAATTCAATTCAATTTTCAATTACCGAACGATTAACGTTATTGTTAAAGTGTATCATTCTTGTTAATCTCATTTGTTGTTTGTATAGTATTAAAAATTATTTTGTTTCACTTGTTTGTATCCTATAACCACCCAAAGCCTATTGAAATAATATCAAAGTCTACTAATATTAGAATTTAGAATTTGCCTTTGCTTTTAATTCTCATGCACTTAAGAGGGAGACATTCCCTATATTTGTACGAAAACTTCCTACCCCCACGTCTAGGGAAGGCAGCAAAGGTGTTGGGGGATTACCTGATCCTACGACCCCAGCAATTACCAACACACCAAACAGATCACTTCGGCACCAGAATGTGTTCAATAATATGCAGTGACGTGTGCAGAGTTATCTTCAGGCCTTTGGTGGACAGTTCCAGCATTTAATGTAGGAAAAACTGTACTAAAGCCTTTTTCCCCTGTACGGTAACTTTTCGGGCACCTTATATTAGTCCATTGCGTATGATCTTTTGTATCTGCTGATAATAGACGGATTGTCCTTTATTTCTTTCAAAAAGAGGTAGGGTGGAAGAGATGGACAATTCATTCTTCTCTTCCGTTTAATATTTTGTAAACACAATGGTATGGAAGTAGGTTCAGCAAAACGTTCTCCACCACCTTCTATGAGCTTAGTTATTGCATTTCTTCAGATCCATTACTGTTTCTCATATTTTTTCGTGCGTATAAATTTTCTTGATAAAATATTTCTATTCCTACAATATTTTTATATTTTTTGTAATTTTATTCTCCTTTTTCTTCGCTCTTGTGATTTTCTCCCTGCTGATTACTTAATGCTGTTTTATCTTTTTAGCAATCTGTTCTTCCAAAAAGTTGATTAAACCAGATTTTTATTATATCCTACTAACCTAGGTATCCAGGGATTCCTGCGCTAAAAAGTCTTGCAAATAAATACAGATGCATAGTGCTTGAAATTATTATATTGTGGTACAAAAATTTTTTTACTTGCTATTTATTACTATTATTATTTGTGGGATGAAAGCAGATTCAGGAGAGTTTCCCACTCTTCCTCTCTTATATTATCATATGATAATATAGCAAGTGTGCAAAATAGTTCGGACAGTACAAAATATTTGGACTATTTCATAATTTCTTAAATTTGGCAACACATAAAGTTTTTGTTTCTTTCCGTGCAGACTAGTGTACTAGTAACATCTGGCAACTGTTTTGCTGTGCCCTAGCTACACCAAGCCCGACACAGGGTTGTCAGATTGGCTTTTTTAAAGCTAAATTCCCTAAATCTTGTTTTTTTTCAGTTTGCTTGGCGTCAGAGAATTGATTCGGCTTCTTTGTCTTTTTTCTGGCTTTTTTACATGCTAATAATATACGAGTATACACGAAAATTATATATCATCCTTTTTAAAAAGAAAATTTTACCAGTTACATTAAATAGGGAAATATTTTTCTGCCAAAAAGGCAACACAGCAAAACCAGTGTGTGCGCTCATGTGATTTATAGTCATAGGCTATAACTCTTAGCATTGGGTAAATATAGGTCTAATGCATCTGGAAGTGTACTTTCTAAGTTTCTATATGGTGAGAATGTGTGTTTTTAGAATTTATTGGCTTTACAAACGCCATGTCTTCAAAGAAATGAAAAGCTTCTTATGATATCAATCGTAAATACAATTATAATTGGTCCATAATATATATATGCTGCAAAAAGGTTGAAGACGGATTATAAGCAGCATTCTTCAAACTTTACCACTGCACTATTATACTAAGAATTAACAACCTCTCAACTGCTGAAAAAATAAGAAACACGGGATGAAAACTATATAAAAAACAGGCACAACTTAATGTAAAAAGGAGTTCCAGACAAAATAGTGATAAAGTTAAAGAACTAGAGCTAAAAATTGGTGTATGACATGCCTTTGTGCAATACGTACAATTGATCATCTGAGTGAAAAATGATAGTATATGGACAGAAAGGAAACATACACATAAAGTTACATAGAACTAAATGTTCATGCTTAATAAAAAACATCATTTCGCATGCACTTAAAACTAAAGAGAAAAGAAATATTCATCAAGTTGATCTTGGTATCAAATTTCTACAGTAGAACAAACAGTATTGAGGCTCATCAAGAAATAAAAAATGTCGAACAAAGATGTATTTCCATGCTAGAAGAAGCTTTAAGTCAAATTATATATAGATTTTCTTCGGCGAGAGATACATTTGGAGATCTATCAAAATTGAGCCCAATTATAATTTGAAATCAACTTTCAAGGGCCATGTTTTCAGTTTCCTCTTTACACCTCGCAGGAAATAATATCATCACTATTGAAGTACAATAGAGGAAAATGCCTTTTGTTGATTGGAAAAAAGAAGCTTCATTTAATAAAGATGGTCTGGACTCCCTTCAGACAGGAAAGAGTTTGGATTGATGTACTTCAACATCAGGCAATTAAAGATCTTGCTAACTTTGCCCTTATTTGTTAAATAACTCCAGTTACTAATATCGTAATTGAAAGGATATTCTCTCTTGTATCCTCAGTTAAAACAAAAGCAAGAAACAGAATAGAGCTGAATTTCCTTGATGCTATTGTCAGAATTAGGGCAAAATTATTTGCTTTCGAACAAATGTTTTAAGGATTTCATTCCATCTTAAGAAATGTTAAAGGACTTCTCATCTGACAAGATTTATGCTGTAGGTTGCACTTTTTCCAGTTTAGATGACACTGATGAAATTGATTTTGAACTTTTTATGTTATACAAGTATGACAAATATATTTTAAATTTGTTTGGCTTTTTTACAGTATTATTTGGCTTTAAATAAAAAAATAATCTGGCAACCCTGCCCGACAGTGCTACACCAGAACTTGTCACGGATCATTATTGGTGGGAGCGTGCTCCGTAGTGTACTTGGTTATGCCCGAATATTGGTGAACATTCACCAGTACGACAAGGAAAATGTGAAAGAAAACGAAACATAACACTTCACAATGACAAGGCTCTCATCCGAAATAGTGTGAAGGATCCCAAGAAAACCATTAAAGATCTCCAGAGAGATTTGTCTTTAGCTGGTGTAAATGTTTCTTCTTCAACCGTCCGGCGAAAGCTCATTTAAGTTGACAGATTTGATAGAAAACCAGTGCATAAGCAATTATTGATTTCTACTATGAAGACAAAACGTCTTCGCTGGGCATGCAAGTATGTTGGATGAAAGGCAGCTGACTGGAAGAAAGTTATTTCTTTAGACGAATCGCATTTTTGAAGTACATACATGGGCATAGGTCAGTGGTAGTTACACGAAGAAAAGATGAATCATTTTAGCCAGGAAGCTTTCAACAGGCGCAAAAATACCCACCTTAGAAGATATTTTTGGGTTGTTTTAGTGCTAAAGGCCTAGGGCGGCTTTTTACTATTGAGGGAATGATGGACAGCGTTAAATTCAAGGCAATCCTGCAGACTCACTTGCTTCCCGCGATGCATGAAAACTTTCCTGATGGAGGCGGCATTTTCCAGCAGGATCCGGCTCCGTGCTATACTTCCCAAGTAATGCGCGCATTCTTCGAAAAAAGTGGACTTACCGTTATAGATTGGTCTGGGAATTCTCCTGACCTAAACTCCATCGAGAATCTATGGGCTATAATTAAACGTACGATCGAGAAATACGACTCTTCGACGATAAAGAAGATGATTTGTGCTGTTATCAATGTCTGGTACCATAACCAAGAACTGGCATAAATGTGTTCAAATTTGGTTGAATCTATGCCAAAGCGAGTGAAGCAGGTTCTAAAAGCAAAGGGCGGTCATATTTCATTTCTAAATGTACCATTTATTTTATCATGGACGTATTCTTTTCATATATAAACAACAATTATAAAATGTTTGTATTATTTAACCCCTGTCGGAATTAATTTGCACACTCTATTTTATCATATAATATACCTACTCGTACAATCAGTAAACGTTCCACCACGAGCGCCCGGCCGTTTACGCGCACGCTTGAATGACCGTTCCACCACGCGCGCCTGGCCATTTACGCGCACGCTTGAATGACCGTTCCACCACGCGCGCCCGGCCGTTTACGCGCACGCTTGAATGACCGTTAGATATGAGCGAACAACATTGTGGCAGCAATAACAGATCGAGTGTTTTATCAATACATATGTTTTTCCTAGGGTCGTATATCAATAACATCGTTGACTTCATTACATTGGAATCTTTATCTAACTAGCAGATATATCCGGTGTTGTCCGGGCATCAAAAACTATCTTGAACAAATTAAATTCTCTGCTTGAGGTAAATCACGCAATTAAAAGATAGTAAGTATAAAATATAAGATTTACTTTAATTTTGAGTAATGGAGTAGTGTATCATGAAAGACTAACAGAGAACGATTTTCACATTACAGTAGTGCCGTGGGGCGAGCAAGCGGGGGAGGGAAGGAGGATCGGGTAGGCAAATGTGTGAATACGCGGGTGGCAGCCACATACTTTAAAGCCCGCCCCAAGCAGAAGGTCGCAATTTTTAACTAAATATCTAAATTATTCGAGGTTTGTGCATGCTGATAATAGGTATTTTCGTGATTTTTAAACATATCACTCGCATAATTGGTCTGGCAAACATAATTTTTCGAGAGGCAATGTTGATGTATTAATTGCAACTCATAGCCGCGATCACTTGCTCCCCCCCCCCTAACTAGAATGGGTAAACATTCGAACCTAATCTAACTTCTAGGTGACGCCACTTTTGCCAAATCTGAGAAACCTATGTTACCCTCAGGGTCAGCTTATCATAATTGTAACCTTTGTTGGCCTTCAGAGTCGCTCAAAGTGGCCTTCTATACGGTCATATATATATATATATATATATATATATATATATATATATATATATATATATATATTCGTCATCTCATCCCCCGATCAGATAACGAAATGCAAATAAAGATTAGAATGACAATCAATGTTGAATTAGAAGGCACCAGGGGACGACCCCTAAAGGGGAATGTTTCCGAGTCGTATGCTATGTTTTTACCCTTACCAGAAATTGTAAAAGCCTTTGTCATCCAAGTATGGTTCCCTTGCTGCGTAAGGGGTCATGGATATGAGTGCGCTTACAGAAGTACACTAGTACTATCCTGGTTTGGGGCCGAACAGAGGAGAGAGTCGGTAAGTTTTGTTATAAGGGCGAAAAGGGAAAAAATAACGGGGGTGTGTATCAGGGTATTCGTCCAATTGGCGGCCATGTTTTGAAAACACAGATAACAACTTTAATTCCTTTCAAGTTTTCTCTCTTCGTTACTTATGAAGAAACGATAGGAAATAAAAAAAAATCTTATCTCTGGTGTGATATGAGGATAGTCGTAGGAAGTTTTAGGTAATAGATTACACCAGCTAGGGAGACTCGCTGGAAGATTGAGGTAAAAGATTACACCAGTGGGGAGAGTCGTAAGGGGTTTGAGGTAAAAGATTACACCAGTGGGGAGACTCGTAAGGGGTTTGAGGGAAAAGATTACACAAATGGGGAGACTCGTAGGGAGTTTTAGTTAAAAATTTACCTACAGTGGATAAAAGTTTGTAGATTTTCTAACATCAGAATATAACATATTCGAAATAACGACCATCCAGTCGAATAGAATACATTCCCAGTTTTACCCTACCTACGTACAAACACACATAGATCTCTAATTAAATACTTACATGCAAATACAGATATATATAGCTTAAATAAAACACTCACATACGTAAGCCAACACACAGATACTAAAGCCCACGCACATTCACTTTGGAAACAGCATTAATCAAATTGCAATACGGTTAAAAGCGCAATAGTCTCCTTCACAATGAATGATTGATGAAATTCGCCAAATATTTCCACCTGAGCTTCACAACTCTCCATCATGTCATTCTATTTGGACGTCTCCGGAAATAAACTTATGGGTGAATCCTCAAATCACCTAACCGACCCTCCTTTCGTACTTAAGGATTTATGATTGTGGTTGTGAGTCTCTATTCTTTTGTACTTATATTTTATCTAAATTCTGAGTTTCTTCCTTTAAATATTTGTTACATTTTGGATTGTTTATGTAAAGTAATAATAGATCATTACCATTTTTCTATCGCTCGAGCTGATCACTATATTTGTGTATTCTGAGTGTTCTGAAGGCATTCTGAGAGCTTATGTACTTGGATCTACGATCAGAGTTATGGCGTGGATATGAGCTTTATCTACTGGTTCTTCTCCTTCTTGATTCTTTTCCTATATTCATCTTTAACACACAGTGCAAGAAAAACTACCTTTGTTGAGGCACCGAAGGCTGTGCTAACGGAGTGGCATTCCTTCGTTTTGCACTCGAGATATATGCTTCCACACATTTTTTTCTTTTTAACTTTGCCACTTTCTTATGAATCACATTTTCAAAGATGCCTGTATTATTTATTGATACAAATACGAGTAATCTTTACTCATCTCTTTACACTAAATCATAATTGGAATTCAAGACTGTTCGTTATATCCGCTATTCTATTTCATTTAGTAATTTTACAAGAAATAATTTTATATATATATATATATATATATATATATATATATATATATATATATATATATATATATTTGGAATGGAAGATATCCCATTGATGTGATGTATATCAGTGGAAGATAATGGTAAACCACAATATTGGAATCTCAAGATTTTATTTATAACTATCGGACTAGTTTCAGCAAGATGCCATTTTAAACTAATAATAGAGAAGCTTGGCAAGGAACACAGAGTATATAAGGTAAGACACATCCGAGGCAAAATAAAACCGCATGAAACAATCTGGAAAAAAATATACTCGAGTAAATTTGGCGTGAATGATAAGGTAAACAAAATGACATGGAACCGGAAACAATATGGAGAGTTGCTAATCCTCAAAACGCATTGCGTCCGGGGTCTTATAGATAAGATTGGAGACTCTATTTGTTATATATTTGTTAAATTTGTATTGCCATTCAAATAAATTCAAATTATCAACTTTGTTGATGATGATGGATTCTAAAATTCTCCTCTCAATATAATTATTTGATTTATAATCGTGCGTTTGCATGTGCTAAAAGAGACTCTCCGATGTATGTTAATTTGCAATTATAGCATGATATACTGTAAACTCCAGCATCGCAATTGATTGGGCGCAGTCTAGTCAAGGATTTTCGAATGTTATTGAAATATTTAAATGTAATATTTATGTACAGTGGTGGCAACAAAAAAAGTGACATGTGACAATTCGGGGAAAATGAAACAGAAAAATGTAACTTACATATTTTATTATGAATATTTCATGAAAGTTAATACTCGGTCATGTTGCCCTTGCACTTGATAACCATCCTAAGTCGATTGGGCATTTATTCAGTCAGGTTTGCAAAGTAGGTGGGGTCGATCGTAACCCAGATCTTCTTCAGTGATTCTATCAGGTCCTTGATGCTGCCGGGTGCTGTCTCTTGAACTTTGGTTTTCATGAGATTCCAAGAATTCTCAATAGGATTTAGGTCCGGGGAATTACCAGGCCACTCCAAAACACTAATATTATTATCATTGAAGAACTTTTTTACTAACTGAGACCTGTGAGCAGAGGCGCCATCATGCATGAAAAATTCACACTGATGAATTTCCCAAAATGGCAGCATGTGCTGCCTCAAAACTTCGAGATAGTTAGTCCCCCTAATGGTTACATTCTTGTGAAGGAAGTACAGACCTCCTCTGCCCTTGTTTCCACTAAAGGCACCCCACACCATCACACTATCAGGGTGCTTCACAGTTTTCACGTTATATTTTGGGTCATACCGAGACACATTGCTGGGACGACGCACGATCTTTGACTCTCCTCTGACCAGTCTAAAGGTGCTCTCATCACTGAACATGACCTTCTTTCAATTAGCAGCTGTCCAATGTTTATAGGTCTTGCAAAAATTGAGTCTTTTCATCTTCATAGCCTTAGTAAGAAGTGGCTTCTTGGCAGCGCGGCGAGCCGGTAGGCCTAAGTCCTTCTGTAAGCGATGACGGATGTTCCTGAGGGCGACGTTCTGGAGAAGGTCTGGGTGTTTTTTCTTGATTGAAGCGGAGGTTACAGAAGGGTCTGACATCACTTCGCGCCTTAGGATATTATCAGTCCTTGGAGATGTCTTCCTAGCTGCACCAGTGCCCTCCTTCCTCTTTGGTAGGGTACCTGGTGGCAATAACTCAGCAGCCCGTTTTAGGCGATAAATCGTATTTCTTGAGGTTCCTAAATCTGCTGCTACATCAATAAAAGACTTTCCCAGCTCTAATAGGGTCAAGGCACAGCTTTCCTCTGTCATAGAAAGCTTTTACTGCCCCATTGTATCCATTTTCACAAAAGTTATAGCACGTCAAATGTAGGCTCGAATGCAGGAAATCAGCACGCTGGAGCGCCGTACACTAAAACCTCACTGTACGAGCTCAAACGAGACACGTATGTTCCAATAAAGCGCAGTTCTGTTGTCTTAGCTCAGGAGAGTTGTCCACTCGCGGCATAAGCCCCGCCCCTTTTCATTGGCTTGTTGGCAAGTAAAATCGTGAAAGCGATTTTGTGTATCGATTTCTGTTGCCAATATTCAATGTCACTTTTTTTGTTGCCGCCACTGTATTTCAGTTCGCATATAATTTTAGAGGAACCAAAGCTGGAGCATATGTGAAACTAAAACATTTATTAAAATCATCCCTTCGAAGAGTGAAGGTGGCATAGAATATTTTTCCTGCTTTGGAATGGCATCTATTTATAAGGTGAATTGGATATTTTAGTTTAATGAATTTTTAGATAAGGTGGTTAAATTCATCCTGAAGAAGGATTGGGTCGCACGTTCTATAAGCTCGAAGAAAGAGGGAAGAAATAACAGATATCTTAACGGATTCATCATTTAGTGAGAAAAAATTAATGTAAGCATTTGAATTTGTAGGCTTTCGATAGACTGAATTCGTTACAACCATCGATAAAATTCAAAGTAGAATGAGAATAGAATAATTCTCTACCGTTTTTAGACGTAAATATACACCGTTTAAATAATTATATTCAGTGGCTTCACCACTTTCCCTTACGGGGGGAGCTTGCTCTTCACCACTAAGATTAAAATTTTAAATCTAAAAAAAAGCAGCCATGGTTAAATTTGTATAAATTTTCTGAATTTTGCCAATTATAATAATTTTAAAAAGGAACTCTAAACTAAATTTTCCCCCTTTACAATTTCTGAACTTCACCATTTGTTTGATACTTATATTTATTTCTGAACTTCACCATTTTTTTGATACTTATATTTATTTCTGAACTTCACTACTTTGTTTTTTGATATTATAAATTAATTAATAGAAATAACTTTGCTAAAAAAACATAAGTCATAACCAAACTAAGACGAAATTATTATTCAAATACTCAAAAAAATCCTTTTTTTAAATTATAGAGTTAGTGATGATGATATAATAAAATTAGGTTGTTAATTTGCGGACAGGTGTACTGTTTCTAGCAAGGACGTAGAAGACAACATAGGAAGTGCAAGTACGCATTCTGTTTAATTTTTATTAGAAAAAAATTAGTAAACTCTATTAACTATCTTCTTGTGGTGAAATATCTCAACATAGGGAAAAGAATCTGGAACCCCCCCCCCAAATCTACTTGTGGTAAGTATACCTCTATTAATGAATTCTTTAAAGTCAATCCTCTCTGCTGTTTTGCGGATCAATGGCAGATCTTTCAATTTTGATACATATGTGTCAGTTAAGGCCATTCCATCTGATGGTCAATTGGAAACTTCAGCTTCTTCTTCTTCTACTCCTTCTTCTTGTCGTGGGGGTACTTTTATTAGTAGAATATTTAAAATTTTAGGAAGAGAAAATAAAACAATGCCAAATAGCAGCGAATAATCTGGATAAAAACAGATGTGACAAAGCCATAAATAACCAATAAGCGACATCCTGGATGTCTCTTGATTCAAAACATTGATACGACTAATAAAAGCTTATTTTCCGAAATTACACACATAGTTTCTCAAAATAATTGCCTATTTGGTCTCGCAAAGCGGCACATTGCCAATTTGGATCACAGTCTATAAATCAGTTGCCTATAAAAACAAAGGGGAAATTAATGGGGTAGAATTCAAGGTTCAGACATCACTGGAAATAAAAAGTAAAGTTTAGTTGTGGATGAAATAAGGTAGAAGAGAAGAAGTGTAGTAAGAACTTTATCTGAATTTTGAAAGAGTTAATGCAATAATCAGGAATTTCCCAAAGAAAAGAAATTAAGGTTAGCAATGAAAATAATTACTAGTTAGCAAAGGAGGTGGAGAAAGAAAGGAGAGACGCAGTAGAAAAAAGAAAAGGAGAACGAAAAAGGAAAAGGTTAAGAATGAGAAACCTTGGATTGGTAAACCAATTTAACCCTAGATACTAAGGCAGTAGGATTTTTTACAGTCATAAACAGATTTCTTGTTAATGCAGGTTAATGTGCCACGGGCCAAGGAAGAGTTGATTAGATTTAAGAGTGGATTCAGTTAGGAACACAAATTCTGGATCTCCTAATCTATTTCTTTATCTTTGCCAAGATGGGCATTTTCTTACATTAAACGAAGGTATTTCCTCTATGAATCCACTCCAGTTTATCGTTCATCATAATTATCCGGATCATATTTGTTTATTTATTATAGACAACAGAAAGAGTTTCCGTCTTACAATCGGCATCTTATTTTCTAAAATGGTGCCAGATTGTAGTCTCGTGTCCATAAAGTGTTCCTGGTGCAATTTTCGGCATTCAATTTGTTTTCTATTAAATTCCAATCATATACACTTATATAATATAAAATGGTAAAATTTATAAATATACAAAATTGCCATTGTGGTATAGTAATCCGAAATTTAGAAAATTTAATTGTAAAAAGTTTCCACCTCCAGAATTTAAGAATACGTCTGATCTTAAGTACAGCCGCGGCCAAAAGTTTTAGTACACCTGGAATTTTTCTTATTCCTTGGGTATGACTATAAACATGTTGTTGGAGGTTTGCATGAACGTGTCCAAGACATCTTGACAGCGAAAAAAAGTAGAAGCTTCCTTTTAATGAAATATCTAAAATAGCGATGTAATTGAAATATATAAAATCCTGATATCAGTATGCAGTATGTTAGAGTCAAAATAGTTAAAATAGTGAAGATAGTTAAGAAATTACTAGGAGATTGAGCCGAAGAAAAGATAAGTTAAATCTTTTTATCAATTAATACGTTTTGCAGGAATATTTTGCAACTGGCAACTGAGTAATACAATATTTTGGCTAAAATAGAATATCGTAAATATCAATATCTTTCATTCGTCAATTTTTATCAAATTATACTTCTCGGTCATAAGTTATTAAATTTACCCTCTAATAAATAATCATCGATTGAAAATCGAAATCTGGTTTTATATTTTGAGAATGAATGAATGAATAGTGCCGAAAATAAATTCTGCGAAGCCCAAACGGACTAGCCCGTGGCCAAATTTAAGGACGGGTAATTTGCATGAAAGTTCTCAAAAAAAATATAGACATCTAGAGAATATACAAAAATATAGCTATGAAATTAAAATCAATAGAATGAAAGTACAGGATTTTAAAACCATCAAAGGGTGTAAAAGGATATCAAAATATTTTGAGAAAATGTTATTACGTACCAACTATTAAAGAGAGATGGTCATATTAGTAGCAATGGAAATTTGATCGGAAAGAATTCAGAAATTATCTTTTAATTTCCTAAAGTGTAAGAATTTTTTTTTCAATTTCAACAGTTCTATGAATCCCAAAATGGAGAATCACTTCGAATAATTAGATAGGCAAAGATAAAAAATGCATGATATTTGATTAATGTAAACAAACTTCAGTTAAGTAAAAAGGAATTTGACAGGGAAAAGAAGCTGAGCATTTAATGCCAGAATTAGTTAAATATTAGTTGTAAAAGTGTAATAAAAAATACATTCTCAACTTAGAGACGAACTATTGAATTCTGAATGAATTGAGGGAGTTATGTCTGATCTATTGTTGTTACCGCATGGCAGGAATTTCCATATAGAATATATTCTATATCTTGATGAAACCTATTTTTGTATTAAAATCTCTATTTGATAAACAATAACAAAATGTAACAATGTCATTTTTGACAGAAAGATTCGAAAATACATCTGTTTTGTGAGGTATAAAACTGCGAAAGATTTACATACGAGTATATCGAAACTTGAATAGTTGGTTGGAGCTCTAATGACAGCGGCACTCCGCAATTCTCCTAAACATGTATATGTTGAAATGGCAAATTAACTTTAGCTTTGTGAGTGCAAGAAAATTGGGTTGTCTTTGGTAGTTAGGTTCAAAAGAGAAGGAAAAGAAAATTCAAATTTGGAACTAAATATTCAAAGAAGACTCTATCAAGTTTATTGGTCAGATATCTTACTGGTAACCACTATTACCGGCGTTTAAAGCCTTGCGAAAGTAAACCTTTAATAGTAAGTTTGGCAAAGACTTATCTTTTATATTTCTGGATTTTTTAATTAATTTCTCTGGTTCTTTAGCCCTGAAAGGCTTCTCTGACTTTTCCACATTTATGTCTTTAACTATCTAGCAATTTTACCTGTCCTCGTTCATTAAGGTGGCCATGTTCAGGGAAGATTAACTCAGTATGTCAAAAAATAGAAATTATAAGGTGAAATAAGACAAAAAGACCTCTTCTCCCTCATGCCCATTGCAAGTGTTCGCTATCTGTCAACGATATTGTGCTATCTGCTTCCTCTCTAGGAATGTTAGAATGATAACAGGATCAACACGAGTCACTCACGCACTAGGGTTAAACTTAACCCTGGCACCTGATAAATTAAAATTGGTAGGAAATTCTGAACTGTATCTGCAAAAGCAACATACTTCCATTCTTAAAACGTACAGCCATGAACGAATGAATTTTATCTTCTTTCCCCTGAATTTGGTCTATCTCTTTCGCTGGAAGCTTAAGGAACTCCTGCAGACCTAAGGGTTCTAACAGAGATCAACCCCAAAATACCGTAAGGAATAATAATTTTCACGCAATAGACTCAAAATACTCATTGTGATGAATTTCACACGAAAATTGAATCTTCGCTTAATAAGAAACTAAAGATTGAATGGATTGTATATATATATATATAATTTCGTACAGGATAACTCAAGCACATAAAAGAGAAGTCTAAAATTACAGAAAAACCTTTAAAGACCTACAGTCATGGGTAAATCTTTTGAGACTAGTATATTTTTTTTCAAATCATTAACTAAATATATTGAATCAAACATTTCTTTCTGTTTTATTATCTGTATCATAATTTAAAGGTGAAGTAAACAATAATTTAGAGCCCAAAGCTATTTTATTAATTAACACAGTCAATTGATGAGCGCAATCACTATTTAAAATATTGTCCCTTGTTCTTCAGGGCAGCTTCAATTCGTTTTTGCATGCTGAAGGCCAAATTTGGGATCATGTCCTGACTATAATGCTTCGTTTTTGTTCATTTGTCGTAGAATTGCTCATAGTTTGGTCCAATAATTATTCTAGTCCTTGATCTGGACACACCACTTTTGTTTAAGTCGATGGTATTGAGACCCTATGACTTAAACTACGATAATTATATATATATATATATATATATATATATATATATATATATATATATATATATATATATATATATATATATATATATATATAGGCTTTAATTCCTACTGAACGTGCGAAGGCTCGTTAAAGGCGGATTGTGCCACGGCCAGTATTCTCACTATAAAAGTCCCACTTGTTACTGGGGGGAGGTTTGTGATTGTTAAATTCTAAGAGTGCACAATACAGGTTGAATAAATTAGCCGAAGGGATTCTTAATTAATGTCTTGCCAAGGGTACGTCAAAAAGGAGGAGTCACAAATAAACACACAGCCAAAAATAAACTTTACTTTACAACAAAATGATAATTAGTAGCAATAGTTAAGCGGGTATTTAGGTAAATAAGGATTAAATATTAAACACGGATTAGTCGGGGTTGACAGCAATTATAAATAATAATATCAGGGAATGACTCCCTTGAATCTCTTTAAAAAAGGAGGGGAAGAAAACACTGACGTTAAGCGTCTAGATTTATAATGACTCAATGGGAGTATCAATCACTGTTAATTAAATAGGTAATTTAAGAATAGAGGGACACTGGGTTTACAGATTACCATTAATTGTGATGGATTGGAGAGACGACTACTCAGGTCCAGGCGGGGTGTTTCGGGTGGCGTTAACACGAGTTCTCGGGGAGAGGGGGGATAATACGACGGGTTCAGGGCTGCTGACTGCAGTTCCGGTTAGCTCACTCCTAACTGGATGTGACACTAACAAATAGTTACTTTCACTAACTATTTGGATGTTCCTTTTTCTTTCTCAAGTTACGTTGAGCAACAGAGCGTATTCTTCTAGTCACAGACTCTGCGGGGCGGGATTTGCCTCAGGAACACTTTGAGACAGCGACCAAGTTAACTCAGCGGCGCGTTGGCAGTCGATACGTTACGGCAACGACTCTCGTTCAACGTGAGGGTTACGCGAGTAGGTCTGGAACACTTCTCACGAGGGATGAACGGCTTTATCATTTATACCGCGTACTTTGTGAAATCGAGAGAGAGATTCCCTAAACGACAATTCGCTTTTCGCGGCGCCTTCTGGACAATCTCCATGCTATCATAAAGAAGGCAAATATAATTTAGGCTTCTCTGTGAGATAGGCCTTCTTTCGTCAGACTTCCTGTCGCCTGTTGGGAAAGTTTGGCACGGGTAACGACTTAGGTCAAGGGAAAGGCGGAGGAGGGCGGTAGAATGTCAGGGGAGGGTAGGGGGAGAGATAGGAGACGAAGATCAACTCAAACGACAAATTTCTTTCGTTCCCACGATTGTCTGGCGGCATGTGAGTATGTACGTTCCATACCCTCACATCCTTAAGTACATATAACCTCTCACAAATGGATAGCTTCTGTTTATAAAAAGACAGTTTGGTTAAGTATCCCCCAGAAATTCACTTTTTGGTTCAAATTTGTATAATTCCTACGACAAAGTCCCAAAGTTTGATATAACTTTCAGCGAGAACTTTGGTACTACCTTTGCTTTGTGATAAAGTTCGCCATCATCTTTAGAAAAATAGAGTTATCATCCTTAAATTGGTGCTAAATTGCTTGAAAAGTTGTTGATAAAGTACTTATTGGTACCACCTTGAGTTCATGGTAGTGTTCTGGGGCAAAAATGTTTGTGGTCCAGTTTCCTTAGATGAGAAACAGCCACAGGCACGAGGAGGGTCCTAATGCTTCATCATGGGCACAACACAAGGCTCTTAAAAGCGCACCTATTTTTAATGAGGGATCTTTCATAAGTTTCAAACAAGCGGAAAGGCCCTTTATTAGAGAATATTACTTTTCCCATTCCTCAATAGTCCATTCTTTATATTTTCAACAAAATTAAAGCCTATCGGTAAGGTTCTTATGACTGAGATGTGGCTTCTCCGTAGTTCTTCCCGATTTGAAACCTTTGTCACTGTGCGCGCTGGTTCGTTCACTCCTACTTTCAATCGTTAGAAAACTTTGCACAGGAGGAAAGTGTGATACTTGTGCTGGAGAGTCACCCGGAGATGATCATGGCGTTCACTTGAAGCCCTTAGGACTTCGGAATCTTTCTTTATAGATGCGTGAACAGTCTTTTTAAATTCATAAAATGATTCTAAAGATAGCGTTCTTTAATGAAAAACCCTTAGCAACTATCTGCTTCCATTTTAGGCAACTTTGAGGCAAAGCACCTATGGTTGCACGCTTTCCTTTTGAAATAACCACTTCGGGAATTGAAAAAGAGTAAAACATTTTTTTACAACAAAATTTTTTTAATTAGATTATAATTACACAACATCATTCATTGAATCCAAATTCGTCATGATTTTACCATTTTGATCGAATAAGATACAATAATTTAAATAGTAGAATAATTATTCCAATCACGTAAAATTAAAAAAAAAAGTAAAAAAATCTATACATATATCAGTCTCAAAACTCTTGGTCATGACTATAGATTTCAGGAGCAGAATTCAAATTACATATTCGCCACTCTTAATTTTACTCAAAGCAAACAAAGAACATAGATTTTGATCTTTTAAAATAATATTTTTGAGATTCATTTCCTACACTTCATTACCAGTCTTGCGGATAAGAAAAGGGTGGATAGAAAGCAATATGTAGAATAAATAAAACAATATAGAGAGGTGAACTGTTGGTTGTTCTAACTATATTCAAAAGGCAAAATCTATCTTTAAATACACGTTATTTAATTAAAACAATATAAAGGCACTCGACAAATTGAGTCTTCCTCAAATATATTCAACTATATTTGTTGAAAGGAAAAGACACTGAAGTTTATATAGGGAATATTTCTAAATCATCACTTGCCAGCTTACAAATTATTTTATGACGAAAATAAAGCTAATACTTTCCAAAGAGTAAAAAAACTAATACTGCAGACGTCTGCTTTCTAAATTCAGTTGAGAGCGAGTCGTCATGGTAAGGACGTAGAAGAATACGTCATTGTATAAAAAGGTTTAAATGCCAGATGATGACGATCAAATATTATGAAAAATATGCAGTGAATCCACTATGAGGATTTTATAACGACTGGTTAAAAAAACAGAAATCGACAGGAAAATATAACAGTGACGGTATAATAGATGCAGGACAATAATCATGATCCCGAAAATTTTCCAGTTAATCAAGTCCTTGAACACCATTTTTTATTCATGGCATATGATTGAAAATTTGCATATCGCTTTATGTATTAATATGATACCACATCTTTACTCTCATCTGAATCCAACATATAATCCCTTTTTCTGACAAAGCAAGAGACCATCTTGATCGTAAGACTTCATATTGACCACTAAATCAACTAGGGTCTGAAATATAAGCTCTAAAAAAACAATTATTTATTGACACTTGATATTTTGGGATATAGAATTTGTACATAGATATCCAATTCACCTTATCACATAGAAAAACTAAGCTCACTGTATTTCTAGTAATGAAAAAAGATAAAATCCCTAACATAGTTCAAATAAAGGTTTCCATCCTGGAAAAATGTTAAGCTTACTCATCTGGGCTGTGTTAATCAACTGCCTTCTTGCTCGTTTGATCGCTCTTTACTCACCTTTAGTCTAGTTTATTTAAGTCTTTTCTTAGTATTAGTGTAATTTACACGTATAAGGTTCGGTGCAATTTAATCTCTTTTAAAAAAATGACTTTTATTAATGTCACAAGTTCATGACAGTTGGAAACATTCCTCAACATCTTTAAACTTTACGACTTGAAAAAGATTCACCAACGACATTGATTATATGCTAAGTGATAAAAAAAGAACAATCAGGAGAAACATAAATGCAAAGCAAGCGAAGGGGATATTTTCAAATACAAGTCGTCAGATGATTCTTATCTGAGAGGTAATTAGTGAAGTAATGACCTACTTAAACGAGTCGTTCTATTTCGAGAGATTAATGTCGTTCCATTTTTGAGAGATTAATATTTGGGATGAAATCGATCAATGATGGCTCAAAGACTTCTTGTATCAGCAATTAATTAAAGGTGTTGGGGCTACTAATTCTCATATATTGAAATAAGTGTTAGACCCGTACAGCCAATGAGATAACCGCTTTATTTGAGCATATACTCTCGCCATAAATACAGGCACCCTCAAGACATAAATAAAACATAAATTAACACATAAAAATGAAAGTAAATCAAACAGTAGAGTTATTATATATCTATTTTTAATTTAAACATGAAGAACATTACAAGATGAAGATTTCAGAAAAAAACATTAGATTTTTGTTTGAATGATCAGAATATCCGCCTTTGGCATCCTATTTATCAAAGAAACAAAATATTATTGTGTTATTTTATTTCCATATTCAAGCAAACAGTTGATTCTTTCTTACTCGTCTGCACAGATAGGATTGCATTTGAGAGAATGGATTCGCCAATCCATAATTGTTACATGTTCTTTTTGTTCTTTCTTATCCAAACATCTATAACACAGTCTGCTCGTGTGCTTAAGATAATTTGTACTTCTAAAAATAAAATTTTGACCGATAAGACGGGGGTCCAAATTAATGATATCCAAGCCGGACTAATTTATTATATATTTTATGAAGACCTCAAACTATCGCATTCCTTTTTCTATGGTTTCTCCTTTGCACAATACACTGAGGAACCATTCACTCACCGCATCTCTACAAATATCTACGTTTGAAACCAAAGTACTGAGCTATTTCTGAAGCAGTAGTACTACGGTTTAGGAGAGATGGCAGTTTGATGAAATTATCCTATGGTGTTAAGTTTCACCTATTCTTGTTACATTTTATTTATATTATTCTGCCAAAGATACTTTAGCTGGTTTTTGCTTGAAATATTTAATATAAAGTAATGAAATATAAGGTAATACAAATTTCTTTGATTGCCGTAATGTCTACGATGTATACCCGGTATGGGTAAGAGAAATCTACCAAACATCGGCGATATAGCAGGGTATAAATAGAATCCCAAGCTGAGAGAGACATTCATTCCACTCCAAGCCTCATCATGGAACACATCCTGGACACTGTCATGGTGGGAGACCACTTCACCTCACTGGAAAGGTTGTGTGGTATTATTGTAGAAGTCATTCAACAACACCAGCAGTGAGAGACTCAGAAATTGCAGGATGAAAGAAGTCATGAAAACCAGAATCAGATTCCAAAGAAGAAAGCTATGTGTGTGCGTTCTTGGATACAACAGAAACCTGAATATGGGCACTGGGATCATCTCATCCCGGCGCTTGCCCAGAATGACCCTGCATCTTTTCACAATTTCTTTTGCATCGACAAGGGCCTTTTTATGGGTATTTTGATGGGAGTGGTTTCACGCATCCAGAAGAAGGATACTACCTTCAGGAAGGCCATTGAGCCCGGCCTACGACTTGCAATAAGACTTCGATATGTGTGCCTTCCGAGATCTACGCTTCTGTTTTCGTGTTTAGGAAAACACTTTCTAAAATAGTGTATGAAACCTGTTAGACAATTATCAACGAGTATTATCAACGAGTTATTGTTTATCCCTTCACGCCAGAGGAATGGAAAAAGGTTGCCAAAGAATTCTCAGACAGATAGAATTTCAACCACACCATAGCTGCAATGGATGGGAAACACATGGTGATCCGTCCTCCAGGGAAAAGTGGTGCCTAGTATTTTAACTAGAAAGGATGCCACTCACTGGTTCTACTAGCTTAAGTCGGCGTGATTACAAGTTCATCTTTGTGGATATGGGAGCCAATGGTGCCAACAGTGATAGACATATCTTCAACCACACCCAACTGAACCGTGCCCTTGAGACCAACGTTATGGGATTACCTGATGAAGCAGCACTAGGAGGAGGACAACGACCAGTGCCTTACTGCATCGTTGGAGACGATGCTTTTGGACTTAGGTTTTATCTACAGAAACCCTATCCTCAACGAGGCTTGACTATGGAAGAACGCCTCTTCAATTACAAACTGTACAGTGCCAGACGAGTGGTGGAGAACGTCTTTGGCATATTAGCTAACAAATAAGTCATGAAAAAATGTTTTCATTTTCTTATATTTATATCGGTTAATATATATGTTTATATTGACTCATAATATTTCTGTCCGTATTTTTTTTCTAAATTTGTTTTTTAATCATCCTAAATAATAAATGTCATGTTATTCGATTAATTTATAATATTTTTTTGGATGATTTTCTTACCATTTTGCCTATTCTATTTTTTCTACAGATTTCGGGTGTTCCTAACGACCATGCTCTTGAAGCTTGAGCGGGTGGAGACTGATGTTATGGCTTGTTGCTGCCTTCACAACTTATTACAAATGAGGAGGCTCAGTGAATCAATCGCAGCAGCAGATGTAGAGGACTCTGAGACCTATGAGGTAACACTAGGTGCCTAGAGAAGTGACCACTGTATGCCACCCCTGGACAAGGAACATAATGAAAGCGGCCCTTGTGCAGCAAGATATCTGAGATATTACCTAAAGACCTACGAGGGGCGGTCAATAAGTTTTGCAATTCGGATATAAGGAAACGAGATATGAGGAAAAGCGTTTTATTATGTTTCAATATAACTACCCTCGACTTCAATGCACTTGCGCCACTTGTCCCTGAGGCTTCGAATTCCCGACAACCAGAAATCTCCCGCCTGCTGTTCAATCCACTCCTGGACGGCGAGCTGGACATCTTCATCGACCCCAAACCGGCGTCCCCGCAGTGCAGCTTTGAGTTGGCGGAATAAAAAGTAGTTGCTAGGGGCCAGATCTGGACTGTAGGGGGGATGGTTGAGCTCCTCGAATCTGCACTCGCGCAGGGCAGCTTGTGCAACTCTGGCCTTGTGGACTTTGACCACGGTGAAGTCGACCATGGAGCGTAAGGTTTCTAACACCCCTACAAACAACCCTTCCCCTTACTCTGTTTTGCCCACCCGATTCGCAAAACTTATTGACAGCCCCTCGTACTACAACTTACCAGCTGTAGCAGTCCCTTGGCAAGACAAGTTTGCCTTGGCTGCCTCCTGAAGTGCTTGAAAAATGTGCTATGGCTTTTGAATAGTTGTGCCCTGTATAATGTGTTTATTATGTATGCCTATAGATCTTAAATTTTATGTTGTGACAAGGTTTGTGAATTTTTATGTCCTGTATCATATTTGTTAATAAAATAACAGACCCCGTCAACTATTTTTTTTATATGTTGCCTTTCTTAAAAGCACTTCAATAAAGTATTGCCTGCATAAAAGAATATATATCTATGTATATATAGAATTAATAAAAATTATTAAAAGTGCTTGTAATTTTGCTAAAAAATTGTTTATACGTCAAATTTGAAGAACCAAAATAAAACCACTGAAAATATAATAAACACAAACGTGTCTTATGAAAGTAAATAAAATAACAGAGACCATTGAAAGGAAATTATACTATAAGTGATTTAGCAATTAAAGCTGTCTAAGAAATATAAAATAAGTAATATGTGTAAGCATAAGTGCCATGTACATAGGATAAGAAGACTTGTTTCATGGGAAAATGAGACGCACACACTTAAATGAATAAATAAGTATATTGTCATAAATAAACTGGTTTAGGAGAAACTTCATGAATTTATCATTTTATATTGCTTTGTTCTTGGCGTCAGTTTTTATTGTTTTCTAAATTTACTTATTTAGATATGCCTGTATGTATACATGTACCCCCCCCCCAAAAAAAAAACCCCATGTTTTTTAAGACCATTTTAATGATGACAGATTTTGGCTGACAAAAAACATACGTGCATATATATACATATATATATATATGTAGAGAGAGAGAGATGTTATAATTTTCTTATTTCAATGTTTAATTGAAATATATATATTTTTATACCTATATATTTCTATATAGAGATACGTTTTTCATATGTTTTCTTCATTTCATATGTTTTATTCATTATGTTCATATTTCTTTATTTATCAATTTCCTTTATAAACCTATTTCTCTATATATATTTTCTAAAGACTGTCTTCAGTCTTAAATTAACAGTTCGTAAGAATTATATAATATGTAGGTACTTAATGAAAGTTTTCAGATATGATCAAATAATAATTATTCTAACTAATATTATACAAAAATAATAATTCAAATATATAATATATACAAAAATATAAATATAGATATGTATATAAATATAAATTTAGAAAAATATATATATTGCGAGGACCAAATTAGTTGGGCCTCTTCCGTGGTGTAGAAGGGAATCGCAGTGAAGTTGAGATCCCACCACCAGGAGTTTGTGGCAGCAACGACATATCAAAGCTGGTATTTGATGACATACTGACGTTTAGGGAGGGTGACGAGAAACCAAGAGCTTGAGGACCAGGTAATGGTGATCTTTGAAACGGGGTTGTGATGGGTAGGCAATAAATAGCTTAAGGAGCAGGTGATGCTTGGACCGGTGCTTGCTGGTGTTGGGAGTAGTAGGCTACTGGTTGTACCCCATATGTGCACGAGGGGTACCCCATAGGGTACGACCCTTGAGAAGGTCCGGCTGTAGCGGCTGGCTGGGTTGCAGTGAGGGATTGTTCACTTGCCGCTTGTTTCTGAAACCTTTTCCTGACGAAACAGTTGACCACGCCAGTGTCCCACTCTTGTAAAAAGCCCCTCAGGTGTTGAACGAAGCCATTTATCTTCAGCTGACTGGGCGTTCGGGCTGTGCTCATCTGAGATACACGAGACAACACATGTAAATAACAGGATTAAACTGTAGTTCATATTGATTGCAATCTAAAGACATTATCATTAAACATGCTCAAATATCATTAGAACATAGGAGTTTAACTATCACTAATGGTATGAAGATATATTCTAAATAATAGCAAAACAATTCGTTTTTAAAAATTGCTATTTATGTAGTTATGAATTATGGTTGTTTTTTCAAATATGAAATAAACAATATTATAATTTCCCTTGAAAAAATACATTTTGCCTTGTATTGGTATGCAGGATATATAAAATAATGCTATTTTTGCTTTACAAAATAAAACCAAGTACCTTATAAAATTACATCAACAATCGGATGGCTGACGGAAAACAGTGGCGCAGGGGATACATTGGCTGATCTAGGTGGCTCAGTGTTGATGGGTTTGGGGTCGGATTTCTGGGCGACAAGGTGGATTCCTCCCTCAGCGCATGCCATCTCTGTACAAAAGAGAAAAAAACATAAAAATTCATATTAAAAAATGCACTGATATGGACATGGTATTAAAGATAATTATTTGTACAAAAACACTTATATGTATACAAAAATAACTTACGTTTTTCATGATTTTCCTTCGGAATTACTTATATATATATATATATATATATATATATATATATATATATATATATATATATATACACATACATATAATCATTGGAAGCAATTAAACAAAACATAATTTATATTTCTAAAACTAATCCACACAATTAACCTGTTTCTCATTGAATCTGTGCTGCGTTATAAGACCGTTTTCTTTCATTTTCAATGTGATTGAACAAAATGCTCATTATCATCCCGTAGCTGAAATATTGCAATATATAATACCATCTACGGAAAAATAATATCTTCATCGATGCTCTCATATGTTGAAAATACCTGCAAATAATATATATATTTCACGTACGCGACGATAATCAAACACATTGGACAAGAAAGAAAACATTTTCTCTCGTCTGATGCAGCACAGACCAAACTAAAAAATGAATCTAAAAACTTGAAACGACACAATTTTATTACCTCGCTTTGTCGCCCTGGTCCTCAAACAATATGTTTCTTCAGAAACTCGAAGGCTTCGAAGATCAACCGGTTCCGGGCACTAATGTCTTCCAACACGGGGGCCTGACCTGACTTTGTATTGGCTATACCGGGGCCTCATGGATTCTAGCTAGGTATGAAGTTGGTGACAAAATATCAATTGTTATAAAACCTTTTACTCTTTGTAATTTAGCACCAATCATGTTACATAAAATCAAATTGATACTAAATAATTGCTTATAATCATGATTACGTATTTATTAGTGCTAGATAAAACAAATCCGAACTGAATTATATGGTCAGCGCTCTCACAACGTGGTGATTTTTAGTTTAGGTAAAAAAAACTTCACCACGTTGTTACAACACTGAACAAATTGCTATGAATCCAAAAAGGGCACTGAACAACACATGAACAAAATTATAAATCATTCTAGAGCACTAGGGCAAATTAAGTGAACTGGCAAGGAAAAATAATTGCTACACGTGGCATACACTTTGTGGAAAATATACTGGTCTAATTTAACTCACCTATAAAGCCAACTTCCTTTGCCTTCTTATCCATAACACGTCTCTTCATTGCTGTATTAACATAATCTTTATGATTCTTTGTCATACCGGAATTCCTTGGCCTGGTAGCACACTGCAACGTGAATTTCCTGTTTTCTGGTCAGGCTTTCAGTCCCTCGTCTATTCTTCCTCTTTGTTCCCAAAACTTGACTTTCTTCCTGTCGACTCTCTTCTTCTTCACGCAAATCAACAACGTCCACGTCAGGCAATATTTCAGACTCCTCCTCCTCTTCATGTGTGAGGTCAAGTGGGAGCCTCTTCTGGCTTATGTCTTCCTCGCCAGCTGAAGTGGCATCAATGGCTTGAGTGGCAAAAAGGTCCGCTGATTCCATTGTTTGTAGGGATAGGGCGTACGGTCACACAACACGAGGTTGGAGCACTTGGAGTTGACTAGGATGATTCAAGATTCAAGATAGCATAACGTTAGAATGTGGAGAAAAGGATAGGATGTAAATGTAGGATGATACATGAAGGTGATGTTATGAGGATGATAATGATTTGTGCCAGGTTGCTTGGCTAACGCTTTCCTTTTTGTTTTTCATTTTGCTTTCTGATGCGATGTGTGTTATTATTTTTTAGCATTTGAGCCTTTGTTTTCATTCGCTCAATTGAGCATCTCTCTTTTTTTCTTTTTATTATTATTTTTTTAAGCTTATTACGCTTTTTTGCAGTAGTTTTTTGTGTGTATTTTTTTCTTTTCTCTATTAATATATTTTCCTTATATTCCACTTCGTGTTTTTCATTTGATTGTCTAGTAGGTAGTTAATTTTGGTTTGTCTTCTTTAGGTGTTGTTATATATTTTGGTAATTTGGTCTTTATTCTATAAATGTCTTTATTTATATATCAAAATGATGTCAGTTAATGTTTTTAATAACCTTCCGTCGAATCTCCATTTGTATTGAGTCCGGTGGATCTAGTTATCTGGCACGGTGTGTCGGTTTATTTAATTTTTCGGTGTCATATTTTTTTATATTTTTCAATAGCTTTTTGGCACGGTTTTGTAAGGCTATGTTTAGAGGTTTTATTCAGTTCTTCTGTGGAGTACTTCTGACCGGGTATAATCCTGTATTCTTGAATTGTTGATGAATCTTGTTGCCTTGTTTTGTACTCGTTTGATTCTTTTTATCTGCGAGCTGTTTAGCCTGTTTAGTGGTATTGTCGGGTACAGAAGCTTTAGGCAGACTAACGCCAAATATGGTTCCTTTTATTTTTTGGTTGAAAGGTTACGAAATCTGTACAGAGCTCACAAGTTTATTTTTGCCTCCGCGATTTTTTTGTGATAGATGGAAGGTATACCCAGTTGACGTCAATTTGAAACCAACGACACGTCCTTCTGTGGTGTATGGGTATGCCTCTCCGTCTACTCGTACAGCAGCTGTTTTCCTTCTGCTTATATGTATAAGCTTTATCTTGTCTTTGTTGGTTTTTATTTTGTTTCTTTTCTCGTAGTCGTTTAGGTTTTTTACCTCCCTTGCTGTTCTTTGGGCAATATCTCTGGGATTCTGCCTTTTGCTGGGGATTATCTGTGTGATGTCATCCGCTAATTGGATATACATCACGCATTCTTCGGTTGGGTATGGAAGGTCCCACGTGTATGTGTATACGGTATATAACGTTAGGGAGAGGCATCCTCCCTGGTGGACACCTGCTTGTAAGGCAAATGGGACACCCGTTCAGCGTTCATATGGAGTGCGGCCTTTCGTTCGTCCAGGTAGTTGCATAACATTTTGCATAGGCTACAGATTTTGGCTTTTAAACCGGGCAACCACACCTTGTCTAAGGCTTCAGCAACATCGCGAGGTATTAGATCTACTCTGTTGCCTCGCGCTGTTTCCGTAGCGATTTTCTCTGTTATAATCACACGCGTGGTGTCCATTCCTCGCTTGTTCCTGAACCCGTGCTGTTGTGGGTTGTAGAGGTTATTATGATTAAGGTGTTTGATTAATCTTTCATTTAGAAGATTTTCAAAAGTTTGCACAGAAACTCCAAAAACGAGATCGGGCAGTAGCGTTCAACTTGATGTTTGGGTTTGCCCGGTTTTGGTAGGAAAATCATCTTGGCCGTTTTAAACGTTTGAGAAAAGTTCCCAATAATAAAGCAGGCATTGAATATCTTCACTACCGACGTATGTATATTTTCCGGTGCATTAATTAGGTGTGCCTTCTTTATGCCACTTTGACCTGGCGCTTTTTGCTTTAACGATTTTATGGCTGATAAGTATTCAGCTATTGTAAAGGGCCTTCCTTCCACCAAGGTGCTGTCTTTTTCTTCGTCGACGCGTCTGAATGGTTTTAGACGTTATTGTTGTACTACTAAGGTTCCTGTCATAATCTTGGTTTTCTACAGGTGATATAGAAAAAAAAATTTGGAAGTGGTCTTGGAGTTCTCCTTGCTGTTGCACTTCATGGCCTTGTATTTTCAGTTTTATCCTCTCAAATGGTTGTGATCCTCGTAGTTTCCTGTACTTCCTCCAGAATTTCCTCGGATAACTTTCTATATCCATTTTGCTTATTATCTTGTTCCATATTTGGTTTGAATTTTCCTTACTGAGTATACCTATTTGCTTTCTACTTACGGTTAATCTTCGATATCTTTCTATTGTATTTTCCAACACCCTAATTTATTTTAGCAGATTATGAAATTCTTCCATTTTTTCTTTTATCTTTTGTTTGATCTAAGTGGCGGTAGGGTTCTGTAGTCTATTGTTGGGGTGTATATCTTCTCAGCTTCGCTGATTTTTTAGTGATTAATTTTAGTTGGTTTTCTATTTCACCAGTTCCCTAGTTGTTTAGAGGACCAGTTTCAGTCGTGCTTAGATATTGTTTATATAAGTTCCACTCTGTTTTGCTGGTAACTTTTCTGCTTGGTATTTTGATTTGGATAGGTGAAGTTGACATGGTAGTACTTATACTTAGATGGTCGGAGGGAGTTGCGGGTCTTGATTTTGTGTGGTGATTTAGGTTGAAATTTTGGTTCATAATTAAGATGTTTGGAGTTGTTGAGGCTTGGGCTGTTAGGTAAGTTGGGATATCTGGACCTCCTCTGCCTACCAAGCTCCTTTGTATCAATATTTGAAGGATTTTTCCTGCTTTGTTTGTGTGGCTTGTGTAACCTGCCTCTCTGCATGTTGCATTGAAGTCTTCTAAGTCGTTTACCTCTGTGAACTAGGATGATGCACTGGCTGGGTTCAGGGTTATAACAACGCTCGAGGGGGGAGTTGAGTTGTCAATTGCTAAATGACATAAAGCTTGCAGTAATATCGGCGGCGCCATCCTAGACGCCTCTCCAGCGTCTGCGTATTTACATAGATTAACCCTAGAACACTAAACATGTTTCCCTGTTCTGATTCAACTAAACATGGGTGTATCATACCCGATTTTGGGAATTAAAAAAGTCATTAATCTTAAATATTTATTGAAAAGAAGTTAAACACAGTTAATTATAACATACTTACTTGCTTAAACACGATTATATCTAAATTACTTCTAAATGAGTTTGATAATATTATATAAATATTAAAAAATAGATTTTTCATAAAAAACATTTTCCACAAAAAAAATCAATAAAAAAAACGGCACCGCTGATTTTCCCCAAACTGGTCCTAGACCTTCTCAGATATGTTTTCTCGACTCTAAGGGGAGTTGCTATCACCCAAAGCTTCCGTAGGCTGTAGGGAAAAGAGGTAGAAGGAGGCCTATTTTTAGTATACGGAATCCTACCTTTTTTCCCCTAATATTACTTTTAAGCCTAAGAAACTCACTAAATGAACACATAGTTTATATGTATACATATATATATATATATATATATATATATATATATATATATATATATATATATATATATTTATATATAACAACAAAATCAAAGGTTTCAGGTATAATCCTGGAACAAATGCAGTCGGTGGAGGGACGCGAAATCTCAAAAAACACTCAATGCAAAATCTGTAGGAAAACAGGCTAAAAATATCTTTTTTTTTTCGGCACAATAATTTCTCAAAATATAACTTCATCTTATACAACATTTTCTGCAAAAATAACTTTTTTAGTACATATTATAATCTCTTGTAAACAAGAAAACAACGATTGATATCCTTATTCCATGATATTTACCTTAGACACTGTGACTGCAAATTGGGTAATAGTGCATTATGCAGACAGGTTGGCGGCAAGCTTGACATCTGAAGCGGGTCTTCCTGTCAGCTTTTTACGGGCACAAGGAACATCGGACCATTGGCTCCTTCATCTCAGCTGCAGAGGGTCCTCTAGCAAAACCAGCGGAAAAGGGGTTGATGAAGCACACGTGGCTTATAAGTAGCTTGACCTTTCCGGTGGTGCGTAAGGGCATTCATACGCTCCTCAGCTAAAGTAGTGATCAAGTACAATGCCAACTGCTGCATGTACTTATTTTTTATAATGCTGTCTCCTGCCCTCTTCGTATTTTCTGTATATATGATGAATGAATTTATAGTGGCAGCATTTAGGATTCAAAGAAGACACACAGTGGCCACCTTTTTGTCTTCCTGCTGCAGCTGTATTAGGCGCACATCATGTCAAAGGTATCAACACCTCCTTTAGTTTCATTATAATACTGAATCCCTACTGGCTTCCCATTGTCAAGCACAGTTGGCTGCCTGTGCATTGATTTTTGAAGGGGGAGTGAGACACCAGCATTAAGTCTTTTGTGAAGAGGAAGGCAGTGATACCTGGCAACGAGTTGGTGTTATCTTTTATGAGATTCGGCACTTCCTTCTTATTCCGCCTCCATGTTCCCACAAGTGTCATGCCACAGTTATGTGCCAGGTTCATGATAAGGGGTACAGAAGTGAATTCATTGTCAGTGGTTACGTTGCGGTGGGTGTTGTGGTACTTTTCTGTTGGATTTCTTGTAACATTTGGCCTAGTTAAATGCCACCCCTTGGCCGAGTACCCTCTTTCCCCAGGTATGGAATGGCTTTCAATAGATATTTGCTTTTGACATCATTGGCCATGACCAGTTTGATCCCATACTTTGCAGGCTTATTAGGGATGTACATTCTAAAGGGGCATTTACCCCCAAAACCCAGCAGTTACTCATCTACAGTGATATTTTCATGTGGGGTATAGTGCATCTCACAATTGCTAATATACTTGTCCCACAGACTCTTGATTGGGAAAAATTTGTTGGTGGCCCACCTCTCTTGCCGTGTGGTCCAGTCATCAAACCGAATGCATGATATCAGGAACGAAAAACGCCCCTCTGACATTGCTGCTCTGTAGAAAGGGGCACCGGATATAGGGCACCACATTTCCTTTGTCTCCAGGTGGCTATCCTTCAGGTACCTACTGAACATAATGACACCTATCAGGGCACGGATCCCAGATGGTAAGGTATGTTTGAGAGTTGTTGTCTAGGTTTTGTACTTGGCGACCAGCTCTTCAATCTTTTTATTGGTCTACAACACTATTTCCCTAATTTTGGCATCACTTATAAATAGGTTAAAATACTTCCCTGGTTTTGTGGTCTGTGCAGGTCTTGGCGTGGGACCTGGTGTGAATGACCTAACACTATCCAAAGCACTTGTCCTCGTTGCTGCGTGTACTTGAGGAGTTGTTTTCCATTCAAACCCACATTTATTAGTCACTGATGGGTCTCTAAAACTAAAAATGAGGTCTGTTCCATCAGCATCACCACGATGTCGGTGAGCAGCAGAAAGGGTGGTATGGCCAGCAGAAGGTCCAGCAGCAGATGTGGCAGCGGCAGCAGGGCCAAAAATAGGGGTGGCAGGGGGTTGCTTCCACCCTTTGGACCTATTACATACACTCTTTTTTTGTCTTTTTCTGCAGGCTGGGTCATCTTCACAGTCACTGGCTCAGCACTATATTCATTATCATTGTCACTATCATAGATATCTTCCAGTTCTACAATATCTTCCTTATCACTTTCCTAAAAAAAATAGACTCAATTACATCCTGAGGAAGATTTTTATTACTAGCACGTGCCATTTTTTGTTATTGTAAATTGTTACAAACACTTTATGAAAATAATATCAACCTGAAATGAGGAAAACAAGAAAATAACACCAAAAAAATTACACAAACACAATTCTAGAGTCACTAAACTCGGGTGCTGTGAACCCTTAAATATTACAAAGTCACTAAATTCGGGCATAATACACACAAAAAATACTAGGTATGTATCACTAAATTAGGGTATGATAAACCACGTATTAACTATCACTAAATTCGGGTATACGAGACCCAAAATCGTCATACATTTTCACTCTCAAACTAGGATACACTGCACCGGAACACGTGTTTCCCTCGTGGACCCGTCGGAGAATCGAAACAAAACAACTTACCCCTTAAGCGTCTCAACAAATACTAAAGGTACTGTGAACGCCAACGCTCTACCTTGACTGCAAGATTAAACAAAGCGAATGACGTTATACGCGTCGGGTATACCACGCCCATGTTTAGTGTCTTAGGGTTAATCGATAATACATCGCGGATATAACCTGGATACATACATCCTCGAAATATCTATGATTACAGTTTCCATCCTTAAAACCGTACGGCTTACTTAGACTAGTTCATCGATGCCTCGCCGAAACATCGCAAATGATAGCCGTAATGCTGTACGACATCTTAACTGTTGTTTTTTACGTAGAAACCACGCCTACTTCGGCGATATTCTGGCTTTGATACGCTGCATCGTCAATGATAAGCCAATCGATCATTCGAGGATTAATTTGCGAAGTTGAGAAAAATCGTGGAACTTTGATATTTTCTGAGCACAAAACCAGATTGTTCCCTCCTCAACTTTTTTAAACGTGATTTTTTTGTTGCCGTATTAACACGATTTGTCACGAAACCCGTTACAACACCTCACGATTTGCTGTTCGTAAGTAAATCCTCACTAAATTCGCCGAAGTGGGAGAGAAGCTTAATAACTATAGATTTTTTTCTACGAATTAGTTTAAACCTTGCTAGGCTTGGAAGCACAAAACACTGTAGAATTCTGAAATCATTATCACAAATACCACTATTTGTAAGAAGTAAAAATCATTTCTAAAATTATTTTGGCAAAATTATGTCACAAATGACCAGGAAACCTATTCTAGCGATCACTTCTGCTGAAGCTTTTCAAAAGCTTGCCCAGATCTTGGACTACATTATATTTTTATATTCAATCGACCATCATGAGCACCAGAAGACCCAACTCAAGTAGATCGTGAGTCAGGTGATAAAATGAATTTGAAATATATTTATATGCGAGTTTTGATTATTACTCTTTAAAAAAATATAAACACCGTGATATGCCAAAATAAACTTTCTCCAAAGTGCTTGGTAAAATATGTTAAAATAGTAGGCAATTTGGTAAAAGATCTATAAATTAAGTATCCGAGAGAGGAATGAACATTGTGCTACAATCACCAGGAAGTTTCATACCTATTTATAGTGTGGCAGACAGTCCTTAGCTTGATCAAATCTCAGATCAGCCTAGAAAGCAGGAGTGGCTGAATATTGCTGCGATAAAATGCCGCAATATTCAGCCGATATTCCTTTATCGGTGAATTCCATGATATATATATATATATATATATATATATATATATATATATATATATATATAAATATTTATTATAGATTAAGACAATTAATGCAAATATTAGTGGCACAAATAGTAAGATATTTTAAATATTTTAGGGTAGTGTTTTCATTATTAAATTATATTATTGGTGTTTCTTACTGCCCCCCATGGTATCATAGCCACATGACCTAAGACGCATAGTAACATTTCGTAGGCTGTGTTCTTATTTCACTACAGACGTAAGGAACAAAGGGGAATGGGAGAAGATAACACTGGTGTGCATGAAAAATTGACCTTAGGTTTTCTGTAGCGTTTCTTAATAAAATTGACCTCGTAAATCTGAATCTGGCATTATTTTTTCTCTACCAGGTCCAGTTTTTGCGATACAGGGGGTAATAATAGTTTTATAGTTTATACATGTCCTATATTACATCAAAATTTCAATAGTTTTTGCATTACTGTATTAGCAGTAAATTTTGTGTACATGTCGTGGTATAAGGCCGAGTATGTACGCACGTTTGTTTGATACGTAAATAACTTAGTTCCTTTTCTCTCTTAGAGTGCTATATTTCTTATTTCTCTTTATATTTTTTATTTGATCCTTTTCTAGGGAGGATATCTATTGTCATGCGCAGCGTTTTGAGGTTAAACAACTAAAGCAAAAATATACTTTTAATTACAACAAAAATGAAATATTTAAACTTTAAATCTACAACGAGTATAATAAGAGGGTCTTAATAAAAATTACTACTAACAATAAATAATAAGAGATGGTTGACAAATAAATTCACTTTAGTACGGAATGTTAATTAAAGACCAAACTTAATTGGGAATCGTTGTACCTTAACAAAGTGACGTCAGACGAGTAATGACCTTGACAAAGAATCTCGTTTAGTTGAAAAGGGAGTTGAAGTGAGGCGACGGTTTGAGGAGTGAGTTCTCGCAGACGGGGGGCGGAATCGGACGCCCATCTGTTCGTCTTGCTAAGAGGCTGACTGGAGAAAACAGCTGATTTCGATGTGGGTGAAACGAGGCCAGTCGATGCTTCTTGACGGGAAGATAAAAGCGAAGGGTACAGTGAATGTATAATTATTTCAATCCTTAGGTTAAGCTTGTAGCGCTTCTCGATGACGAGTGTTGACCAAGAGGTGAATCCTTTCACCAGTGGGACTTCACTTTGGTATTCTTCAATGGTGAGGGATATCTCTGGTTTTATTTTAAAACTGAGATAGGGGGTTTCTCTGACGAGGGAGGTATGATAATGATTCTCTATACCGATGGTCTACTCTTCGATGTAACCAAAAGGAACATCCTCGGGATGAACTTCTTCTTTATAACTCCCGCTCGTTCCACTTTTATGCCCAGACTGACGCCGGTCTTCGTCTTCTATCGATAGTCAACTTGATCTCTTCCTTTTGTCCAGATCGCCTTATATATACCTCACCTATCGCCTGAGGGTAGAGGAGGGGGGGATGAGTGCCCATGTTTAACCTCTCTTAGTGGCATCACATTTCAGAGTGGTCTCTTCTGGTTTTTCGTCGGAGAGAATGAAATTTCGTCTATTTGGCGAAACTAGATCTAAACCATAGTGGGGACTGTGGGCTTGTTTATAGATTTTAATTCAAAATGCTCTACCACCCTACTTTTGTTTATACTAAGGGGCTACGAAATCTGCCGAGTCCAAGTTTTCTGGCGAGGAATATCGAGAATGGTTGTGCCAGGGGGGCTAAACGAGCGAGGGAGCTGGGTTAAAGTATCGACCCACATGCCACGTTGTTCTTGATGTTGTATAACCGAACTGGTTTATGGTTTTTTCCTCGCAATATTGACTTCCCCACATTTCCTCCTTTCTAGAGAATGTAATGACGATGGGGGGAGAAGAACTCCAGTGGAAAGACAAACAAAGATAAAAGACAAAACAAAACATACATGTCTTGGGATTCAATATCAAATCCTAGTGTTAAAGGTGCCAACCACCCTGCAAAACTAAGTCTTATTGATATGGTACACACACGCACGCACTTAGAAAGGTGGTTGACGCTTATTTCAACCTGAATGTGTGCAGCCAATCGGTTCGGCTCAGACAACTCAATTTAACAAAATTTTCATCGATTACAACAAAAAACAAAAAATCTGAAAATTACTATTAAGCGGTACTTAGGCAATTAATTGCTTATACAAATAAACCTTGACAAATTAAATATATACACAAAAACAAAAATGGTTTTAAGACTACCGGGAGCTTAATTAACCATCGGTGGGGTTTCGGTTCAGGTTATCGGCTTTATACTTATCGGAGCCTTTTATATAGTTTACGTTAAATTGGTACTCGATGACCAATAAACCCCCTCACATGGATCTGTCGTTCTGGTATTTGTGTTACGCAAATATGCTAGCGACTGGTGATAGAATTCCAAGTTAAATTCACTACCTTTTCTATAGCCATTGAATTTCTTTATCCCCCCACTTACGGCTAGCGCTGCCTGTTCTATAGTTGCATAAGCTATGGGAACAGAAGTATCATCGTTTCCGTTTTGTACCATGACACACCCTATTCCCTTAACACAGGCATCGGTTCGGATTCCAAACTTCTTTTGGGGGGTGGGTAATCGGAGGATGGGGGTTGACCATAGTTTTTTCTTCACTCAAGCGGACACTTGGGAATCTATTAGCGGGCCAAGCTGGGGGTTTACATTTAACTCAATGGACGGGTCGTCCTGGGGGAATGATAAAGAAGGTAGAGGATACTCATTATCAAACACTACGTACACCGTGTCTACTACCTGAGAAGGTTTACAGCGGGAAAATGCTTCCATGGTTCCTTCTGTATCTAATAGGGGATTAGTGAAGAGCTCCTTAAGGATGCTCATAGTTCCTCGGACGTTACGTCTGTACGACAATTTGAAGGCGATCAAACTCAGAGTTCGGTGCGGGATCTCTCGGCACGTGAAGCGGGCGACTGGTAAATACCGATGCCCTTCTTAAGACTGAAACTGACAGGGCTTTCTTAACCTTGCCTTTGGGATACCATTTAATTTTTTCCCACCTCACGCTTGCGGATGGGTGTAAAGGGGTTGTAAATAGGGGTTTGCTGGAGAGTAGCTTGCCTACCTATTTCATCAGTTCCAACGTGAACTGACGGCCTCGATCGGAGAGGATTTCTTTAGGGATGCCGATTCGTGGTAAAATTGGAGATGAGAGCTTCTGCACAGGAAATATTGTCGATTTTCCTGAGGACCACGGCGTCGGGAAACGAGTGGCGCAGTATACTAAAGTGGGTATATAAGAGGTTCTTTTACTAGACGGGGGAGAACGGGGACCCACCACGTCTATTGCCACTCTGGAGAAGGGTTCGGAAATGACGGAGATTTTCAGTAGAGGAGCCGGTGGTACCCGGCCTTTAGCGGTTGACTTTTGGCACAGTTTGTATGACTGGCCGTATTCGGCGATCTCTTTAACGGCGCCGAGCCAAAAGAAGTATTTATAACTACTTAGGGATGTTTTGGGGTTTCTAAAATGTCCAACCAATAATCCATCAGGTGCGATTTTTAGGACTCGTAGGGAGTAACAGCGGGGAATGTACAAACTTTTATTCGACAGGGATTTATTTCATATTTTACTGCCTTCTCCTCCAGGGGTCGGAGAGTCGGACAGTCTTTCGGGGCAGTAGCGAAGGCCTGGGAATTAAGCTCTTCGTAATCAGGGTTCTTACAAGGAGATAAAGGTGCGGGGCCGTAGACCTCTTAGTTGCTTGAATCCGTGTGACTACAGGCTGAGCCACCGGATTTGGGGAGAGCTACGTGCTCTGACCCATTAAGACTGCAAAGAATTTAATAGGCACTGCCACTACCTTGGTCCAGCCAGTAAAATATTCACACTGGATGTGGCATCTGACGATAGGGAACTTGTTTGTTCTACCCATAAAATCCTTGGCGACCACGAACCACTGGTGCTGGAGGCTGACTGGTGGAATCAATTTAACTGATACTACGATACAGGTGCACCCTGTATCGCTTACCTATGTTGAGACTCTGCGACCATTTACGGATCAAGTCTTGAATTTTAGTCCTCCGGGAGAACTCTTATGAAACACAAAGTTCACTTGTTGGTCAGGAGAATTCGATGTGGACGAAGTTAACGGGGAAGCATGAGGTTGTTCTTGGCGAAGAGATGCGGTGATGTTGTGTACTTTTTGGCTCAAGGACGACCTAGGCCTCGAATTCTGAGTAAAATTGAAGCTACTGTGGCCTGGATGCTACAATTAAAACACGCTATGGAGTTTCTGGGGTGTCCGGAGTTCTTGACGAATTAAGGGGGGGGGGTGTTGGGGTATCTGTGGATACTCACCTTTCTTTAGAGACTAGGGTTTCTGCGGATACTCACCTTACTTTGGAGACAAGGGCTGGTTCTCTTTGAACTCTTACGGATATATCTTATGGTTGGTAGCATGCAGATTTGGCTCATCCACGCAGTCCTTGGACATAGCGGCTCGACTGTCCTTGAAGAATACTCGTATCTCTAGATGAAGGGTACACAGCAATTGATCCTTAAGCATTAAGTAGGCGAGGGAGTCCAACTCTTTCCCCACTTGTTCCGAATGTATCAAGAATTGGAGATGTCTTTGTAGGATAAAGCTAAATTGACGGTGTGTTTAACCTGGCTGAATTCTAGCCTGTCTAAACTTCATCCTATACTCTTCGAGGTTTAAAGGTAACGGCGGGCAATAGCTCGTGTTTAAGAGTGGTATAATCCACATAAGCCTCGGATGGCATTAAGCAGAGGCAGTAATCTGGCGATTCCCTTTCTTTCTATGTCCCAATAATTCAACTCAAAGATTTTCTCGAAGTGTGTCAGGTACGAACACAGGTCTTCTTTGTCTTTATATACTGGTATTTTCGTAATAGCTATCTGCCTAGCTCCAGCTCGGGATATAACGAAATTGACTTCCACCCGATCCTTGTTAGTTTCCCTTTAATGTGTGCGTATTCGTTTTCTCTGTTCTGCTTCTCTTTCTGCTTGCGCCTGTTCTATTTCCCTCTGTGTTTTTTCTTTCTTCTGCTTCCTTTCCATTTTTGTTGTTCTTTCTTCTCTTTCCGCTTGTCTTTTTTCTCTTTCAACTTGTTTGGCTTCACTTTCTGCTTGTTTGTCTTCTTATTCGTGGACGTAGGCAACTAGTTTTTTGCCTGCTAATCCAAAAGCTAGGCCTTGTTGGTGGAATCTTTCAAACGATGAAGTTTTAACTATGTTTGTACGAGTACGTCAAAAACTCACCGATGTACGCTAAAGGTACTTATGCAACCACGAAACAAGTAGCGCTCTGCCTAGTCACTCTTCCCACCCGCACTTTCTGTTAATTGGAATACGACCCCATAAAAACTAATTAATACCATTAACTGGCTAATCACAGGCAATTAACACAAAAAATTATAGACCGATCTGATCCTCTTATTATGTTTGATTTTCCTTGAACGCTAAGCAAAAATTTATTATTACTGAAGAGGATGCAATACAATCAACTATTATTGAGTTCTTCAAAGTATCCCTTAAAACCTGACACCAAATATTATTGTCGTGGTATAAGGCCGAGTATGTACGTACATTTTTTTAGTACGTAAATAACTTCGTTCCTTTTTCCCTAAGAGTGCTATATTACTTATTTCCTTTATATTTTTTATTTGATCCTTTAACCAAGGAGGATATATATATATTGCCATGCGCAGCGTTTCGAGGTTAAACAACTAGAGCAAAAATATACTTTTAATTACAACAAAAATGAAATATTAAAACTTTAAATCTACAACGAGTATAATAAGAGGGTCTAAATAAAAATTACTACTAAGATTGGATACTACGCGATTGTTTAAAAACAAATTCACTTTAATGCTGAATGTTAATTAAAGACCATAATTACATGGCAATCGTTTTACCTTAACAAAGTGACGTCAGACGAGTAATGACCTTGACAAAGAATCTCGTTTGGTGGAATAGAGATTCGAGGTGAGGTGAGGGTTTGAGGAGTTAGTTCTAGCAGACGGGAGACGGAATCGGACGTCCAGTTGTTCGTTTTGCTAAGAGGCTGACTGGAGAAAACAGCTGATTTCGATATACGTGAGACGAGGCGAGTCGATGCTTCTTGACGGGAAGATAAAAGCGAGAAGAAGACAGTGAATGTATGATTATTCTAATCCTTAGGTTACGCTTGTGGCGCTTCTCGATGATGAGCGTTGACCAAGAGGTGAATCCTTTTACCAGTGGGACTTCACTTTGGTATTCTTCAATGGTGAGGGATATCTCTGGTTTTATTTGAAAACTGAGATTGGGGGTTTCTCTGACGAGAGAGGCATGAGAATGATTCTCTATACCGATGGTCTACTCTTCGATGTGACCAAAAGGAACAGCCTCGGGATGAACTTCTTCTTTTTAACTCTCGCTCGTTCTACTTTCATGCCCGGACTGACGCAGGTCTTCGTCTTCTATCGATAGCAACTCGATTTCTTGTTTTCTCCAGATTGCCGTATATATACCTCACCTATACCCTGGGGGTAGGGGAGGGGGGGATGAGTGCCCATGTTTAACCTTCTCTCTTAGTGGCATCACATTTCATAGTGGTCTCCCTTAGCCCTAATTGTCTCTTCTAGTTTTTCGTCGGAGAGAATGAAATTTCTTCAATTTGGCGAAACTAGATCTAAACCATATAGGAGACAGTGGGCCTGTTTATAGATTTTTATTCGAAATACTCCACCATCTCCTTTTGTTTATACTAAGGGGCTACAAAATCTGCCGATTCCATGTTTACTGGCGAGGAATATCGTGGCTGGTTGTACTAGCGGGGAAAATGAGGAGAGAAGGGTGGTTAAATTATCGGCCCACATGTCACGTAGCTTTGGACGCTGTGTACCGAACTGGCGTCTGGTTTTATCCTCGCGATATTTATTTCCCCACAGTAGATTTGAAGTGATTATGTTAATAAGTTTATATTTTTGCAGGTTAGAAAATTCTTGCCATTAAAATAATAAAAATAATAATAATAATAGTGGTTGAGTTAAAAATAAACAGAAAATGTAAGAATAGCTCCGACAGATTTTGCTATGTTTGTGGCAAAGTGAATTTTTCCGAGCAGCAATTTACAATTTCTCCTGTAATTAAATCTTTGTATCCTGCATATTTTAGAGTGAGGCTAAGAGATCAAGATAAAAGTTTGCACCACATATCTGCTGAAATGGATACTACATATGTTTAAGACGCTGAAGTTAGGTCGAACAAAGTCTCTCTCTTTTGGTGTTTCCATGGTGTAGAGAGAGTGCAAGGACCACACTACGGACTGCTATTTTTGCATGACAAATCTTAAAGGTGAGCATTGTATCAAGTATTTAAGCTTTTTGTATTATACTCGCTCCTGAAAATGTCATTATTATGCATAGACTTAGCATAAAATTAAAAATTAACCTAGTTCACTTCAGCATAAACATATCTTTCACTAAACATTTATTACTATCTGCAACTTTAAATCAATCCTTTTATGTTATATGCAATTGTATTTTCCACAGGTATAAATAAGAAGAATAAACATAGTGTGGCATATCTGGATGTTCCTTCTGCCTTTAAACCCATGCCCCATGGTCCAGGAATTCCTATACCTACTCTCCCTGAACATATAGAGGTCCATGAAGAGATTAATATGGAAGTTGATCAAGATTATGACACATCCGAGTTTTATCAGGTTTCCACACATATGTTCGCAAGACAATGCACTCAAGTTCAGTCAAATGAAATTACCAGGGATCTGGGGCTTTCAAAAAGAAATGCACATCTTCTTCGTCAAAGTAATCTTCTCACTAAAGAAACAACATTTTATGGGTACAGAAATAGAGAAAAAGAGTTTCGAAGCTATTTTTTACAGCATTCTTCCACCTCTTTAGTATACAGCGCCAATATTCAAGGACCTTTTGAGGCCATTGGAATTCCCTTCAACCCATTAGAATGGAAAATTTTCATAGATTCCTCCCTACAAGTTTAAAAGCTGTTACTGAAAATTGGTAACAAGATAACTTTTATTCGTATAGGCCATTCAATCCAACTTACTGAAAGTTATGAAAATATAAAAAGGAATGCTGGATTCAATAAATTACTCTACCTAAAGTTTGAGGATATGTGTTGACTTGAAGATAAGATCATTTTACACTTAGCATTTCTAAGCTCTTTGATATTGACTTTTTCATTTTATATTGTTAATACTTGTATATAACTTTTAGGTCAACTTACATTTTACAAGAATGCAAATCTGGAAATCATGTCATTTATGAGTCATATTTTTTGTTTTTAAGTGTGTCTCTATAGGTTAATGCATCCTTTTGAGTTAATGGGAAACTTATCCTAATTGAGAAGGTATACAACATAACTCAATAAACTCAAAATATGATGTACATATATCCAATTAGTTCCGATACAATAATTTAATGCATCAGCATACAGGCATTTTCAGTAGATATTCATATTCTTATTGTTTTAGGAAATATTACTTTGAATTTTTTTTTAGAAATATTACACTTTGAATTTACCCACCCTGCTAAATTTCTTTTCAGAAAGTGTCTCTTATACTTGGAATGCAAACAGGTTACAGGTAGCATTCTTGTTTACTATGTTTATGCGACAGTCGTGCAGATAGTATGCATGTCGTAGTATGACATTACATTATATCAATACCATATTATATCTATGGGAGAGGACTAATTACTTGAAAGCGAACCGACAAAAGGGACGGAAAACCAAAAGTTCAGACGGGCTGAGTAACGAGAGAGTGCAACGAGGTCAGGTAAATTATGGACAATGGCAAAGCTCAAGATTATTTAAAGAGGCATGTATAAAAATATAATTTTATTCACACACAAAAAAAGAAAGAATTGATGGGTAAAATTACCTCAGAGAATTAACGGGCAAAATCACATCAGTAAATGAAAGGGGAAGTGGTAGTTATAAAAGAGACTATTAAGTTAGAACTTAAGGTATTACAGGAGGTGACTATTCAAATGCGGGGAAAATTAACTCAATTAGATTACTGAAGAAGGGAGAGGGGTTGGCTTACGTATGTCTTCTGCACTTGAGATGAGGCCGCTCGGACTTCAAAGCGGGAGGTTGGAGTGATGATGGTTCTCCAAAAGCAAGGGGAAGAGGCGGTAACTTCCGGTCCAGGGGAGAGTATTTCAGCTGCCCGAAATAAGGAGCGCTTCGACAGGAGTTAATGAAAGAAGTCGGGAAAATCACACGGGGTGATCGTTCAGTGGAATTACCTCCTAGCTGGGGCTAATTTCAAATACACAAAATAGTCCAGCTGTCACTTTGCTTTGTTGCTAGCACTTGATTTGAAACCATGGGGAAATCTTCTGGGCTCTAGCCAGACTTCTCAACTCTGTCTCTCTTCCGGGGAGTCGAGCGTTATTTATGTCCGAGGCTTTCCCCGGAGTTGGGGGTTAGCGGGAAACAGCTCTACTCTTGAAGGGCATCGAATTTTCTTTCGGATCTATTTTAGCCCGCATAAAGGTGAATCGTGGAACACTCGATTCGAGGCTACTGCTTGTGGAAGGGGGGGAGAGGGTTGGCTTACCACTTTAGGCCTAGCCGGGCCTTCTGCTGCACATGGGAGTTCCTTTCTGCTAAAGATCTTTCACGTGGGGATTCCCTCACACATCTCCCAACCGAAAGATGATGCCTTACAGAGCAGTTGCGTAGGAAAGCATCATCCCAACCTGTCAAACTAGAATTTTTAAAGGTCTAGGGAAATTCTGATCTGCTACGACAGGTGTACACAAAAAAACGTAAATGTGAGCTTAGCGGTGAATTTACGGGCAAAAGCCTTAAACCGGTCGATTATAGAGAATTTAACTAATACAATTTTAAACAAAAGAAATATTACAGGAGAACATTGGTGACATTTCAGTGGAACCAAAAAAAAAGGATACAATTAAATCGAGGCCTAAATATGTGCTAAAAAAAAAAAACTTAACAATTTAGTGGACCGAAAAAAAATCATAATTAGGAACATTGATGATATAATATATATATATATATATATATATATATATATATATATATATATATATATATATATATATACAATTCACGTGGAAACCCTTCGCTCCTGCTGGAGTATGGATGAAGTAATCCATGGGTCCTCTAGCCTCGAGGACGGAAAAGGGGCCCTTTCACTGGCTAAGGATTTTGTTGCTTCCCGTGGGAAGTAGCACCAGCACCTTTGAGCCAGGCTTTAATTTTCGTTCTCGTGACTTAAGGTCCAATTAGGTCTCAAACCTCTCAATAAGTCCTTTTTCACAGGATACGATACTCGTTTGTTGCCTAGGGTGGACTCATGCTCGAGGGCTTCAGTTTTCTCCCAAAGGGGGGGAGAGTTGCGCAATCTTTCTGGGCGCGGGAAAACTTATCGCTCTGGAGGGCTTGAAACTCTGGGTTGATAGGGGTTTTCAGGGGAACAGGTGCACGGGATTCCAGGGCTTCCTGTGTACGAATAATCACGGGCTGGGCCACGGGATGATCGTGAATTACGGGGTTCTGACCGAATCTAACGGAGCAGAACTGGATTTTGGCCACTATCACTTCGGCCCAAACGGACATATAGTCACACTCAATGTGACAACGAATTACTGAGAAACGACTGGCCCGGATAAGGTAGTCGTGGACCACCGCAAATTTCTTGTGGTCGGGCCCAACAGGGGAGAGTAGGTCCTCAGACACTATAATGCAGGTGCACCCGGTGTCACGGACGAGGGTGGATACTTGGCGAACGTTTACAGTTTCGTTCTCGAACTTCAATCCACCAGGGTTGTTCTCATTAAAGAGAAAATTTACCTGATGGCGTGGGTCTTTGGCGGGCGAGGGAGGTTCGGGAGTCTTCTGAGGCGACAGAGGAGGATCAGGGGTGGCCCAGATTTGGTGTACTTGGTGGGACTGAGAGTTTGCGAATCGGGAGTTTTGAGGACAGTTCGTGCGGTAATGGTCGGAAACTCCGCAGGTGTAGCAGACGATCGGGTTCTTTTAGTACGGCCCAACCGGGGGAGAAAAACTAGGTGCTAAACGTCTCAGGGTGCCGATGGATGGAAGTTTCTTGGCTTCGAGGGACTAGGAGCTTTGGTAAATCTATGAACTAATTTAAGGGAGGTCTTAGGGACATAAAATTAGTTTTGTGGGGCGATTGGGGAGCCTTTTTAACATCCTCTTCCAAGCACTCCTTGAAAGTGGCGCAACGTTTATCCTTAATGAGGGTGCGAATTTCGGGAGCCACGGCAGCTAAAAGCTGATCCTTAAGCAAGAAGTCCAGAATGGACTCTTAGACCTGGGGAATCTTGCACGCATCCAGCCAACACTGAAGGTATCTTTGGAGGATTTATCCGTGTTGTCGAAAAGTTTGGCCAAGGCAGATCCTTTCCTGATGGAATCGGGAGTGGTAAAATTCGCTATTTATGTGAACAGCGGCTAGCAATTCAGACTTTAACGTTGAATAGTCCAAAGTTGCTTCCGGAGGAAGGGATACGAAGATATCACTTAACTTGGCATTTAGCAGGGGCAGTAAGCGAGCGACGCCATCATTTTCAGTATCCCATTTATTGATCGGAAAGATTCTCTCAAAATGGGCCAAAAATGACCCAAAGTCCTCTCCATCATTGAAAGCGGGAAGGTGAACTGAAGGAGTTTGGGGAATTTCAGCCCGGGAACCGATGGACTGAGAATCCATTTGATTTCGGCTCATTTCCAGCTCATGTTCACTAATTTTTTCACGTTCTTCCATCTCCATCTTGAGTTTGTTCTCCTCCATCTCCATCTTTAGTTTGTTCTCCTCCATTTTGTTCTTCTCCATCTCCATCTTTAGTTTGTTCTTCTCCATCTCCATCTGCAGTTTGTTCTCCATCTGTGTTTCCAGTTTATTCTCCTCCATCTTCAGTTTGTTCTCCTCCATCTCCATCTTCAGTTTGTTCTCCTCCATCTCAATCTCCATCTTGTTCTTCTCCATCTCCAATTCATTTTTCTCTGCCTACTCGTTCCTCTCTTCCTTCTGTACGTAATTTAGCAGGTCTTTTCCCAGAAGACCTAACATTTCACCCTGACTCTTAAATTTTTTGAAGAATGACATTTTTACGCAGTTAACTGAGGGAACACTGATTCGCGAACGAGCTAGGACCTTACCCAAGCCAAACGAATACTTGAATATTCGTGAAGGCCTTGATCACACAAAAAATTGAGATACAGCTATCTACCTCCGCTGTTTCTAAGCGGGGTAAAAGATTTAAATGGTCCTACCGGAATTAGGACACCAAGGACCTCAACTCTTTTGGATTAATAACCAGGAGAGTCTCCAGAACTCGAACACAATACAAAAAAATTAATTACCCGGGGTCCAACACAAAATCTAAATAGATTACGCTCCACTGCTCTTCAAACAACTTGAACTTGCCTTCTGCCAGTACAATACAAAAATTAAATAAAAGGGATGTACGTGAATAACAAGGGAACTTCTAATATCGAAATTAAAATGACACAGGTTCGTAAAAACTTCAACACAGTTGACATCAGATTTATATAATATGTATATTAATATATATATATATTTATATATATATATATATATATATATATATATATATATATATATATATATATATATATGTCGTGGTATGACATTACATTATATCAATACCATATTATATCTATGGGAGAGGACCAAAAGCTTGAAAGCGAACCAACAAAAGGAACGGAAAACCACGCGTTTAGACGGGCTGAGTAACGAGACAGTGCAACGAGGTCAGGTAAATTATGGACAATGGCAAAGTTCAAGGTTATTTAAAGAGACTTTTAGAAAAATAGAATTGTATTCACACAAAAAAATTAATAAGAGAATTGAAGGGTAAAACTACCTCAGAGAATTAACGGGCAAAAATCACATCAATAAACGAAAGGGAGAAGATTAACTCAATTGGGTTACTGAAGGGGGAAGTGGGGTTAGCTTACGGATGTCTTCTGTACGTGAGGTGAGACCACTCAGACTTCAGAGCGGGAGGTTGGAGTCATGACGGTTCTTCAAAAGCAAGGAGGGGGGGCGGTAACTTCCGATCCAGGAAAGAGTATTTCAGCTGCCCGAAATAAGGAGGGCTTCGACAGGAGTTAATGAAAGAAGTCGGGAAAATCACTCGGGGTGATCGTTCAGTGGAATTACCTCCTGGCTGGGGCTAATTCCAATTCCCCACATATTCCATCTGTAGCTTTGCTTTGTTGCTAGCACTTCACTTAGAACCATGGGGAAATCTTTTGGGTTCTGGCGAGACTTCTCGACTCTGTGTCTCTTACGGGGAGCCGAGCGTTATTTATGTCCGAGGCTTTCCCCGGAGTTGGGGGTTAGCGGGAAACAGCTCTACTCTCAAAAGGCCTCGAATCTTCTTTCAGAGCTATTTTAGCCCGCATAAAGGTGAATCGTGGGGGACTCGATTCGAGGCTACCGCTTGTAGAGGGAGGAGGGGGGGTGGGGGTAGGTTTACCACTTTAGGCCTAGCCGGGCCTTCTGCTGCACATGGGAGTTTCTTTCTGCTAAAGATCTTCCACGTGGGGATTTCCTCACAATGCACTATGAGAAGAAGGTTTGGCCTCTACGATAAGCATTTAGAATTTGATCAAACAATGTGATTGCTAAACCTTTACTGCTTTCTCACAAAATATTGCTTCATCCATTACATATAAAGCTTTGCATTATGAAAAATTATGTCAAAACCCTTAATAAAGTATGCCAAGCTTTTAAATTTCTTCTTCAAAAAATTTCCACAATTCACTGAATGTAGTGGTATACTGCCGAGTATGTATGAACGTTTGTTCTGTACATTAATAACTCCCTTCGCCTTTTTACTAAGAGTGCTTTATTTTTACTTCCGGTTCTTTAACCATTAGGGATTTGTAATATTGTATATATATTTACATTTGCAGCGTTTCGAGGATTTACTTAAACAACTAGGGCAAAACTATACTTTTAATTACATAAACAAATAAAATATTAAAACTTAAATATATTAAAGCTTTTATAAGAGGATCTAAATAAAAAATATTACTACCAATGAGTAGTGCGCGATGGTTGAAGCAAAAATTCACTTTAGTACGGAATGGTAACTAACGAACATGAATAAGTTTTGGATTCCTTTTGCTTTTAACTAAGAGGGAGTCTGGAATTGGATGACCTTGAACGAGAACCTCTATGACGCAAGGATTCGATACGAGTTTCCGCGAACCTTCTCGCAGACGTAAAGCTGACTCGGGAAAAAACAGCTGTCCGTCTCTCTGAGTGAAGGAAACGCTGGTTGAGGCTATTTGGGAATAACAGCTGATACTTATCCCGAGGTAAGTGAGGAGCGTGTGGTGATGCTTCTTGACTTGATAATATAAGCGAGGGGATTGTGGATGTACGATTATTCCAATCTATAGGTTACACTTGTGGGCTTCTCGATGATTTGACCTGACCAAGAGGTGAATCTTTTCTCGAGTGGAACCTCACATTGGTATTCCTCAATGGTAAGACTTTCTCTGAACGAGAGTGGTATGAGACTGATTCTCAATACCGCTGGTCTACTCATCGAATGTGACCAAAGCAACAGCCTCGGGAAAAAAAATCCTTCTCGTTTTCACTTTCTTCTTGATTCCCCGTTTGCTTCCGGGATTCCTCTTCTTCTCATGATTGCTGCCTCAATTCTCCTTTTCATATCTCCAGATCGAACTATATATACGTCGATTATCCCTTGAAGGGAGGTGAGAAAAGATGAGGATCCACCTTTAAGCCTCTCTCCTAGGGCATCACTTTTCATTGTTGTGACCATTCATCCTTCTGGTTTACGTCGGAGAAAGCGAAATTTTATCTATTTAGCGAAAATAGACATAAATAATCTTAGAGGACAGTGAGCCTGTTTTTAGATTTTTATTCTAAAGGATATTCCCCCCTTCTGTGTTTATATTAACGGACTACGAAATCTGCTGATGGTAATACTTCTTTCCGAGCGATCTCGATGATTTTTGGGAGAGCGGGGCAAAGGCAAAAGGGTGGGTGAAGTATGGGGCCTTAAGGAATGTAACTGTTGACGCTGTATAAACAAACTAGCGTCTGTTTGTCCTCGTGATATTGATTTCTCCACAGTGAATCTAAGCTTCATGCGGGGAATTTTGATGGACCTCAGATCAAGAACTTGATGAGAGATCAGCAGTTTGAGGTATCAATGACGGACTTAGAAAAAGATGCCTGGATAGCTTCAAAGCTCTAGTTAACAATTTTCTAGGCAATAAATAAAGCTCAGAATATGTTTCCCTGGTCAATCAGCTCGTAACCAGTCTCAAACATTTGGGAGCTCAAATGTCTATAAAGATACACTTTTTATACTCACATCTGGATTATTTTCCCGAAAACTGCAAGGATTACATTGAAGATCAAGGGAAAAGATTCCACCAGTACATAAATACAATGGAATCCAGGTATTAGCGTAAATTAGATGTAAACATGCTTGCTGACTACTGTTGGTGTTTGAAGCGTGATGCACTAGATGAGAATCACAAACAAAAATCGTCAAGGGCGTCTTTTCTTGGAAAATATAATTATTTTCTTTATTATCTTGCATTCTTTATTTTTTTGTTTTATTAAAGTGATTATAGTTTACATACGTGTATTCCTGTTTCTATAACGCATTATTAGATAGAGAAAGGTTTTTAAAATTGAGGTCATCTCAATGAAAATGGTGTTTGCTGTACTGAGAATATCTGACATGATTGAACAGAAATCCATTCATTTTTGAGCTCACGAGGTTTAATTCATTAAGAAACCACAGAGGAATCTTGAGGATCCTAAAAACATTTTTCAAACGCATTCCTGTGCAATCATAGATATAAAGATGAAGAAGACCTGAATGCAAACAAACACTAATTTTAAAAGGTTGAGGATCGAAGAACTTAATGCTAAAGAATCAGAAAACAACATATAATTTTGAGGTAATTCTATGAAACACATAAATCTTAAAAGACTCATAAAGGCTAGACTTATTTGAAAAAGATAAAAAGTAACGAATAAATCTAAAAGAATGAGAAATGTACTAATATTTGTTTTAATATTCAGAAAGCTAGGACTAAATTTTAATACTGAAATGAAAATATAAAACGCTCAGAAAGAAACTAATAAAAAAAAAAAATCTAGTTTTGAAAGAATAAATAAAAAATATAAAAATGCCAAAGAATTAAAAAAGATGTGGAATGAACGTGTATTATTAAAAGAGTTAGAAAGGAACAAGTAAACTGAATTATTTCGGAAAGGAACAAATAAAAGATTAAATTTAAAGCATCAAAAAGGAACAACTCAATTTAAAAGTCTCATCAGTTTGGACAAAATTAAAAAGCCTTAGAAAGCATCAGCTAAATGAAAAAATAAAAAGGATCAAATAATTTAAACCTATTCGAAAGAAACAATTTAAATTAAAAACTTCGGAATGGCAATAATAAATTTACGAGGTTTAGTACAAAGCTGAAATTTAAAAAGATCAGAAAGATACGACGAAATTGATATGGACAAAAAACCTAGGACTAAATTTAAAAGAGTGACAGAAAAACGACTAAAATTAAAATGTTTAAAACGATACGACTAACTTTTAAAGCATCAAAATATAACTACTAATGTAAATAATTTAAAACATACAAGTTAATTTTAAAGGTTCAGAAACAAGGTTACATTTAGAATGATGAAAATGTAGGACTAAATTTTAAATGATTAGAAATGAACGACTCGATTCAAAATGCTAATATACGTACAACAAAATTTTAATTAATCAGAAAAGAACAAGTAAATTTAAGTTTCTAATAAAATTAACATTATATTTTAAAGGATAAGAAAAAAACGTCTAAATATAATGCTATTAAAAGTAGAAATAAAATTAGAAAGGGTAAGAAAAAAATATTAAATTTAAAAAGTTAAAGGTTTCACTATATTTTAAAGAATTGGAAAAGAAAGACAAATTTTAAAAGGCTAACAAAGGTTCGACTAAAGGTTTAATTATCATAAAAAGTGGCTAAATTTAAATGGTTAAATAAGAGATGACCAGAAAAAAACGACTAAATTTGTCGTGGTATAGCTATACATATCATACATATATATATTATATTTGATTTGAGAGTGCGCGGGGGTTTCCTTTTAATAACTTTGGGTAGGCTGAGTTCCGGTTACAAGGTCAGATCCCCATAAGGGAGGGCTAGTCCAATAGATGCTACTTGAAATCTTGGTATTAGCTGAGAGTTCCAAATCTGACTTAGTTACAGGTTGTTGTTATACGGCTATGATGAGTTCGAGGGTCGGAAAGTAAAGAAGTCGGCAAAAGTAGACTTTAATAAATATTAATAATTAAATTTAATATGATACAACAATACACAGACATATAAGACAAATAGTTACAGTGGTCAACGGGTTATTGAAAGTAGTAGGGAATCTAAAATGCAATAAAATGTGGTAGATCGGAATTATAAATTTGGGGAAGCTAAAATATTCGTTACGATACCTTATACACATATGGAGGGGTTGGGGGAGACGATAGTCGTTTGCCTCGAAGCGGTAAGATGTTGGTTGGGTCACTTAAACGGGGTCCAAGGTCAACTTGCTTGTAGTGAAATATTCTTTTGAGATGACGGGGGTAGAGGAGCAAAGTCTTCCAGAAGGGAGGTTGGGAATTCTTCCGGTGAAAATTCCTTTGAAGAAAATGGAGAGTGAGTTTCTGCGAGTTACAACGGTTTTTTTGGTCGACTATGCGTAATTAAGGGGTATTGCGCTAAGATTAATCTTCACTGAAGCCTTTTGGAATAAGCCTTGGTTCTTGTTTGTAGATGGCGTTGATGAGCGTAGTCGGACGGGTATTCTTACGGGGAGAAGAGTTCTTAACTACATCTAGGGGGCGATATTTGTTTATCCAAGGAGGGGATCCTTGGTTTTGTCCCATAATGTTTCCTTGCCTTCGACATATGACAACCCGAATCGAGGAGGAGTAAGATCTTCTTCACTCGTGAGCTTCTCTCGCACCAATCTGCACATTTCTCCTCACGCGGGTTTATATGGACACCATAAGTGAGGGAGCTTACTCCATAGAAGGAGGGGACTATCGCCCATCGTTTGAGTCATGGCGAACGCGGCCCAGGTGGCGATTGTTTCAGGTGCTCCCAGCGTGGCTGGAACGGAGGGGGGGGGGTGCATTTCATGAACCCGCTCCTATACTTTCTCACACTTTTGAGCTTCAAAAATTGTTTGGTGGAAAAACGAAGCCCATTACGTGGAGGCAATGCTTAAAAGCGACGTTATTTCTCCCATCATGTGCTTGTTCTCTCACAAAATTTAAATAACAAAATTCGTACGATTAAATTTTAAGGAGTAACAAAAAGATTTTCAAAAGTCTAATAATGGTATGTCTTATTTATAAAGGAACAGATAAGAACGACAAATTTTATAAGGATAAAAATGATTCGACTAAATCTGAAAGGATCGGAAAAGAACGCCAATTTTAAAAGGATAATAAAGGTTTGCCTAAATATTAAAGGATCAGAAAAGAAAGATTAAATTTAAAAGGTTAATAAAGTAAGACTAAATTTCAAATGATCAGAAAATAACGAATGAATTTCAATAGCAAGAAAGGTACGACTAACTTTTACAAGATCCGAAAGAGAATTTTTAAAATATATGAGTAATAATGGTATAGATTAATTTTGAATGATAAGAAAAGAAAAACAAATTTAAAAGCCTAATAAAGGTTCTTTAAAATTTTAAAGGATTAGAGAAGAACGAATACATTTAAATAGCAAGAAAGGTAGGATTAAATTTTAAAGGATCCGAAAAATTGAAATTTAAGTGTAATAATGATATTCTAAATTTGAAAGGATCAGAAAAGAACAACAAATTCCAAAGGGCTAATAAAAGTTTAACTAAATTTTATAGCTTCGCAAATAAACGCTAAATTTATAAAACCAAAAAGTACGGTTATATTTTAATGTATCAAAAAAGAACGAATAAATTTGATAGCACTCATTGGACTAAAAATAATATTCACGTCTTTCTTGATGTGAATTAAAGTCGATAACTTTTCTTTGCTGAAATGAAATGAAGAAAGGCATAAATAGATACACTTTAAAAGAATCTTGTTTTATATTCATTCTATTGTGACGTCTGTTTTGGTACAATGTATTTACTATTTCTAAGCTCATACAATTTATTCTCTTATTTCTCTCCATTTGGATCTGAAATGCTTAAAATTCATTTTCCAATTATACAAAATAATCAAAATAGATGTATTAGCTAAGTAAATCCTTGTAATTTTCCAGTTACTGGTCTATTTAATTACCCTGTCACTCTCTTCTACCTTCAATCACTATTCTTTGTCCTTTACTAGATCAATAATCCTCTCCCCAACCCATTGACTATTTACCTTTTGCTCATATTAGTCAAGCTTAACTAATCTCCGAAATTAAGGTTGTTTCATTATTTTAAATTCCAGATTAGCCCAAAATAATCAACATTGAATGACTAAAATTCCAAATCTAGTGAAATGGGTTTTTCTGAGAATGATATAATGTCAGTAATTAACTTCGTGGGGTCAATCGTCGTTTAGGGACTCCCCATAAGCAAGATTACTTTGAATAGAAGTGAGAAAAATGAAGGCAATCACTTCGTAACAGAAAAGGAAATGAAATTTTGTGAATATTGTCCAAATTTTTAGATCATAAACTTTCTTGATGAATTGGAATAAACTGTGACAAATAGAATTCCCTCCCGACCCCAATGCAAATACGATTGGCGGATATATATTTTCCGCCCATTTTAACTTCCGCTTCTCTCTTCCTTCACGATTCTCTCATTAAGTCTGGATTTGCCTTCATTTAATTAAAAAAATAAATAAATTAATCCTTAAGTTGATATAAATTAAAGGACCGTGATAAGGTGAAGTGTATGTCAGAGGCCCCATTTTAAATTCCTCAAATCTTTGGGTGGTGGGGTAGGAGGTTCCTTGTGTACTTGTTCTATTTGTACCTATTTTTTCCTGATTAAGATACATTTTGCGGTATTAATCATTTAGTCTCTGCTTTCTGTTTTGTGGTTTTATCTCTTGTTTTCCGTTCTCTTCCTATTCTTCTCAGAGATGAGTAAAACCGAGCAAAGGTAAGAGACGATACTAAACTTTAAAACAATTTAAAGGTCTCAGTATGAACTTGTATTATTGTTATCATCATTATAACCATTTTTTAATCAATATTATTGATAATATTATATGAAAAAAAAATCCTAGTAAAAAAATAGCTTTTATACTAATTACTCTTATAAGTAAATCGAATTTTACCACGACAATCCCTATATAGTACAGTTGATAAGAGATTTAATAAGGAAAATAATCAGGGAAAGCTGCAAAAAGTTTCTCCTCTACGGAATAGGCTCCTTAATGACATTAATTTTGCGTCCCTCTACCTACCAAACAGAATTTGGGCGCTATCTTGAGAAAATAGCGGCCCCAAAAAGTCTTTAGTAGATATGAAGCTGGCTTAGGAGTCTTTTTCAAATAAATTGGTTTGATATATAAAATAATCAACTTATATTCTCTATAGAAAATGTTCTATACAGTTATTTATTTCTTTGTTCGGTTTTGAATCTATAGCTGCTAAAATCTTCGTACCATTTTTCATGGCACACAAAGACAAATATAACAGAAAATTGTCTTTTAAAGTGTACTTCGTAAATCCAATCCTGCTAACTGGTGGATTTAGTACCCTTGCACCTAAGCATCCACGCAAATTGCATATGCTATATGAAGTTATCACTACCCATTGCCAGATTAATTCCTACTACATATACGAGTATGTAAAAGAACAACCCCGGACCTTGTCACGTTATTTCGAGACCACGTGCGATAGTATCCTGCAATGGAAAAAGCACTTCCTGTTTAAGATCATTCGAGAAGTTTCGACTTCTGGGCGTATTGGAGAATTATCCCCCAATCCTGCGAATTTGTCCAGAGCCCTCCCCCCGTCGACAAGAAGAGAACAAGGCACTTGTTTTCTTTCGCGCCTTTCCGCTTAAAGCTTAACTTTCGTACGTCTAACAGATTAAGATGTATGGAACTTCCTTACCCCCTGCTCCACGTCCCCTTTTCTCCCTTCCGATCACTCGTGCAAATACCCAGTTTTGACTTGAGATCGGTGAGTCCCACACGCACCTCAAAGTCGTCCTTATCGTCTCGAGTCGAAGTCCCCTGTGCGTTCAACAGAGAGCAGGACTTTCTCCGCCGTGATTCTATCCCAGTCAATTGGTAACTTCTGTAAACGGCAAACCTTTGAAGTTGCATGACAATCTCCTTTCGTTTAATCCATCCGTAGAAAATCTCCATCGATTAGCTTTGAGGAAAAGAAGTTTCCTCTTTCATCGAACGTCATCCTTGAAGAATGGCTATCTTCATCTCTATGCCTTGGAAGGTTGGTTCAGATCATGCCCTACTTGCCTCATCAGAATTGTGTCCCACTTGCCTTCGCCCAAACAGGACCTTCCTTAAAGTCACAGAACCGTAGGATTGAAACCCCTCAATTATTAGTACTATCAATTTCCACCTTTTGATCTGAGCATATTAACGCTAATTAATTAATTTTATTTGAGAATAAATCCTTATCATAATTATCAAGAGATTATTTCATTTTAAATAATTCCATTTTGCCTATTTTGATTCTTATTTTGATATTTGTAAATAAAATTATATTTTTGTTGTTTCATCTTTAACTAAACCTGAACGATACTCTCGGCCTATTCAGGTAAATCTCGCCAACGATTTTTGCCCTCTGCCTGAGTTGTTAAGGATTTAAAACCCAACGCCTCGAGTTTGACCTCCTGGTCAATCTTTAATCCCTGCGAACAATCCTTAAACGGTTGGCGTTGCAGTAGGTGATTAAGTCATCCCCCGCATAATATAGGAGTAGTGTATGGTATAAAGTGGTGCACCACGCCGATATACAAAATAATTATTGTTCTCCTTGACAGCTTTGATTCTCTTGTTAAGGATATTGTGGCACACTAACTTCCATCAGTTTCCTTTTATTTAACATACCTCGCTCACCACAGAAATGCAATAAAATTTTCTGAGCGCTCTTGCATAAGCATTACCATTTTTTCCACAGACACCATTTCATAAACAAATCGAAGGAATTTTATTCCACTTCCATTGATGTAACAAATTGCACCCATAAATGACACCAGTAAATAAAACCTACTAAGGTGTAAGACAACATTACATAAGGGTGATTCATGGACACATTTTGTAACAATGTCACAAGCCTGGATATACAAAGGTTGGGCAAATGTTACAGATATTTTGTTTTAGCTCATTGTTTTAGCTTGGTTAAGTACTGTATATATAGTGTCATAATCAGTAGGTATGGCATTTGTAAGTAGAATTACAAGATTTTGGACGCATAATATTACAGGTTTGCAATGAATTTCTCCCTGTAACCATTCCAACTAGGACAGTTAGTCTTTTGCCTTTTCTATAAATCTACTGGACTTCTGTTTGATACTGAGACAGGAGTTGATATTGGATTGATATTTTCTAAATCTCTGACCATTAAGCCCAACGGACCTTTTGTAATTATACTATCAAAGGTTCTGATGGTATCATGACCAAACTGTCCAAAAATGGATGCAGAAGGGATATTTTCTAAAATTTTTGATAGGCTGATCTGAAGTAGAATCGATAGAAAGAGTGACTCACTGAATCCCGTCCGCACTGTGGAAGGCGTTGAACCCATCAATTGTGCAGATGTTTATATCAGCATTTTCGAAATAAAACTGTTTACCGAGTTAGTTTGAGGCTTTCCGTCTGGATATCACAAAGCTTAAACTTGAAATAGTGCTGTCTCATCATAGGAAATACACAATCCTATGCTAGTGAGAACATTAAGCAGATTCTTATAAGCATATTTCTTACTAAAGTGGACAGTAAGCCCTATTTGTAAATGTTATCTGCAATAATTTGGACAGCGGCTGGGAATAGAGTGTGAAATTGCTCTACACTACTTCTCCCATTTACTTTTATTTCCTTTCTTGTGTATAGTAGTAAAGTAAGGACCAAAGCATTGTATACCATGAGCTTTATCTTTGTTCTCAGGCCGCGATTGTCAAGGACCCTTGATTTAGTTTCTGGAAGGCTGCTCCAGCGTTCTAGAGACGGTGTTTCACTTCCTTGTCAATGTTTGCCTTCGCTAAAAGGTGACTGGTAAGGTGCCAGAAATGTTGTATTATATATATATATATATATATATATATATATATATATATATATATATATATATATATATATATATATATATATATATATATTGTTAAAGTCTACAGCAACGACAGCGTTATTCAGCCTAACTTTATTCTCATTGTAAGTTGTTTTATTGAGTCTGTAAAAGAGAAAAAACTGGCAAAAGCCATATTTTATTCCAGGGCGTCTTTCGGCCGCGGCAGGTCATTTTCAGGGAATGAGCAGATTTTTTTTTAAATTTTTACTCATGCAGAAAGATAGTGAAAAATGGACCCCCTCTTCGTTTCCTTGGGATGGGGGATATGAGGAGAGAGGAATAGTGGTAAAACTTAAATAGAGAGGGAGGTAGAAAGTGAGGCCGGGAATCGGGGAATCTCAGTAGTAATGTTGTACAGAAAGCATTGATTTTGAAACAGTACTACATAATACAGAATATTTTACTTTTAATGATACGATTATATTAACAATTTTTCCATATTTGATAACTAAAAAAAATAATCAAGAATTGCAATATCTTAGACTATTTCATTATTTTGGTCTACATTTACTTCACAAAGTGATAAATAAGCTCCGTTTCGTAATTTTAATTACTATTGTTGACTTATGTTTATTAATATTTAGGTCACTAATAAGCTGTTCGCAGTCACTTATAGATGGCTGGTGTGGACACTGACCTGGTAGGAGGCATGTAAAACTTGTATCTCTCTCGGGCCTGTCGTCTGACCAGGTCGTCTACAGTACCTGGCGGGAGATTTGCTTCCAGACTGTTCCAGGTGGCTGCGCTTCGTGAATGCAGGAATATATTTACGTCTCTATTCCCGTTTTCCTGTGGAGCTTCATTGAAGAGATGTAGTCATCTCATTTGACGTTGTGGATGAAGCTTAGGGTCCTATTTTGCACCCTTTGCATCTGAATCATCCTACTTGTTGACGATGTGTTTAAAGAAATTCATGGGTACATCAGTTTGGTTCTTAGCAAGGCAGTTTCTAATTTCATCTTATTTTTTGAACTTACGAAATCTGTGTAGTTTTTTGCGTTCTAGTTTTGCAACTTAAAGTTTTTAGTTTATAGGGCTTCCTCTGCCGTGCTTTGAGATCCGGAAGCCTAGGATTCTCGCGCTCGAGGGAATAATTAAAAGTAAAGTTTTCTCATAAAATAGGCTGTGCTTTTTGTCTACCAATCGCGAATGCGGTGAATTTTGCTTGGTTTGTTTGGATTTTCCACTTTTCTTTGTACCTGGAGTTTTCTAGGCCTCGGATGCACTTGCCCTTGACATCATTCTTGCAGATCTGGTTTGGCGAGTTACAATCTGAGTGATGTCCAAGTAAAATGTGGTTCCGACGTAGTCCCCAAATGCTTTTACCACTCTCTTGCCTGTGAGGTAGCTGTGGAGACCTTGAGATCCCGAGTCTTAAGATCTTGTAGTTGAGTGCGTCGATCCACATCAGGTCGAAGGCTTTTTTCACCTCCCAGCAGACCACATCCACCATGCCGCCAGAGGTGAGCCCCTTAGCCGCATGCTGGTATGTGAAGGCGATTGCACTTTCCTTCCTCCGTTTCTTGTGAAAGTCATGTTGCTCGACATTCTGGAGTAAGTGCAACGTAAGATGTGAGACCAGTCTGTTATTCAAGATCTTTTCGAAAACTTTCCCAATTATCTTAAGAATAAGATCGGCCTGTAGTTTATCACCTGATCATTGTGCTTCTCTGGTTTAGGAATATAGATCATTTTAATTGTCTTTAGGCCGTCTGGGAAGTATTCTGCTGCTAATGCCGCATTGAAAAGGTTCAACAAACTGATTTTAGTCCACCGCACTAGGGGCCTCTTTTAGTGCCTTATTTTTATAAGGCTTAGGCATGGAGCCGTTTGCTTAAAGTTTGAGATTGCTGCAATTAGCTCTTCTTGGGAGATCACCATGCATTCCAAAGTGCACTCTCGCAACCCTTTAAGGCTGGCGGTCCAGGGAGGATTGAACCTCCTGTAGTTCATTTCCATGTGCTCCAGAACTCTGTCCTCGTTGCCCAGATCGAAATTTTCTTCCTCTTCTTCGGAGATGGAAAAGCTTCGTTCCAGACTCCTCTGCAACGCGTGGCTTTCTCTTGTGGAGTCCTGGCTCATTTATTAAGGTGGACTATGGAAGCGTCAGCTTACGATATTGGTCATCCTTTCAGCTTGCTGATGGCATTACAAAATCTTCTGAGATTGTCCTCGATATCCATTCAAAAGGACATTTAAAGGACCCTACTACCCGAAGGAAGTGAAAGGTCTGCTATCGGAGGGCGCGGTGTATATCCCAGCGTTCTGCATTCTCACGGTGAATATGGCAACCTTCCAAAAAATCAACAACGGAATGAATTATTTAGCAATCTACTAAAATACAAACAAAAAGTCAGCAAAAGCGAAAAGTGAGACAGTGTTTACCATAAAAATTCTTTAAATAGGGATGAAATTGAACAAAAACTGATTAAAAAGACAGTGAATTAACATGAAGATTCTTTAAATCGTGTCTACAACAAAAGTCTAAAGTGGCAAAAATAATTATCAGTATAGAATTAGATAATCGACAAAAGTGAATAAATAGTGAGCAAACATTAAAAATTATTTTAAATAGTAAGGAAATTTCAAAAGTGAATTTAAAAAGTGAAATTTTAAAAGATGTGTAATTAACATAATTTATCAAAGTCATATAATATTTTAAAAGTTATATAAATAATGGGATTGAATATATAACATATCATAAGTGATTAAAATAACATAAGATTCAGTAAGGAACGTAATATTCCGAATTTAAAAGAATAAATTAACCAAGGTAGAACAACTACAAGGACAATAAATGAACAAAACCAGTATAAAACATAAAGTTCAACTCGTGAAAATAGATATGAACAATGTTTAAATATAAAAATATGACAAAGTGCTGCGAAGTTTAAAAACCTTACCAATTAGTTTATAACTCCCAAATTTAGAAATTTAACATAATTTTATACAGTATCAAGTTTGAAAAGATAGCAATTAGTTTATAACCATCAAATTTATAGAAAGTGAAAAATTATTTTATACAGTATTTAGAATCCGATCTCCACTGCCTCCTGGAGGCATTATTTCATTCTTCTACTTGTACTTGCTCTTCTCCGCTTAATTTTACTTTTTCATCACTGTTAACTATTTATTTTTGAATGATTTTAAAATCTTATTTGTAAAAAACCCCTATTTTTTGCATGATTGTAAATACTCTATGTATTCTTTTCTTAAAAAATTGTTATCGTTACTCATTTTCTGAAGATGAACTGCCGCGGTCGAAAGACGTATTGGAATAAAATATGTCTTTTGCGAGTGGTTTTTCTCGTATCGCAGAATCAGTAAAAAAATTTGTAAGGAGAATATAGAGAGTACAAGTTAGAGCGAACAACGTTGACAATGCTGTAGACTTTAACAGTACATGTATCCAACATAGGCTCTTACCTGATTATATACATATATATATATATATATATATATATATATATTGTGCGATTAGTGTGGAGCAATAAGCGACACGACTCGCTTCCTATAGCACTCTGGGAGAATACTCAGTCACCAGCAGAGAAGATCTAGTTTCAGTCATCCGTTTCTAGCGGATATAAAAATATCCATTCGGAATAGTACACTAGTATTTTGATATCTCGCTATTTTTAACAGAAAACGGCGAATTAGTATTAATTTATTTGTGCATCTATGTTGCACACTTTTTTGGACAAGTTCGAAAAAAATATTTAACAGATGGTAGGATAGTGTAAAACAATAAAGACACCACCTTCATTTTATAGCACCCTGCGGAACACCAAAGTTACTACCAGGAAAGATCAGGTTTCAGTCATCCGCTTCTAGTGGATCCTAAAAGAGCCATTCTAAACCGTAACCTAATACATTAATCTCGCACTTTTTTCTGTTAAAAACTGCAAGAGATCAAAGTATTATGTTACTACTAATTAAAATAGCTATTAGTATTTTTACTAATACTAATAATAATAAAATAATAATAATGAATAATGTAAATTTTACAATAATATAAATAACACCAATCCTAACAATCCATTCTAATTTGCTCTCCAACTCTATCGCTCGCATTCACTTCATTTCATTAAAAATTGAAACAATCAGACAAGGCCGAATCATAGGGAACCATTAGAATCCTAATTTAGAAATGACACTTCCATCGAGAAAGTGGGATACACATAGGCTTCTGTCCTTGCCTACGAGAAACCTAATGATCATACGACTCGCAGTGGCCTTCATCTGCCAAAGGTTGTTTTAGGAAAAGGGCAGAACACGTCCCACACACGACAGAGCGACAATATGAGCTAAATTGAAGGCGACGCGACCCGACGTCGGGCTCTCAGATATCTCTCATCAGCGTTCTTTGTTGTAAAGAAATTTTTTTTGGTTGAGAAAGACATCGGAGTGACAAATGTCGCGACTTGTTTAGGTCTTTTTGTTTGAATACGACATAGCCGGGATAATTGCGAAATTATGCTACTTTACGAAGAATTCAGGCTTAATTTAAGCCCTCTAATCACTAGAGATGTTAAGGTTTATTTGCTTTCTAATTGCCATGTGGAGTGAGACAAATAATCATACATACATACAATACTTCAGATTAAACAAAGTTGGTATGTTCTACGAAATATGAGCTGAACATGATGAAAACCTATGTGCGCCACATTCATTTCATAGTCAGTCACATCTCTTCCATCTTCTAAAAGCGTATACTTTGCTGTCATCCATTTCACTGCATTTGCCTTGATATTTCTTAGGAAAAACACGTACAACGCACATTGCATGCTTTGTGATTCGCAGGCTTCAGCGACCCCTACTGCATGATGGGTATAATTATTCCTGACTCCAAACCACCCCCATCGCCGTCTCCCTGCCCGCCCTCGCCTGTCGTTCAGCATTCGGGCGGCGTAGTCACTGGGACTGGGCCCCACCACCACAGCTTGTCTGCAACTGCTTCTTTCATTGCGGCCGCTTCAGCCTTCGCAGGGTCAAGGTCACCGAGCCAGCAGAGCAATCATTCCGACAGTGAGTCTGGCTCTCATCTTATTTCCTTTAGCATTCCCTAGATAGCTCCCTTCTTTCTACCTTATTAATATGGCGACATTGTGAAAAATAAATCCCATTAATAGAAGTTCCGTATCCAGTTTTCAGGGCAGGAATAAATGCAGTCAATAAACCTTTATTGGAAAAAGGGGTTTTGGACAATTTCTTCCCTATCTTTAGTTTTGACCATTGGTTGTTTGGTGCAATATAAATATCATTCACCTTTTCCCTAAAACCGACGCACAAAATGCCCAACCGTGTCTTACAAAATACCCTTTCAAATTCATAGCAAAAGTCCATCTGATACAACATAATAATCATTTCGTAGTAACAAACTATTTCTTTGCTTATTCTGCAATTGTTTTCCGTTTCAACACAATGATTCTTTATTTAGAACAAATAAATTTCTTGCCTCCAGCACAAAGCCATTCACTTGAAAACAAAAACAAAAATCTTCAGGGGTTCCACTGCCAAAACACTGATCCAAGAGTCAAAAAATAATGGTCTTTCTATTTCATTATACTTTCTCAATGGTCGGTGCATTGGACATGGAGATGGAAAGAAGATAATCCCTTAAACTACTTTTTTGCTAAGATTTCCCTGTCCATTGCTTTTATTTTTTTTTATTTTATTTTCAATTGGCTTTTGTATTGGCAAACTTTATATTAATTGATACCTTTTATATATGAGGATAGAAGTTTAAATTAAAAAATCCCCACGTGAAGATTTGGCTACCTTATTAGAAATACTTTAATATCGCTTTGAAATGGGGATCTATTAACTAACAAATGGTTTACAAATCCCTGTGAATTGTTTTTTTTTACTTTTTCTTCAATTCCTTATCAAAACCGTCAAGGACGGATTTTATGGTGTTCCCCATGGCATTTTTCGTTCCCCTACCGTTTATAAATTGAATAGAATTCTTAGGGTAATATAATGTATATAAAGATAAGAAAAGACAATCGTTAGCATTCCCGAAGGCACCAGAGGCCGGTCTCATATTTTAGGGGGAGGAGGCGAGAGGTATTGGGTAGTAATAGAAGTGACATCAAACAGAAATCATAGAACGCTTTTTGGTTTCGTGCTAGTAAAAGGAGGATATAAGTACCCCCCCCCCTCACATGGGATAATAGCTACCTCTTGACAGGGCTCTGGAACAAATGAAAGAGAGGGGATTTTTTGCTGTGAATATGGGAATAAGAATGATAGCAGTGTTTTTTATAGGCCTTATGATGCAAATGGAGATACCTACCACAGCAGGCGTAGGTATCAGTATCCGCTAATGGGCGATCATGACGGAGCTGAAAATTTTGCGTCCACGTTTTCTGGGGTAGGATCCGCACCTCGAGGCTAGAAGTCCAACTTAGTATCGACTAGGCTACCTCTAGAAAGGTCTGTCCTGATATATAAAAATTACCTGCACCTAAGCAGAGGGAAAATAGTTCACGAACAAAGTGGCAAAATCTGCAAAATAGAGTACATGTCATTTAAGACAAATCTATGATATTTTCACGATTAATATCTGATCCTATATCAATTTTATTTATGTTATGATAAAGTCTTTATTATAGTTTCGCCTTTTAATACCAAAATTTAATCCGAGATCCGAATTACTCTTTGTTATAGAGGGATACATTTAATGAGCTTCTTATCAAATGTAGAACTAGTTCTAGTAGCGAAAGAAACTGTAACACTTGGTAAATTATTTGGGGGGGGGGAGTTATTTATAAATATATAATATCTATATCATATATATACATATGTATATAGTACCGTCCAAAAAGATCATAATAACCATATTTATATTAAATATTCTATAACTTCTGCCAGAGAATATCCAAGGTTTCCAAAGTTGTTATTCAAAAATCTGCTCATATAAACTACGTGTAGGTAAAACTTAAGTAAATATAGAAGAATAAAACGAAAGATATCATCAAATAAGCAATTGACTAGAAAGTTTAAATGTCCAACATGATCCGAATGCTTGCGTTTCTTGTAGAGAAAACAGGCATTGTTTGCATAAAAACTAACTTTTGTTCAAATAAGTGTGAGATAGACCGTTCTTCTGCTAGTTTTCTTCCCGATAACGCTTAAAAATTATTAACATCTCTCTCTATCCGCAAGCTGATGGTACACAGTGTCATCAAGATGATTTTTTAATTGGAGTCATTGTAGAGACTGTCAAGCGCTCCACAAAGGTTTTCCAGAATATTTTGTTAACTTAGGACAAAAAAGGTTTATATAAGGCTGGTAAATCAACCTAGAGGCAAGGAAGACCTAAAATTGGAAGTCCAAGCTATTACTGAAATTATGAAGAAAAATAGTTTTAAAGACGGCTAGAGCAGATATCATTGATATTTTGGCCATCAATGTCTTTAGGCAGAGTATTTTCCTTCGAATGAAAGAAGAGAATTATTTCGCTCGCACATATGCGGTCAAACCGAAGAACAAGAAGGCTTGACTTGTATTCGCTTTTAACTTGTAACATGGACGGATGACTACACTTTACTGAAGAATCTAAGTTCAATTTGTTCCAACCTGATGGCAGGAGATTCGTTCGTTGAAGAACAGGCAAAGGATTGTCTCCAGATTTGATTAAAAAGAGTGTTAATTTTGGCAGAGGAAGAGTCATGGTACGGGGAGTGATTTCCATAGGAAACACTGAGCCACTTTTGCACTCTTATAAGGCACAGTAAATACAGAAATGTACAAATAATTGCTGCTACAAAGGGCTTTGTTCTAACTGCGAGCCTCCGAAGCTTAACCTGCAAATTCCATGGAAGATAACGCCTCCTGCCACGCGGTCGATTCGATGAAGACCTTCCTGAACGCTGATCACATCACTGTTATGAACTGGCCTGCACAGAGTGCGGACCTGAATCCTACTGAAAATGTTTGGAAGATGCTCAGAGAGACGTCAAAAGAGATGAATTTGAAAAAATTTCAAGATGAATGGGGCAAGATTGTTACGCAAAAATATCAATAGTTAGTTTGTTCATGCCGCAAGAAATGAGAACGTATCATCGAAAATTACTTGTAACTTTAGAAAAATGTTTTTCAATGATAACTTAATCGTTATATGCCAATAGATATTTGTTCCCACTGTCGTGCGTAACATTTGATAAACTTTAATTTTTCTAGTAAAGCCTATGATTTTCTCTGGCATAAGTTATGGAAGATGTGATAGAAGTACAAGCTTTTTGATATTTTGGGGCGGTGTAAATAGAAATTATTTTATTTTCACACTATATTTTCATATATTTTAGCATATAAATCACTTATGATTGGATAAATACCTATAATTAAACAGAGAGTAGCTATATAGTCCAAAGTTTTTTATTTTAAATAACAAGATATCATTTCCTCTGAAATAAAACATATTTCACTCCTTAGTTAAAATATGCCGTTCAATCTTGGTCTTTTCTTCTGCGAAATATAACCTCAGAACACGGTAAATGTACAGCAATAAAATAACTACAATGCCTCAACTTATAAAAGAAATGATATGAAGCGCGATTGAGGAAACTTCCTTTGCTTTCACTGGAAAATCTTTGCTTACGAACGGCCACTAGAAATAACGATTTCAACTTTTACGAAAATTTTGCGATAACACAAATTTTATTTTCTTAGAAAATAAACAAATAGAATGTCGTTAAGGAACTTGAGTTAATGTGTTTAAAAATATAATCGATAAATATTACTTTAAAATATAAATTTTCATAAATAAGAGTTAATAAGTTAATTATTTTTCTCTAGCCCTATTCCTTTTTACCTGTCCTCCTCTGAAATTTTCACTTTCTCCATTTATTTTCTTCAAATAACATTGAGTGGATCTTATCGTCTTTTTGAATTCGTAATTCTGTACTTCTGAGATAAGTGGACAATTGACTTAACCCACAAGCCAATGTCAGTTTTTACAATGGTTTAGTTCAAATCAAGACTATAAACCACTCACCTTACAATCGCGAGGCTCCAGTTCTGTTGAATGTAAGGATACGAAAAATCATTATTGATGTAGTGTGTTTGGCTAAAACAGGGCATAGTAAAGGAGTTGATGGACAGCATACATCTTGCAAAATTTTGTTAAGTGCCAAGAGATATTTAGACTTACACTATATATTTAGTGAGGAATGTCTTTGTCAACAAATTGGTAGGGAATGAGAGGAGGAAAAAACTGACCTGGTACGACATTCTTTATTGTTGTTTCTTTCATCCCAAGCTACATCAGAATAACAATATTTTTTTTTAGTAAGAGAAAAATATTCACGGGGTATAGAGTTACCCCGGTGGACACTTCATCGTACTCCCTAGCCCTTCCGAAGGATTCAAGTGGACCTAGGTGAGGAAGGGTCAGTGGAAGCCGATAAATGTTAAGTAGAGTAGATTTAAAATGACAGAAGAGATCAAGTGAATATAAGTTGATTTATGTTGACTTTCTTTAAGTGAATAGATGAATGGAATGGAACAACACCATTTTGTGAATCAACTGCTTTTCTTTGATTCCGAAAACTCGCATCCCTCGATTACTCAGTTCCTTCCATCACTTTTAGATCTTTAATTACACTTTTCCTCGTTCAACTTCATACAGAGAGCGGGAGAGTAGTCGAATCTGTGTTCACTTTTGATGTTCCTTATTCCGACATGCAAAGGTAGTAATACTTAAAATACTAACCTTAGGATGATTTTGAAAGTTATATCATCCAAAAGAAAATGTCAAACAACATAAGGGTTTCAAATATCGTTAGAATCGGTCTAATAGTTATGATGTTATTGCCAAAACAAAATAATTCATGGGCTAACCTTGAGAGGACATTGGGAACTATATAATTCGGAATATAATTTAAAACAACACTGGATTTTTAAATTTCCTTAGAATCGGCTGAATAGTTACAATGTTATTACAAAAACAACAAAAAGCAAAACGAGGACCGATCGACCGAACAATATAGTGAGATGTAGAGTCGCTCGCGACTAGACTCGCACGTGCCTAAAAACAAAGAGTTCGAGGGGTCTTGATTGAGATCTTCAAGTGAATAAAACGTTAGAAAAGGGCAGATCTAGATAAGGTTCTTGATTTCGTGAGCAAGATAGGAAACGTAGCAATGGGTTTATGATAAACAAGCTTAGGTTTAGGAATGAGATTGGTAGAAATTGGTTTACAAATAGAGTGGTAGACAAATGGAATAGGCTCAGTTGTCATGTGATAGAAACGTTCTCCAAGAAGAGTTTTAAGAATAGATGTAATAGATTTATGGATGAGGATGTTAGGTGGGACTGAACTTGGAGCTGCTCGAATAAGCTATTGATTAGCCTTATACAGACGTATATTCTTGTTTTTTTTGTTATTATTACTTTTATCGATTACTCAATTTTGCAAACTTGTGTCATTTTGAGTGGATTTCTTTGGTATATTATCGGTATTTTTGTTTGGTTTTCTTTGTGGGTGATTATGGTAGTGGTCGAGTTATATGTCTTTAACAAGCGGGTTCTTATTTGGTTACTGTCGCCTTTTGGGCTGATATTTGTTTCAATTTTATCATTGATGATTTCACTTTAATTAAACAACGATATTTTCTCAACTCTCAGCGGAAATCTTCTGAGTGTGAATAGAGTGTTAAAGGAATTTCCAGCTCTGATAATGGTTTGATTTGCAAAGATTTGAATAACAGCTTCTTTTTTCTAAAAAACTGTTTTCACCCCTTTCTTGAACTTAATATTCCTGCCTCTTGATTCCTGCCTCTTACTTCACTGCGCACCTCTCCGCGTGTTTGCAAGTAGAGAGTTTTGGTTTGCTTCAAAGTTGTTTGCGATGGAAGAGTATATGAGTGCCTCTCTTTATAATGCCATGTAAATTTTCCTTTTGTTTTTATGATTAACACAATTAAGCTGTATATTATGTTTACCATTGGTGTTGCCTTGGCTTTTATTTCAGCTATGTATTTTTATAGCCACCTGATGTTATTCTTTATGTCAAAGAGGTTATCCTCCGAAGGATATCTGTAGTTCTGGTTCTCGAAATCGATACATGTGACCTTGTTCCTTGAGATTGGGACTATCATAATTTTTTCTGTTACTTCTTATTTTCTATACCCCTTCCAGTCCCTAGTTGATTTTGTCTCCTATTTCTGTCGTGACACACAATATCTTAAAATACGTGTGCATGGTATCAAAATTGGATTATTATAGTTATTATGATTCTATCATGGTTCTTTTCTATTTCCTTGTGGTGTCTTCTTTACCGTGCGCTCCTTCCCAAATATCCACTCCGGCATATCACGCTTCAATTAACTGTGATCTGTGTGTAGGATATTCGGCATCAAGCCTATATTTTTAGGGCATAGACTCACCACTATGGTACGTAGTGGTATTCGGAACAATTCTATGGAGCCAGCATACGAGCGCCTATGAGCTTTTCGTGGTGAACATTCTTCTGAAGTTGGTGTGGTTTCTTATCTTCACATAAACCTGAAATGAAGGACGGGGAAACTTTCTCTAATTACATAAAAGTCTATGGGTCCAGAATTGCATACTTATGATAAGCACTTCCTGACCACCCTGCTAATATAGTCCTACACTATAAGGCTCTTCACAAAATTTCGGACTCATTGTCCTAAAAACCATCCTTCTTCTCGCCCCCTAGCAGAGCTTCCATCCGAGATTCATTCTATCCTGGTTTTGAGGAGTTCTGGGTGCTTTTAATGGATAAAGCGATTTAAAGTTATAACTTGGAAATAAGAGAAAAATAAGGGTACGATTCCCATTTCCGGTATGTAACCTGTCCAGCGAGCACATGAGGAATCTCCATTCAATCCAGCTGACGCATATAATTTTTCTTTGCCTCGCCATAGTTATTTATGAAATTTACCTCTTTTACGAGCTTCTAAACTCTTCGTACGGAGTACGTTTCGAGCAGACTGACTGAGTCCGTCTCCCCAAACTTCTCACAAGAATCTTTGTGGTAATAGAAAGATAGTATAAGATGTGGAGGAGTTTGGAAGAGAGGAGAAGAGTAATAGTGATCGTGCCTTCTCCGTAATTTCTTATTCTTGTGATATTTTTATCCACTATGTAATCTTCTTATTCAGTCCAACTTCATGATCTTTTTGTTGTGTCCCACTACGTGATATTTTTATCTTGTACCACTACAGATCTTTTCTGCTGATGTTGATGTCATTCTTTTGACTTACTTTAACTTTTTGTCTGGTTAGCAAAATATAGGGACAGGTTCGGGTCTTTTGGTGTAAGAGAGGTATTTTTTACATCTATTTCCCTCTGCCTCTGGATTAAGGGCGTCTAGACTCTCCATGGGGAGAATATCCTCTAGCCTTGACCAAAAGTCCCGTCTTCTTTTGCACAAAAACATGTTGATTGGTTAAAATTCATTCTCTTCATGGAGACAACTAAAGGTCTGGGAGTCTTGCCACTTTTGTTTGGTGATAAACCGGAGGCTTCGACTTTTTACCCTCTGGAGTCTTGTTATGTCTTTTCTTGTCGCTGCGTTCAGTGGTGTATCAAGATACACCAGGTTGGATTTAACTAAACTGGTGTATAGTTTATTGTTGTTGAGTAGGTTTAGGGATCTAAATCTTGAGAGCTTGTCGAGTTCGGTTCTGCCTGTCTGATTCTAGAGCCAATGTGTCTGATCATGCCAGTGCTAGCTACTTTAAACCTGAAAAACGGACACATTCGACGAGTAATCAATTACGGTGTCGTCCAGGTTAAGGGGATTGGAACTATGTCTCCCTATTGCAGCTGCCGTAATTTTTGACACGTTCTTTTGGATTTTCAAGCGCCTTTCGAATCTGGCCATCCTTTCAGCCTCTGCAGCAGTGGCTCTGGCTATCATTCTAACAGATTTTGTGCTTTGTAACACGACCTTGGTGACATCGTTTGCGTAGTGTATGTTTAGGTTCCTTAAGTCGATGATTTCGGTATATCTCTTATAAAGATGTTAAAGAAAGTAGTGCTAAAACATCCACCTTGAGGGCCGCCGGACACAAGGTCGAAGGCCTACCCTGTATGCTTCTCGAAAGCGATGACAGCTTTCCTGTTGGTCAAGTATTTAGAGAGGATTTTCTCAAAGTGGGGGTGTGAGTCTCTCGCGAGATTTTATATTTCAAGCCATCGATCCAGACTCTGTTAAAGGCTTTCTTTAAATCTCTGAAGATGAGGTCGATCCAGCATCATTTGCCCCACCATGTTACTGCACTTTGCAGCATGTGGGCTATGGCTGTCTCCGTTCTGCTATGTTTCCTGAATCATGCTGTTTTTCGTTCAACATAGACTGTGTTGACAGCTGTGTCGTTAGTCTGCTTTTAAGAATCTTCTCAAAATCCCTCGTAACGGTCTCTAGCAATGGAATCGATCTGAAATTTATGACCTGATTTGCTGGTTTACCAGGCTTTGGAATGAGGATAATTTTTAGGTCTTCAGGCTGTTAAGGAAGTATCCCAACGACAGGGACGCATTGAATAAGTTCAGCAGCCTAGTCCGAAGTCTTTCTGATGCCTCTTTTAGATGCCTGATGGTGATTTGGCTGAGGCCTGGAGCTTTGGGCTAAAACGATGAGATCGCCTTCCACAATTCCACACTGCTGATGGTGTTCCCTTCCTGTTGGTTGCTATAAAGACGGTGGTGGTTCGAGATTTCGTAAGGATTGAACCTGTCCTCCCTCCGCTCCATATATTCAAGAACCTAGTCCTCGAACTGAGGTCAAAGTTCTTTTCCTCTTCATCAATTTTGAAAACGTTTTTCCAGACTCTGCGGCATAGCCTCTGCTTCTCACAGTGATGGTCGCCTTGATGCCTTCGTGCGAAATTATGGTTGGGCCATGCGTTCTGGTAGTTCCTTCCAGTCTGTTGAATGTTGTCCAAAAAGACTTCGGATTCCCATTCGTGTCTAATATTTCAATTAGGCGGTTCCCCTTCTCCCTCAATTTGTGAGTCAGCTCAGTTTTCACTTCTCTCCTGAGGTGTTGAATTGAACGAAATAAAAAGGGCTTGGGGAAGCCGATGTCAAGAATGTGCAGGTGGTGATGGTGGTAAAATTCTGAGAGAGATTGTCTGGCTAGCTATTGAGTCTACATTGGAAATGAAAGGTTTGATAGCAATGAGTTCGTCATCTATGTCCTCCTGAGATCCGGAAGGTCCAATGGGAACTCCCTCACGTATGCATCTCAGTCGGCCTTCGAAAAGTATTTCCTGGGTGCAACTAGAACTTCTATAGGAGCAGCTGCTACGGTGAACAACATAGAAATGTGATAAGCAGGCGTCAGTAGTCTTGGTCTTACTAGCTGTTGGAACGGGAAGTTGGGATTCTTGAGCATGTCATCTGACTTAGTGGCTGATCATGGGTATAGAAATATATGGAAGTCCGGCCCGATTCGATTAGCGATATCCTTCCTTAGCAAGAGGTCGAGGGTCCTGCCACTTGTCTTTGCCCTTTCGTAGCCTGCTACTCTGTTCAAAGCATTCAAATCCCCAGCGAATATTCCTATTGTTCTTTCTTGAATAGGGTAAACAAATCATGAATGGGCGAGTAAGGACGCCGGGAAAGTTAGTATCCCACGCCCATATTGATGAACCCCAAAGAACATCTCAGAACAATCGACAGAAATGATTCATCCATTGGGTTCCCTGCTCAAAACTGTAGATCTTTCTTGACTGATTTCATAGCTCCGTCAAATCTCTTTCCTGTGACATTCTTTTAGACAGCGTACTAGCCAAAGATTTTCTGTTTGTCGTCATCGCTGATTCCAGTTTCTGATGGCAAAAGAATGTCTCGGCCCAGTTCTTTATATTTGTTGAACAGCTTGTGCATGTGTAACTGCCAACTCTGCACGTTATGCGCTAGAAAAGTAAGACTATTTCTAGTTACTATCCTGTTTCTTTGATATGTTTGAGGAATTCTGGTGTCGCGGTGGGCTGTGGGGTTTGCAAAAGCAAAGATTTTATACAGGAATGTCTCGTAGAGCATGAATTGTCACCGCAAAGCTTGAACTTATTCTTTAATAAGGCTGCCTTGACCAGATATTCGTCACTGGTTGATCATAGCACTCTTTGACGTGGCTTCTTCGGTCTCCTGTTTCCACCTCCAATAGAGATATTTCCATTTCTGAGGTGTGTGTGAGTTTAGTGCGATGGAAAGGTTAACTTCTCTACCATCCATTTTCGTACTTTTCCTGCATGTCATGTCTAAATTGCTGCTCTGTGCCCTCCTTTTGTTTTTTGGGCTCCTCTGCTGTTTTCCTTTTCGGCTCATTGGATTTAGGCAAGGTAGGCATCGAGAGCTGGTTGACTTTGGGTTCTTGACAAGAAATTAGTAAAACCGATGTTTTAAATACACTTTATAATGGATAAAAAGTGTCAAATCGGAAGGAATCTCTGATTGGTCCATTTCATATTTTTGAAGTTCAGATTTTTCAAGTGCTACCACGACTTTTATTTAGCTGAAATGAGGCAATGGAACTGGTAAAGGTAGTTACACCGCTCGTTTTGCTCATTTCTCGGCTTCGTTAACAAGATCGGGAGGAGCAAAACGTTAATAAAGTACTTATTACTAGTTCTGATGTTTTCTCCCAGCCTCTCTTCTCATTTACAATATGACACAACAAATTACATAAGGGAAAGGAAATATAATGCTTATTAGTGCAGATCGCCAAGACTTTGTGACTAGTTGGAGTAAGTTGAATGTAAGGATTAGGTGGAAAATAAATTAGAAATATCTTGTGTCCTGGAAAATTAACGAAAATCACCAAATAAATAAAATGTCTCATTAATTCAAATACACGGTATTCTTTTCTCAATAATTCAAGAGTATTCGATTCAAAAGGAATAGCGCATCTGTGGTTCTTTTTGAGAGTTTCTCAAGAGTATATCTTGACATGTTCAAGGTAATTCAAGAAACTATAGCAGCGAACCATATATACACATTTACACAATCACTAATAATATAGTAGAAATTAACTAATGAAAATCAGATGTAAAACATTAATAGAATTTTCCAACTATGATATCGGATTGTGTGGACGCAAGGGAATAATGCGACTATGACGAAGATTGTTCACTTTATTCCTTAATCTCACACAAAGTGAGGTCTATGCAGGTTAAAGCTACTAAAATAGTACTCACCACACTTCCACTCCTTTATGCTCTATCAAGCACGAAGTCACAGATTACTTTTTGAGTAACAGATTTGCTTTCCAGAGCCATGGTGTGCTATGGGCTCTAGCATGTCCTCAAGTCAGGATGCAATTTATGGAGGAAGACCTCAAGCACCCTCACTCATATTACTTGATTGCTTATAGGTGTTCGTCAGCACGAAAACGATCTCATTTTCATGCACACATATCGTATTTAAAATCAAACACTTTCTCATCTGTTACCTACTTCTTTTCGTGATATTCATTCACATAATCAATTCATTTTATTGCCTTTAATCCCTTATGACACCCTAACACTCACCCTCGTGTATTCCCTCGCAATTATATTTCCATTCATTTTTCTTGCATGCCCATACCATATCAGTTCACTCTCAGTCTCTCAACCTCACACACACCAAGCATCCTGCTCAAATCGTCCACTTGCAGTGATCTCATTCTAAATCTTCCATTACCCTATAAATACGGTAGCACCACCATCCTCTAATGCAGCTCTCTGTCACATTCACACTGAAATCCTTACATTCCCTTAACCCTCGATCTCAACTGAGCCTTTAATCATTCGAAAACTTGTGTGCGCAATCTTCTTCATCTGCACATTTATATATAATTTGCCAGGCATGCGAGATACTTAATACATTACATTTTTTAAAGGTAACATCTTGAACTGTAATCTTTGACCTAGTCTTTTATGCATATAGTTTTACTCCCATTCTCACAAATAAACTGCCAAACTGCCATCAACTCTCCTAAAGCTGTCTCATTTTCAGTCACTAACACTAGTTCATCAGTATATACTGGGTATTTCAAAAGTTGGGTTACAATGGCTAAGACGCTCTCAACAAATGACACAATGATAGTTTTGATAATTTTCACATAGAAATATGTGTTTAAATTCTAATATTTATATAATTTCGTCCTTTGCGAGCAGCAGGCCCTGCAGGCAAGACCTGAAGGCCGCACACATGTTCCAGGCGAAGTCCTTCCTGATGCTGGCCAACACACGGTTCACGGGAGATTTCTCCTCGTCGACGTTGCTGTGGCAGACGTAGTAGTCCTTGCCCTCGAAATGCGCCTATATCCTGTAGTCAAGGGGGATTGAGGTCTGGAAAATACGGTGGCTAAAATTCCAATGACCAGAAGTTCATGTTCGACCCTAACTACTCCTGCACAGTCTTGCTGTGTAGGCCGGGGCACCGTGCTGCTGAAAGACTTAATCCGCCATCTTCAAGATCTTTCTCAAAGAGGGGAGGACTTTCGTGGCCAAGATGTCCCTGTAATCTGCCGCGTTGAGCCTGTGTCAAGCCGCGAAGCACACCGACGGCATCTTATCGCCATTTAAACCAAAGTGCCGAGCATCTTCAAGGAGGTAAGGGCTTGGTCGGGGACACGTAGCCGACTTTCGAGACGTACACACCGAAGTTTACCACGCGTTGGTTCTGCTTGTTGATCACCAGATCGACCTTAAAATATTTTTCATAGAGGAATGAGAATTCGATTGCCATTACTGTTTAAGTCATTAGAAGGCAAAAACTGAGCTACTGACGTTGTCTTTGCCTAGGTTGGTGAGCAGAGGCCTTTTTCCGCAGCTCAAGCTCCTGCTGCCTTCCTCCTTGACAGTTTTGGCCGCTATGGCAAAGGAGATGTTCTTTTTCTTCGCCAGCGCAGTCATTTTTATGTTCGGAGCATTTTCGAAGGCCTTTCTCACAGCAAAACTCTTTACAACTGAAGCTCTGCCAAAGCGAGGTCAATCTATGAGGTCTTCACGTTCTTATTTATGTCCGCGACACTGAATGGTCATCCGGCTGACGTTGAGCCGCCTAACGTTATTGGAAATGCTGTTGCCCAGAAGAGTAGAGGTCTTGATTGCGTTTTACTTCCATTTTGTGGAACGCAACCCTAAACCATTGTGCGAGAAATGATTAAAACTTGAGACTGTACCACCTTTTGGCTGAATGTACTACCCGGAGGGGGCTTCCTGTGCGATACCTTTTTCGATACTAGGACGATTAGACTCGCTGCTGTCTATATTGGTGGTTTCGGATAGGCTGTTGCATGCCAGGTTGTAGTATTTAATTTTTAAATGATTGATTGCAGGCTTGTCTAGAGTAGAGAGATGAGGCTCCATGGGCCACCCAAGCGTGCATCTATATTAATTATCTGCGCCGAAAGAATTCGCGGAGATAAATGTGATCACCACTCTATCTCACTCTTTTTAGCTGCTGCTTGTTTGTGTGCAAGATATCTTAAAAGATAATCGACGGATTTCGATTATATATTTTGTAAGACTAGATCTTAAACAGGTCACAGAAGAGTGAGTAAGTTTTAGGGGCGGATTCAGAACCGAATGCGAGCTTTGGATATTTATTTGCTCTCGCGAAAAGGCATTTTTCTGATATTTGGAAGTGTGCGATCCATGGCTGATTTTAAGATGATCTTTTGTTGAGGTTTGAAATTCTCTCGTTGTTTTTTCTTCATTTGTTTGATAGTGATTCCCTCACCAAAGTTCGCCGAAAAAGCGCAAATAAAATTCAAGCAAAAAATCTGCTGATGATGTCAATTTGATGAAAATAAAGGAATTCTTTGCGTCTTTCAACTCAATGTCGCCTTAAGAAGCTCACTGCCTGGCTGTGCCTCTATCTATATCTGAGTATGTATGACTGACTAAAGGTCACACAAACACATACACACGCACGTCCAAACATACATAGATATCCTTCTATTGTATTCAAGTTTTCAGTTTATCCTTTTGACTTCCCTTAATGAATTTGTAGTAAGAAGGTTAAATACTCCAACTTGACGATGGTATTCTTTGTTGAGTAAGTTCTTTTTGCTAGTTTTTTTAGCCTCGGACAATTATGGTATCCTCTTTTTTAATTACAGCCCCTTTTTCTTCGTATAAAGGAAAAAGGATGAAGCACTCAAATAAAGAAAGGGCGTAATTAACTAGAACAAAGTCAAATAATGAATAAAATAAAAATTAAAAGGTATTAAGTTCAGTCAAAGGAACACAACTACTCAAAAGTACTTATTTTTACTTTTTTGCGGAAAAGCAATACATGTACATATGTTTGCATACACTAGCAAACAAATAATAAAAATATATATATATAAACAAACATACATACATGTTTGTTTATAATATCACTTAAAATAGTATGTATGTTTTAGGTTGTCAATAAAATAATGTCGTTTCTTAAAAGGCAAGGAAGTTTTTTTCAATATTAAACAACATTTATTCAGTAAAATAGTTTTCACTATTATTTTCAATGTTAGCTCAATTATTCAGCATTTAGGAATGGGACCCCTGAGGAGGCGGGTTGTCAACGACGGCTTTCTGCCAGCAACCACTATACAAAAAATGATACCAACCATATCGCCCGGCTTTCCTCTGGACCACATCAGCGATGCCAGGAGTAAGATGGTGACGACTGAGAAACTCAGGATTCCTATACACATGCCCAGGCTTGGGGCAAGGAGAGGTCACTTCAATGCTACTGACCTCAGGGAAAGAAACAACACGAGAGACAGCAGTTACAACTACAACAGATGCTACAATGCAATCGAGGATTGAACTACAAAAAAAAAACTGCATATGTAGTTTATCTCTATTATAAAAAAAGCTTTAAATACCGTTCCAAATAAAATGGTTAAAAAAGCTAAAATTCCACGAAATAGGGGGAGTCTCCCATCGTTTAACTAGGATGCTTTGATGTATTCATTTGGTTTGGATGAAATTAAAGATTTTATAGCTTTTACAACCGCCTTTATATCAGAACCAACTTTATCATTTTAGACGACGTTGTAGTGACTTAAATATATTTTAAACAGACGAAGCAAAGTCCGAAGACTATGGTCAATGAGGAAAAAATTATCAACCTTAAGCAATAATTTTCTCCTTGGGTAAAAGGAGCCACAGATGTATGTGAATTGTCATGAAAGAGGAAGACAGACAACCTTTCGGTTGACCAGTGTAGGACATTTTGTTCTAAAGGTTTAATTAAACCTAGCATTTAACCTATTTGCTTTTTATAGGGGGCTTAATAAATAACTCTGATCACATCAAACCAAATACAGAATTGCGAGGCAGCAATGACCCTAAGATCCACTCAAGGCGAGTTCAATAAAAAGGGGGAAGGATGCGGGTCAATGGTTTAGCACAGGGAAAGGAGAGATGGTATGGAGTAAATATTGATTCTCGGTTCTTTTATGTGAAAGTTAATATTTTTTAAGTAATTTTTATCACTTTCACAAATAAGCATATTAACTGTAGTTCTTTCAACGAAATTAAGAGGCAAACCATTCCAATCAGTGTCATTTCTAGGTGCTGTTCTGTTATCTAGTTCAATTTATTGAGGCAAATTTTTAATAGTAAACTTGTTTAGTATTTTCGATACTCTATTAAATTAGCCTGTTCTGATGCCGATATTTTAGTGAAAATCAATTTAGGTACCTCAGTCTTTCTTTGTACGAGCATTTTCTCTACCATCTCTTCTGTACCTTTTTTCTGAGATTATCACGAGCTATGGGCAGTAGAATTCTCAATATTAAATTGCATCTGATTCTTTACGACCATTTCACTACTTTATACAATTCCCTTTACAAGTTTTAACAGTCACTACGATATTTTGTCCTAGTAACTACATTCAAGGCTAAAAGTTTAGAGAATAATATATATTTATATTTTTCTAATTCGTTTTTTTTATTTACGTGATAAAAATAATTATTTTATTATTTAAAATATCTCAGGTTTATAAAAAGTTAGCATTTTAGAAATAATACGAAAGAACTGCATTCCTTCGCTGAACGAATGCAGCGAAGGTGATGCTACTGTACGAGGTGAGTTTCAGTCCCTGAAGCTTAACTATTCGATCAAAGGATTAAAATGATATCAAATATGCGTTAAATAAATATTGTGTAATTATAATCTATCTCAAAATATTTGGGGGGTAAAAATAAATATTTGAAACTTTGCTAATTCCAGAAATGGTTCTTTCCAAAGAGAACCCTGCAACCATTGTTGCTCTGCAGAGAAGTGGCCTAAAATGCAAGAAGATAGTTGCTAAGGCTATTGCATTAAGAATCACCATCTTTACTATCATTAATGACTTTAAAAAGACTGGTTACATTCCTGTAATGAAGCCTTTTAGGACGCCCAATAGCTTTAAATGAACGCCAAGATCACCTTCCTGTAAGGTCCTAGCTTAAGCATCGGGCTGCTTCCAGTGCCAAGCTTGCTCACGATATAAAAGAAGCAGGTACAAACCCTTCAGAGCGCATGTGAGGAGGAGACTTTTCGACAAAGTTCTCAAGTTGAGAAGAGCTGCGAGGAAGTCTCATCTCACCAAGAAGAACCTTAAAGGTAGTCTTTATATTTGTAGGATATATAAAGAATGGAGCAGAGGGATATTCTTTGATAAAGCTCCCGTCCATTTTTGTTTAGCTCTCACGAGTCACGTGTCTTGCCAACGGTGAAAAAACATCTCAATACTCTTATAAGGCTGGGGTTGCTTCTCATTTAACGGAAATGAAATTAATAATTTTGTTCAAGAACACTGCCAGGAACTCAAAACGCTACCAAAATGTGCTTAATCAGCACCTTTTTCCCCTAGTTCAGGACCAATTTTGAGATGGTAACTGCATTTACAGAATGATGGTGCACCCTGTCATAAAGAAAGAGCAATAAAAAAGTTGTTGGATGAAAATAATATCGAATTTGGAGGCTTTGGACCGAGAAATGACCAGATTTTAACTGAATAGAGAATTTGTAGACGATAATCAAACTAGCGGTTTTAAACAGAAGCTATCAAATTGTAAGTAGTTGTGAGTGTTTATTGAACACAAATGAAACATTATCAGTCAAGGTATGATCACATATTTGGTCTCTAGCATGCCGAAACGAATTAAAGCACCCTTGAAGAACAAGCGACATCATTTTAAATATGAACCGCGCTGATCAATTGACTATTTTATAATAAAATGGGCTGTACTATAATATTTTGTATATTTCACCGTCAAATTATGATATAAGCATACTAACCCCAAAGCAACGTTTTATTAGTTGCATTAATTTTCTTAGATGAAAAAATTATAGTACTCTTGAACCATTTGACCCTGACTGTAGTTTCGTGTCAGCAGCAAATTTTAAAATTTCACACAATAAATTTGTGTAAAGATTATTCTTACTCAACTGTTCAAAAGTCTTAGATCATGGATATATTTTTTGAAATGTTTAGAAAGATTTATTTCGAATTACTAAGGAAAGTGTGCTAAGTATTACAATGATAAAGTAACTGTTATTTCTCAAATTTTACAATATATGCTTACTTGCATTGCGAAACACACTTGTTTAATTGAACCTTAACATGACCCCACCCTTAGGGAATAAATGAGTGTGGCAGATTAATCGAACTAATAAATATAAATCCTATCAAGATTTTGGTTAACATCGTTAAATACATTCTCATTGTAAACAACTGATGCTATATTGCTAGTAACGGTTACGTCTGATTGAGAAAATTTCGTCATGCAGTAAGATAATAATCTCAAACCTAGTTCCATTTTTACAAGAATAATTAGCAATTGACAAAAGTGAAAGAAACTCAACGGAATTTAATGGAATGACCACATCACTCGCTCTACTGCAATCCAATAGAGATCCAGTGAGATGCAGTTGATCGTCGAGTAAGACACAGATGACCTACGGGTGTGGAAACATTAGATTTCTTGCAAGAAGAATGACAAATAATCTCAGTTAACTGTTCGGTTGCTTTATTAAAAATAAATCTATGGGTGGATTTTCCACAAAACGATAGTTCAGTGTATTTTCGTTTTTTATCATTTTTTATGTCATTTATAGTCTAATTCTGTTAATTTTTTATATTAAATACTGTGCTTGTAATGTAAAAAAACGACATACATTTTAGCTTGATTCACTTTCCTTTGTGTTTTATTCACCTTTCATTATTAATCTCAGACATATAAACGGTAGTGGTATATAAAAAATAAGGAGGCCTAGAACAGACCTGTTAGGAAAACCATTCGTAAACCAAGCCCACGAGGAACTATTTCTATTTGCAACTCCTCTCTGCCTCCGATATTCCAGAAAGTTTTCAAACCATTTTAGATGCTGCCCTCTATTCGGTGTGATTTGAGTTTATTTTAAGTTTTATATTTGTAACGGTGTCTAAAGCCTTTTTAAAATAGAGATAAACTACTACGGCAATTTTATCTTGGTGAAATGTTGCGATCATTTCGTGAAAAAAGCAAAAAATCATTTAAGCATTAGCGTCCGCGCTAAAAGCCCTGTTGACTCTCATTCATTAAGTTATTTACCTCCAGATGCTCAATGCTCTGATCTCAAAAATAGACTCCAAGAGTTTAGCAACGACCGAAGGAAAGGAGATGATGCGATAATTTACACGATCTCTCTTTGTGTATATTTTTTTTTAAATTGTTCTTACATTTATTTCTTTAAACTGCCTAGAAACTTATTTCCTGCTAAGACACCTTTGGATAATTGTTCAAAGGGGTTTTAAAAGTTAATTTTATTTTTTTAAATATAAAACCCTTTTCTTTTTCTGTTGTGTAAATATTTGTTAGTGTTTTCGTAAAACTTATTGTTTCTATCCTGAGACATTTTCAGAAACTACAATATCTAAAAGAAAAGTTCACTTTTATTAAAACTTTATTTAAGTCTTTGTCTAATGCACATTAACGGTTCAGACATAGTGTATCTTTGACGATAAAAACCTTTACAAAATGTTAATTCAATATCTTCATTACGTGGTCCGAATTGTCATTCATGAGATTATTCGGCATCCTCAAGGGGTACAGTGTACTCTCAAATTCTCTCATATTAGCAATTTGGTGTTAGAGAAGACTTCTATATGAATAGATTTTGTTCGCGCTTAAGCCAATGTTTTTTTGCACTAACTATTGCAAAAGAGAACCAGCTTTAAATCTCCCGTAACAATTCTCTTCAGAAGTGTCTCACGGGCATTTCGAACCAATAGATATGAAGAAATATTTACACATTGTAAATGATATCCCTCAGACAGTTCATCTGCCTCCCAAACACGATTATTCTAGCATGAAAATGTCCTCAACATTAGAAGCTTAAAAATACATGGGCATTAATAGTTTACATATAGCCAGCTTAAAAAAAACTACCTAGAAATTACTAGAATTAACATTATACAGCTTGCAGCAAATTTGGAACGATTTAAATAAGTCTAAGAAGCATTTTAATGTCTTCTGAATACGATATTACTTTCTTGACAACTTAATATATCATTGAAATTACAGCGATTACCTCGATTTTTTTAATTTATCAAAATAAAGTGAATACTAACGAGCACAACTCCACCGTAAGGTGGAATACCTAAGGTGGAGTACTAAAATGTAAGGAGATATCTTTGACTTAGTCCCTGAAAACTTAAAAGTTTGAAAAGCTGACTTTTTGAAACCTCGGGATTTTGGGGAAACTAAAAATATTGGAAACTCTGAAAACATAAAGGAAACAATTAAAAAATATATATATATATATATATATATATATATATATATATATATATATATATATATAAACAAATCGATAGCAAGTAAGAAATAGTGAGTGGGAGAGAGTTAAAAAATTATAGCTTTACTCAATTTGGTGAGTTTAAGTTGTACTCAATTAATTCATGAATGGGCAACTCGTTAAGATTTAAAATATTAAAAAATAAAGAAGAATGGAATTGTAGGAGAATCGACCCTCTCCCTTCTCTCCCAGTTGAGACACGGGACGTTGACCGCAAAACATTTGCGCCAGGCACCTTGGGTCAATCTCGTAACCACAGCCCCTCACCACTCGTCCCTATGAAAAGCAAAACGCTTCAAACTGCAAGATCTCCCCTACGAGCGTATATTCAATTTCAACTTCAGTACGAAATTGGAGACGCATTTCTCTCAAGCTCGAAGGACCAGCTGAACTAGAGGTAAGACTTGCTAAGAAAAACCATTGGAGTAAGAACCTTCCTGCGCCCCGTCCACAAGCCACCCCCTCCTACCCCTACCACAATAGGGTGACGAGGTATAAATACCAAACACTTGGGAATAACGAGGTGAAATCCGTGAGTAAACCAGGCTACGAAGTATCCTGCAAGAAAGGCCGGGCTACCAAGGAAAAGGACTCCGAAGCAGCTCATCCTCGAGCTAGTCCCTGGTTATCAAACAGAACTTTAAGTTAACTTGCTCAAGTTCAACTTATTCTCGTCAGAGCGTCCCCCCTACTATCTTCGCCCTTGAAGAAGATCTTATCGCGAGTACTGTCCTCGCCCTTGAAGAAACCCCTTTGCACTATCCTGATGAAGCACAAATCGAAGTGATATTCCTCGCCCTTGAGGAATTCCGAAACGAAGAAGAAGAAGCTCCTCCTCGAGCCTGTTCCCCGGTGGTCACACCGAACTCTAAGTTAACTTGGTTTAAAAACCAAGTTTAACTTACTCTCGTCAGAGAGACCCCTCCTATCTTGAGGCATCCTAAAGCGCAGGCATTGTCCTCTCCCTTGAAGAAGAGTCCCCCCTTCCGAATAAAAATTCCGAAACGAAGAAGAAAATGCTTCTCCTCGAGCCCGTTACCCGGTGGTCACACCACACTCTAAGTTAACTTTGTTTAAGAACAAAGATCAACTTATTCTCGCCAGAGAACCCCCCCCCCCTCTACTATTCTGGTGTAGCACAAAGCACCGTGATATTCCTCGCCCTTGAGGAATTCTGAAACGAAGAAGAAGAAGCTCCTCCTCGAGCCTGTTCCCCGGTGGTCACACCGAACTCTAAGTTAACTTGGTTTAAGAACCAAGTTTAACTTACTCTCGTCAGAGAGACTCCACCTATCCTGGTGCATCCTAAAGCACTGTGATAGTCCTTGCCCTTAAAGAAGACCCTCCCCTCTCGAGTAACGTGTGGACCCTCATCTGACACACTCGCCAAAGTCCCTTGTGACTGTCAAGTTATCCAGTCCACCCCCAATCATCTGCTCGAGGCACGCGTCAAAGAACTCACCGGATTCCTGAGATGTCGGGGCTCATTGAGTTCAAGGTCAGACTCAAACGCGCCGCCAGAGCAACCAAGGTATTTAAACTTCAGTAGAGAGAGTTAGTATATTTTTATATTGAAGTGAGTGGTGGGTTAACCGCCACTATATTGTGAAGTAGGTCAAGTTAAAAATCCTTACTTAAAACTTATTGTAGTGATTATTGTGTATTTAAATTCATTGTATTTCTGTGGTTCATGTTAATTTGTTTTGTGTTTTAATTAATGTTTTTATTTTGTTTTAACAATTTTGTTTATTCTTTCTCGAATCGCTACGTTGGCACAGGAAACCTTGACGGTTTAAAGAAGTTAAGACCTTAGATAATAATAATCAAAATCATATATAGCACTCTTAGAGAGGTATAACGTTAGTCAAGGTGTCTTCTTTTTTTGTAGTACGTAAACAACCCTTACCTACCAACTCCGACCATCACTCGGTCCTTCCTATACGAACGACGTTAAATTTTTGGTGTCAAAGTGTGAGGTGCTTCCTATACCACAAAAGAATATAAAACTTACACAAATAATATTTTATCTGTAAATTCTTCAAACATAAGTACTAGAGGGCAGAATTATGTACACAATATAAACACGTCTGTAGACATGAAAATAACACGAGAAATAATGACAAGCCCTGCAAGGCAGCTGTAATAATCATCTAAAGTTGGAAAGTGTTGCCAGCCTGATATATTATCGAGAGATTTTAGATTGATGGACTCAAATATCATAATTTTTCGGATGAGAGATAGTCTGTTCTAAGGGATATGTCTAAAGATAATGGATAATTCTGAGGAAATATGGTCAAAATAAGAGAAAATCAATTACTTTGAACTTAAGAAAAGTAGAAATTAGTAATTTAGAGAAATATCATAAAGGTCTTGTGTTAACTAGAGTATAACCATAAAGCGTCTGTATGGAACATCTTTATAGGAAATTAAGGGATTACCAACCAGCAAAGACCCTAATATCCAGTCGAGGTTAGTTTAAGAAATAACGGAAAACCTGGAAGGTAAAGGAAAAGGACATAAAAAAAGGGACAGATGATCTAAATAAAGAATTTGTTTAGAACTTTTAATTTATTTAAACTCATATATTAAAGTAATATTTATTCATTATATTCTTAAACAGATCTAGTGCCGTGCTTTAAAAACATTTTTCCTACCATTTTATTACAAAATTGTGTTATTTTATGAGAGAAGAAATTAGTGCTATTTAGATGTAAAAATTTTTTTTTAGAGTTTTAAACCGTTATTTCTAGTTGCCTCTCCGTTATTTACAACAGTTACTATGCTATCCCTTATGCTAATAAATCCATTAGGTATTTAAAGACTTTAATAATTTGGCTGGGTAGACGTCGAGCTTCCTGTGAAAGAATATTGAAGTTCCCTACTCTGTCTGTGTACGATGGATTTTGAAGTTCGGACTTCATTTTTTGCTTGATACTTGCACGCGTCCCAACAATAAAAATGTCCTTTCGGATACTGGAATTGCACCGCATACTACAAGTGAGATCTTACAAGCGCTATATATGAGGGAAGATACTCTCTTTGGATTTAAATGAAAAATGTCTAGATGAAACCTCGAGAATCACTGTTATAGAAAACTCTTGACCACAAGGTGTGGCTAGAAAATTTTAACTTCCAAACAAGGTTAAATATTTTGAACAAAACTAAAACAATGGCGTGCCATTGTTGTCAAGAGAGATCTAAGCCATGAAGAATGGCAAAGAAAGTTTTGAACACATGGGTTTCTCTTTAATTAGAAAGAAATGGTGGATAATGAAGGCCACATATTTACATTAACATCCAAAGAACACACTTAAACATCTTACCATTCAATGAAAAAAGAGATGGAAGAGAGCAAGAAAGGAAAGAGGAAGTTCAAAGCTTTCTTTATAATCAAGTGCACTAATCAAAGACGCAAAGTTTTATAAACACGTTAAATTGATTGACGTTGATGAAGAAAAATATGTTTTCACTTTCACAAAGGGTAAATAATTAGAAAATTGAATTGTGTAGAAGGAACTCAACTGGAATATTCCAAAATATTACCCGATGAGATAGTTACCGAAAGGGTCTACAGCTCTCCCCACCACTACCACCATTAAATAAGTAAAGGAATTCCCGTAGCAGACTTCTCTAAACACACACATAGAAATACAGACACAGACCTTGTATTCATGTGTTTCAGGAAAGAGTTACTAAGTATTCTCTACAGTACATTTAAACAACCACCAAGGTAGTACTCCACCAAATATCCTTCCTTCTTACCACATAAAATCTTTCAAACGCAGTGTATAGATCGCATTTTAATTTCCTTTGAACAGCAGAATTCATCTTTACCATTTAAACACATTATATTTAACGAAGTTTATAACGAAATGCTGATATGGGGGAAGTTAACATGTGTGGCAGTCCTTGCCTCGAATACTTGTGACTGTTCAAAAGGAAAGAAACATCCTCTTGGCACTCTTAAATGTATTAACAGATGACTGCTCGGGTTAATAAAATAGCACTGGTGACTGAAGCACTATTTTTTCACATCATTGACCTCGTCGTAATCATTACCACGTGTTCATAAAATTTAATGTTGGCGTAAATTTGTAACTACGGAAACCGATATAACCAACGATGGAAGTTTCCATTTGTGGAAGTGTAATAAAAGAAAAGATATGAAAAAAGGATGAATAAAAAGGATAAAAAGTTATAAAAGCTAAGGATGGCAGGGACGATATTATCCAACGTCATTAAAATTAAATAAGCCCCCGGGGAGAAGTTAGTGCAAGAAGCAGAGGTAGTCAGACGTACGAACTTAACCACTGTTATAGCACAAATATACTCGTGTATTAAAACCCAAAGTGACTTCACTCACTTGTGCTAAGATATTCACAAGTGCAACAAAGACCTGTTGTGAAATTCTTGGCGCCACCCCATCAACGCATGGTAAGGACTATTAAAAAATAGTTCATTAGTACCTTTTAAAAAGAGCTTTTGATACCATCGCCTTGCGTCAACGAACAGTTTGCCAAGGTTATTTATTTTGCCTCAAAATTTGACGCGCAGCAAGTGATGGAACTAAAATAACGGGAAAATCTAATCATTGGTGAAATTCGCTAGACTTAAGTCATTTCTGGTGGTGGTAAATATTAATGGATTTGTTTCAACTAAAGTTTGTATACGAGAGTGAATACCAATTACGTTATTTTGAGTTTTTTAATGGGAAATAAGCTATGGATATAGTGAACCATGAGGGATGATAAAAGATAAGTTCGGTGCTGAACGTTACTATTACTGAAGATAAGATGCTTCTTATCTCGAAATGTTGATTCACTAAGATTGTCGAAATTAGGAAATTAAGTGAATTTGCTAGATTTTGCTAAGTTCTAGCGTTGGAATTAATAACAAATTTTTATCATTAGCGTTTGTATACGATCGCATATGGTCCCTTTGTTTTTAAACATCAAAAATAATTGAAATAAATGCACGCTAAATTCAGCTGTCTGGCGAAATTTGGAAACTCGGTGAATTCATTTCAGTTGGCTACTTTCTAATTTTTATTTTAAAGATGAGTAAATTTCGAGAAACTCGAGACAAATGGCGCGGCTAGTATTAAGCAAATATTGACAACCGACACTGCATCTTTAAAATGTACTTAGCGATGATAGGAATAAAAATCATTATGAACGATGCCCTTTTGTGTATTTCGTGGTGAGGTACGATGCCCGGCCCTCAGACCCTGATTGTCGTGGTACACAACTCTATACCATACGCTACTCCTATATTACGTGGGGGGTGACTTAATCACATACTGCAACGCCCACCGTTTAAGGACTGTTCGTAGGAATTAACGACCAACTAGGAGGTCAAACTTAAGGCGTTGGGTTTCAAATCCTTAATAATCAGACAGAGTGCAAAAATGGTTGAAGAGATTTACTTGAATAGGCCAAAAGTATCGTATAAGGTTAGTTAAAGATTAATTAACAAAAATATAATTATATTTACAAACATCAAAATAATAATTAAAAAATGGCAAAATGGGACAATATAAATTGAAATAGTCTCTAGATAATTATTATGATGAGTGAATCTCAAATATAATTAATTGATTAGCGTTACTATGCTCAGATCAAAAGGGGGAACTTGATAATACAAATAATGGAGGGTGTTATACTCTTACGGGTCGTGACTTCGAGGAAGGTCTTACTTGCGATGAGGCGTGTGGGGAACGTTTCGAAGAGGTAAGTGGGGCACGATCCGATGAGTCAATTGAGGCACAGTCCGAATGAGGCAAATGAGGCACAGTCCGAATGAGGCAAATGAGGCACGATCCCAACCAACTTTCTTATAAACAGAGCCAATCTTCAAAGATGACGTTTGACGGGAAATGTGGGAATTCTTGTAATTACAGTGGAAGAGGAAACTTCTTTTCCTCAAAAGTTATCGATGAAGATTATCTTCGATTAAATGAAGGGAGACTGTTGCTCAAAATCAAAGGCTCACCGATCAGAGAAGCTACCAATAGACTGGGGTAGAATCACAGCGGAGAAAGTCTCGCTGTCTGATGAACGCTCACGGGACTTCGACTCGAAACGATGAGGACGATCTTGAGGTGCGTGCGGGACTCATCGATCTCCAGTCAAAATTGAGTATCTGTATGGGGGATTCTGAAGGAAAGGGGTGAATTTAGAGAAAAGGAGTCACAAGCTCCCGCATTTTAATCCGGAGGCGGAGGCGATTCATCATTTAACAGCAAAGCGTGAACCACAGTGGCTCTTTCTCGCCTCGTCGCCGGAGGGGAGGAGGCTTGGGACAATTTCTCTGGATTGGAGGATATTTCCCCAATGCGTGCAATGAAGCAAAAACATCTTGAATGTTTCAGAATAGAAAGTGACGCACATGATCTCCAATAAAGTGAGGGGGCCGTGATTATTCTTTTACGCTGTTATAGTGTCGGTTGTCAGTTTTTGCTTTAAAAAACTTACTCCACCATTTGTCTCGAGTTTCACAAATTTTACCCATCTTTAATCTCTACTTAGCGAAGACCATGGGGGAAATCAATAGGAACGATGTCATATTCTGTTACGGAATACGAGGATTACAAAAGAGAATCAATTGATACTCTCTTTTTTGGGGAAGTGATAGAAAGATTATTTGGAAATTCTTTCGCAGCAAGGTAGGATGCCTGGACTCTGGGACCTGAATCGTTTCGGTTCTCAATATTTGCTTCAACCTAATTACACCATATGAGAATATATTATAATTTAAACTGTTATAAATAAAAATATTCATTACATCTATGCATCTTAAAAAGGACATTCGGGCTTAAACACATATTAGAATTTTTGCATGACCTTTTACTGCATGACTCGTTTATATTTTCCCTGATCAATTTCTTTTAATTTTGGAAGCGAAGTGAAAATAGTTCATGCTAGCTTTTTATAATTAAAATAAGAGTCTTAAATAAATTTAAATGTATAAATAGTCCCATATGAACCATATATTGGAGGCTTATATCCACAATATATATTTCTTAATTTTTTTATGACATTTCCTAAATCCCCCTTTAGGATAAAATTTGATTTATCTGTCCCTTTTAGTATTCTTCAATAAACACTAAGGATTCTAGCTAGGATAATTTTACTTATCTCAACGCAAAACTAGTGAATTATCTTTTTTTAATACCTTGGTTAATAAAATAGCACTCGAGACTTAAGCACTATTTTTTCACATCATTGACATCGTCGTGATCATTACCACGTGTTCATAGAATTTAGGGTTGGCGTAAATTTGTAACTACGGAAACCGATATAACCAACGATGGTAGTTTCCATTTGTGGAGGTGTAATAGCGAATGATTTAATTAGAATTTGGCCTATAATCTGCCTTTTGATTAGGTTACAGCCTAATTAATAGCCATTATAAGCCTGTTTGAATCAGAGAACAATGAATATTCGTGCAGCGGTTTTGTGTAGGTTCACATGATGACTTGTGAAAACTGGGTTCATCTCGGACGCAATTGCAGTGGATGTTTTATATTTCTATAAAATCAAGCAGTATTTTACTTAAACAGGTTTTTATTTATTTTTAATGCTTAAATGACATGAATATGGTGCGTGCGCATTCCTGGGTCTGCATTAAAATTCTACATTTAACTTCAACCTGTTATGGGAAGTTCAGAATTAATTTTGTTGTTGCAACGCCAGTGTGAACAAGCTACATCAGAAAATGATGAGCATACAAGAGAGAACTTTTCCTAAAAGCATTCCTATAATCAAAGTTCTGGAAATTTAAGAAGAAATTTGTTGTTTATAAGCAAAAGCAGACAATTTGAGGAAAAAAATCGATGAATTGTAGGTCTTGAGTGCGTCAAAAGATTTTTAGATTGGCTCATTTACAGATACGAGGATTGAAAGTTTAATTAGCAAACTTCTAGGAGAATATAACTGGCCAGTTTATAAAATGTTTGATATGGATAGGTCTAGAAGAAAAAGCGGAGGTGTTATCATAATCATCGTCATCATGACTAACTCTATAATTTAAGAAGGGGATTTTTTTGAGTATTTGAATAATAATTTCATCCTAGTTTCGTTATGACTTAGGTTTTTTTATTGAAGTTTTTTCTAATAATGCCTTTATAATATCAAAAAACAAAATGCTGAAGTTCAGAAATTAATATAAGTATCGAAATTTTGTGAATTTTTAAAACCCAAATGGTGAAGTTCAGAAAGTTTATTTTTATATATCTTCTATAACTCTATATTTTAACAACGTCATATTTTGAAAGGGGGGAAATTTAGTTTCGAGTTCCTTTTTAAAATTATTGGAATTGGCGAAGCTCAGAGAATTCATAAAAATTTAACCATGGCTGCTTTTTTTTAGATTTTAAATTTAAATCTTAGTAGCGAAGCGCAAGCTCCTCCCGTAGGGAGACATGGTGAAGCCATTGCCTGGTAAAAGAAATTTTTGCAATAGTCTCAATGAAAAAAAAGACAATGCAGAAAATCACCTACTAGAATTTCAAAATAATTCCGGCATGAAAATGTATATGAACTGACACGTAAACATAAAACCCTAGACCTATTGAAATAAAACAAATACATGTTTTTACGAAACACTTAGGAACAATAATCAAAACATATTAATATTCACTCTTCATATTACTGTAAATATATATAACAGCTTTTAACTCATTTTGGACCTTAGAACTTGCACTTGTAACTTTTTGTGGGTGCTTAAAACTTTTAAATTCGGCGAAATTTGAAACCTTGCAAAAGCTCAATAGACGCCTAATGAATATCAGCGTTCGTTTTTCCTCATGAATAATGAAATAGTGCCCCTATTCCAAGCGCTTCTAATAGATCAATTTAGGCGCCTTGGATAAATCGTTATAGTACAAAGCGCACAAGTGAATGCAACCGATTGTATGAAATTTATCAAACCAGTAATACTAATGAGAATCGGAACCGATACCTTTATTATCGTCACCTGGTCAAACGGAAAATCCGAATCAACTAAGGAACTGAGAAAAGTAACTAGATTTGTTTCAAAACACTAACCTAAACTATTTAATAGATATTTAAATAATCGAAAGCTAGATGTGTAGTGAGTCAGCCCCTTTTAAGATGTTGAGTGATTCATTAGTGATGATTCGAATCACGTGATGAAGACATAAAATGAACACAGTTTGATTTTTGAAGATGCAAATAACCAAGATATCCTACAAGAAGGATTAAATTTTGATAAAGGCACATTTTCAGATATCAACATAACGCAAAATTAAATTAGTTTTATCTTAAAAGTTGAAAAACTACAGAGGCCTTTTTCCGATCAAATTTATTTAATCCATCTTAGAGAATTAGGAAGCAGACAGTTAGAACCCATTTGTACAATTTTTCATAAGGTCAACAGACCTTAGTCATGTACTTTCATTTATTCTGACCTTTGATCATATGACATTACGACCTTTAAAACATTCGAGAATTCCCGGACTAACCTTGGTAGGACATTGATATTTATATCATTTAAAAGAGAATGTAAAAGTACATAAGAGTTTCAGTTATCTCTATAAAAGACCGAAAATTTATGATTTTATTGCCCACAAAAAACATAACTTTAATGCACTTGCGCCACTTGTCCCTGAGGCTTCGAATTCCCGACAACCAGAAATCTCCCGACTGCTGTTCAATCCACTCTTGGACGGCGAGCTGGACATCTTCCTCGTTTCCAAACCGGCGTCCACGCAGTGCAGCTTTGAGCTGACGGAATAAAAATTAGTCGTTGAGGGCCAGATCTGGACTGTAGAAGGGATGGTTGAGGGCCTCGAATCCGCACTCGCACAGGGAAACTTGTGCAACTCTAGCCTTGTAGACAAGGGCATTGTCGTGGAGGAGCAGGTCACCGCGTATCAACTTGCCGCGCCGCTTCTGACGGATGAACTTTAACCCAGTCAGTTCCTCGGCGAAATATTGGCCTGTGATGATTCTTTTCACAAGGCGCATAGTCCACCATCAACAGTCCCTCAGAATTCCAGAACATGGTGGCCATGATCTTCCCGACTGGGGGTTGGGTCCAGAACTTGATGGTGTCGAAGAGCCCCTGTACTTCCAGGCCATGCTTTCGAGCTTGGTCTCGGGATCCCAGTGATGAACCCACGTTTCAACACCTGTCACTATACGTGACTTGAATCCCGCCGGGTTTTGGTTGTACAGGCGAAGCAGCTCCCCTGAACTTTGACGACGTTGAGGTCGATCGTGGGGCGTGAGGTTTCTAGGGACCCAATGGGCAGAGACCTTGGTCATGGCAAAATTGTCGTGGATGAAGTTGATAACACTTACATATGATATTCTAAGTTCTTGCTTGATTTCTTCGACCTTCACCCGTCTATTTTCTTTGATTATCCTCTCCACACGCGCCACAATTGTCCTCGTTGGTCACGTCTGACTGGCGTCCTGGACAAGGGCCATCTTCAAGGAACTCACAACCATGGCGGAACTACATATTTCAGCGAGCAATGGTTGCATAGGAAGGGGTGGTGTCGGTGGACACTGCAACCATGTGTTAATGGATCTCTTTTGCATTCTTGCCTTCCTTGGTCAAAACTTTGATCACTGCGCGGTGCTCAACCATGTCCATGGTTGAAAAATTTGTGACTGACGATCTGCGATCAGCTACTGTTTCTTAAATAGATGAGGCAGGAGCGTGTGGCTGCAGGTCCTGACTTGTTATAACTTGTCCTAACACCCCCACAAACAGCCATCCCCCTTCCTTTGTTTTGCCCTACCGATTCGCAAAACTTATTGACCGCCCCTCGTACCTTGCCCATAAGCCTTAAATATGTTAAGCGAGGAAAGCGATAGATGACATGTCGATTTATTTTCTTAGATGTATTCCGTCAATGTTCATAAGTCATCTTCAGATTCGAACAAAGAGTAACTTGAAACCAGTAAGTAAGTACAACAAAAAAGATTAACCAACATAACTAAAAAAATGGTAACAATATAAAAGAAGGAAACCCAGGAGGAAGTTTGACGAAGCGGGGTTGCAGGGGGCAAATCCCGTTGATCCTTCTAGAGGCATTGAGGCCGGGAGCAAATGAGTCTCTTATGGCATTGGTGCAGGAAGGGCACGCGGTCCTCTGGATGTCACCCGTAGTATTTTCTCCATACTACGCCCAACGTCATCTTGCGGGTGGGTGAGAGGCGGGTACATTAAGTGTGGGGGGTTCAGGTTCGGGGTGCCCTGCTCCTTGAGTGTGGATGTTCGCTACCATGTGAGGATGAGGCTACTTTTACGAGGAAGTTAAAATGTGTGAAAGCTACACAGCCGCATAATCTTCCTGCAGGTAAGGGAGTGAGAGGGCAAACTGTGGTATAGACTACGGGGGTTGGTGCCCGGAGGGCAGATTTCTGGTGTTGGGGCCGGAGGGCATACTGCGGGTATTGGATTCGTACTGGCCCACAAACCTCTAGATGTCACGTGTAACCCTAGTCTGTCACTCAAGTTCTCGATAGAGACGCGAGTTGCAATATTGAAGGGTACTGACTTTTAGGCTTCAGCTCTTGATCTACATCCGCCAGGAAAATTGAGTTGCCCTCAATGACCATTGCCTAACTCTACTTGATAATGAATGAAGTACTTTTACTAGTCGACCACAAGTGTAATGAAAAGTTCGATACTTTTCTTTTCCTGTTTTTCTATCCACCTATCAGCTATCTTTCCAATTCCATAACACTATTGACACCTTCTAATGGTCATTTTTGGGGGTTTATGATTACCTTCAGGGTGCCTAAACCCCCGTTTTGATCCGAAAAATATGCCATTTTCAAATGACCCTAGTTTAGGGTAACAAAACGCCGAGGTAAATCAATGACTCCTTCCAATCTCTAATACATCAGTGTTTGGCATGCCAAGGTGAATCAAAAGGCGGACGTTAAAATCGATAATGCAGCTTTCCTCTCGATACCAGCAAAGCAATGGTTCGAGTGGCCTCTTAAGTATCGAAAAGAAAGAACATAGAAAAATGAAGGGGAGTAATAATACAAAGAGACGATAGGATTTTATAAAAATAGCTTCACATTTTAAACGCTAGTATCGTTGAGTAAATGACAGTAGTATCCTTTACCAATATTTGATGTTGTTGACATCAATTCAAATGAGTCGTTTTACCAATTGATCTTTAAGGTTTGACTAATTTGTTCGGATGCCTCGGTTTCATTCTGTTCTAATGAGTCCCACAAACTTTACTTCGGATTCGTTTTTGTTTGTTTAAAAAAAAAAGAATGAGAGTATCCCCATCTTGAAAGCTATTTTAAATAATTTCATAAAGTGGTGAAGTTAAGGGGAGTTAAAACGAGTGGAAGATCTTTAAATTAGAGGCCAAAAAGGGAAGTTCTCTAGCTGCTAGGTACTAGGAAGGCAAGCAATTTTGACCTGCCTCCGCTCGTTCGAAGGCAAGTCTACATCACTTGCAAGCCTACCTTTCGACTTGGCTTGCTAAAACGACATCGCTAATTGGCACCCATTATCAGATGCACTGCTAATGTACAAAGAAAAAACTATAAAACCTTAAGAATAAGAGCATAATTTAATTTGATTAGGAAAGTAATGAAGTGAAAGCATGAATTGGAGGTGATATGTTAGGCATAAAGCTTTGAAGGAAACTTTGTTCCTGATCTTTTGATACCACTTCTAAATTCAAGCAGCAGTTCCGATTGACGTTTATTGTTTGTTGTAAATTTCTTTTAATTTATTAGCATTGTTCACATATTTCGTAATATATTTTTATTTCTCCATATATACCTACATGTATATATATTTATATATATTATATATAAATGTCTTACTTACAATTTCATTATTCTCTACCCATAGGTTTCAGTGACCCGTATTGTATGCTCGGAATCCAGCCTTTGTCGACGAGTCTCGCAGCCTCGTGCTCCCCCAAGGAATTCAGTCATGGGTCACCGCCCCTAGAATCACCCAGGATCCGTGGACAGGTAAGGATCTCTAGTTATCGCATTAATTACTTTCTATTTCACAAATCATTTTCTAAACATTACAAAATTACACTCACCTATTTTTTAAAAAGAAGCAGATTTTTAAAACTGATAATCATGAGATTTAACATAAATATAACATCAATGGTATATAAATAAATAGTCTGATTCGTCTTTTTGGGAAAGGCAAATAGATTTTGAGACAATTGCGACAAATTGAACAAGGTCAAAACTTTCCAATTCAAATGACTTATCCCAATTCCCAAAAGGAATTGATATATTTTTTTATTTTGTGAAAGTGACATTTTAGAACGGTTTTTAAAATTAAATCTAAAATATCTACCTTATCATTGATCATAACGATGGATTAGAGTGCGTAAAAATTGCAAGTAGTATTTAAATCTGGCTCTGCAAATTTTTATAATTTCATCTAAATTAGGCATCAGCTCATCAGTTTCAAGCCTTAGTACCAATTTTGAAAGGTTTTCAAGGGTTATTCACAGTTTTCTAGGTTGTTCACTTCATTAAATCTCGTGATATAATCTACTACTTTTGGTGGTACCTACATTTTTACATTTATAAAAGCCAATTTCTCTCCTAAATTCAAAAAGACCCAGAGAGTTTAAGATTTTGGTAGTTTTATATTATCGGCATCAATCTTATAAAAACGCCAACTGATTACAATTGCTATATAAATCATATGAAATATCAATTAAAATTTAATAGTTATATTCCTTTGAAAGAATATTTATTCTATAAAGTGCTATAAGGTGATCAGCTAAATCTATCTCCTTTAAGGAAAGTGTGCATTATGGGAGTGCATTTTGCAAATAGTGCTACAATGTCCGTGACGCTGTTGCCACTACTACACTTGGTTTGTGTTTGTCTTCTAATCCGTTTTTTTCTTCAAACAAAAAGATCCTTCCCTCTTCATTAGGTTTCCATCATCATTCCACTTCCATTATATAACCTGTATCCGTTGCAAGCGCACTATCTCACACCACTACAGTGCAGTCGAAAATTAGAGAAGAAAATACCCAAATCCACATTTAATTGAATATGCTAGTTAAAATTCCATTAAAATTTCACAAGATATTTCTCGAAATTTTTTCTCTGATAAAGTTCAAATTCCATTTTATAGAACAGCGGATAAAAAAAGATATGAAGAAAGTAATTTGTATTGAAGGAAAGGTTTCTTCCAAAACTAGAGAACATTGATTTATAAATTGCAGCTTACATGTAAAATTCCGTGAAAAATTAATATCAACACTGTCCAACGTGTATTTAAACTGCTACTGAGAGTATTCCTCATTTAACAGAATGGTTAGACGAGTATGTGAGCCTGTATCCCTGCAGGGCAATCCTCCGTGCCACATAATAAAGAAGGTGAAGTATTTCTTGGATGCTGAAAATATCGACATGATGAATTGGATTGCGTGGACTCTGGATTTAAACCTGATCGTAAACCTGTGAAAGGCCCTTAGTGAACAGATTATAGATCGAAAACCGATGAAAGTTACAGGTATCTGGCAAAGATTGGAAGAAACCTAGAAAAAAAATCACGCCCGAACAATGCGACAAGTCATACAAAACAAAAAGCCTGCATACTTATTAATATTTTGATAAATTTTCTATGGATACCTATGTTGTTTTCTAATAATGGCTGAATAAACATATACTCATTGTTTTTTAATTTTGGACACATTATTTCTTTAATTATACATTACTCAGCTTTTTTGTCACTCTTCCATAAAATAAAGTTTGAAAGGAAATATTATGTATTTTTAGGAAAGTGGTATATTGTTCTCTAGATTTGGGACGATACTACAAATCGTCTAACATCAAGAAACGCATGAGTGCTAAAGATACTGTAAACCAGTTATCATATCTCGAAAAACATGTAGCTCAGGAAACATAATGTAAAAGAAGAGGAAACAAATCAGCTTTAAAGTCTTTATTAGCCAAACCTTCTGGTTTAAACTAAAATTTCCCTACAAAAACGAATTCTTGCACAGAAAAGAAGAAAAGACCCCGTTCTGGAAGTCCACCCTTCTTATAGTGGACGTAGCTGAAAGAAGGAGGTTGTTTAGAGAGCAGGCAGTCAGAAACTAGGTCATCCCTTATCGAAGACTAATGAGTGGGATTCAGAGTGGACATGCAAAGGAGTACTGCAGATATACCTAAAATACTAATCAGGGCAAGAGTAATAATAGTAAAAATAATTATGAGGGGTCTATTCTCAAATATTTTCAAGTGCTCTTCTCTACAACTAATTTATTTTATCGCTTTCTATTTGACAGAGAGAAAAAGTAATTAAATAGTTTAGTGCTGCAAACCACAGCTTGATTATTTGTTCAGTCCCTTGCATATACATAGATTAGGAATTTCTTTAGACAAAACCCTGTGTTGATTGCTTTTTGCAGTAATAAATTTTTCATCTATGCATGTGGATAACTCCAAGGGTTGTGCACACGAGTCATCATCCTTACGTTGTTATTTTTGCTATTGCTGTTATCTTCTTTACTACTATAGTCAGGCTCAATATCTTTAAAAATAAATTGAAGGGTATTGATAGGAGAAGAACCAGTAAATGATAAGAATTTGGTTTGTAAAATATAAACGATTTGGACGCTAGCCCCACCCGCCCCACCTCCAGAAGGAGCTGGAAGGTTAGTGACCATCAATCGAACCCTCCAGATCTACTCCGCTCTCCTCACTCAGATCCAAGTGTACAGGAAGGAGACGGGTCAGCGGGGGCCGTGGAGTCAAAGAGGAGATGAAAGATGGTTGTTATAAAAAGTATTGTATGAGAAAAGAAGTTGACCTCCTTCTTAGTTTCAGAGTAGGATATAAGGATAGAATGGAATACTTCCATTGTTTGGGAGACATTATGGTTTACGTGAAATCCGAACCACGATTCGCTTTTTCTAGTTCCATTTCCTTCATTTATCCATATTTTTGCTCTCTACTAGTGTGCAATTGAAACTACATTATAGTTATCAGGAGAACTGTCTAATCTTTTCCCAAAACGGTTTTTCTCTCATTCTTGTGTGTACTGTAGTATTTATGCCATTGTGTGAGTATTTGTGTAGTTGCTGCCGAGCTGTGTAATATTATGTACGTCTTTAATGCTTGACTTAAAATGTGGTCTACATGGAATTGTTCCTGTGTTTAGTATAGATTTGAAGGCTTTAGTCCTACCACTTTATTCATTTTGTTCACTAATTTCTCTTGTTTTACTTTCTGTTTTTTAACACTTTGCTTTAGTCATTCAAGGTTTCACTTATTTCCATTTGCTTCATTGAATCCACTCTTAAGTTTACTTTTTTTCACTTTGTCACTTTTAGAAACACTTCCAATTAGCCAATTATACTGTGCTGTTTTGAGCACGATTGTTTCTATTTCGGGTGGTGGTTTACATTAATAAGTCTTTTTTAGATAGTCACTATTAGGATTGCTTTGGATGGGATTTAATTGTTGTATTTAATCTTAATCGGTAGCAGTATATATCAGGGGTATTTTTCCATTTAAGTTGGTTTCCTTAGGAGATTTTAATTCTTTGATCTAGTGTGGTCCTGTTCGTAACAGGGTTTTTATTTAAGTGTATATTAGTGCTTACACTATTCCCTGTTAAAATCCACACTGGGAAATCTAAAGGTTGAAGAATAGTTTGTTTTAGTGTCAGAAATTTTCGGGAAAGAATGGGGAAGAGAGTTAATATTCCTCAAATATTTTTGATTTTCGTTTCCTAATGTTGGGCTCTTCTCTCTTTCTTCTTTTATTGGTCATAGGGAGATGAGCTTCTACCGACCTGATGCAAGATAGTTCTTTCTTTTGTTCTTTCTTCTTAAGCCTCCTCGAGTATAAGAGTCTTAGAACTGATGGAGCTTTCGATATTCTTTTAGCTACGTGCCATATGTAGCATACAAACGTTATCTGTAATCCCAGTACTATGCATTCTGGATGATATTAGTAAAGATGTCCTTCTACTTCAATATCCGCGTCTTCGAGTATAAGAGTCTTAGAACTGATGAAGCTTTCGATATTCCTATAGCTACGTGCCATATGTAGCCTACTAAAGTTATTTCTAATCCCAGTAGTATGCATTTTGGATGATATTGGAAGAGATGTCTTTCTACTTCAATATCCGCCTCCTTATTTATTGAGATCAGGATTAGGGCGAAAATATATTTTATCGTTCATATTTTGCAGTATCTTTCAAGTTGGGTGATGTTGTCGATCTCTATTGCTGTCGTCCTTGCCTAAAATCTTTCATTCCTGCATTGACTAAGAAATATTTGTCCTATGTCTCCAGCGTATTAGATATTTAGTCATTCAGGCATTCTAGGTGGTTGCATCTCCTCTGTATAGATCGAATAGATCTTATAGCTGAGGCATCCTCCATGTGATAGTCCAGCTTCTAATTAGAACTTAGATCATTTAATTTCATTACCAACCACATATAGTCTTCTCTCTGTCAGATAGTTAGAGAAAGTTCTTGAGGTTGTTGTTCATCTTGAGATTTAGAATCTTAAATTGCATTCCGTCTGAGCAGGACTTTATCAATTGCTACATCTTTTAGGGCCACATCAATGTATTTTTTCTCTGATTTGACCTAGGCAATCATTAACGTGATGATGCCAAGTGCCATTGTGGTGTCCATACCTTTATTGAATCATAACTAGTATTTGTTAGTAACTTTACATTCGTTTAAATATTTATATGTCATCTATTAAGTCTATTATCGAAAACCTTTTAAATGAAATTCAGAAGCGATGGGAAGTATTCGGCGTTTAGGCACGCATTAAATATATTTTGAATTGTTTTGATTATATTGTACGATGTATTGGTAGGTGTAATCCTCTTAATTCCTCAGGGACCTTGCAATTTTTACTGGAATGAATACATAATACATTTTAGCTATTCCTTTTATTATGCTGGTGATCCCTTTGCTGTTCGACCACAGGCGCTTGGGATATTTTCTATAGGATTTTTTAAAGGTTATCATCAAACTAGTCTTCAAACACTGGATTGAATTCTTCGTTTTCTTCAGTTGTTGTTACAAACACTGATTATAATCAATGTTGTCTGAACCTTTCTTCGATGGTTGTATTCTCATGTACTTTTCCTCTTGCAGCTTTTTGGGGATTTTATTTCCCTCCGGTAGAGCTCTGCCTCTCATTTTTTTGATTAGCCTTCTGGTTTCTTTCAGAATTCTCTTCTTATTTTATTTTTTTATGAGGCTATACAATATGTTTCCTTTTATTCCTTCATGAGATACCTCATCTTCTCTTTTATTCTATATAATGCCAGCAAAATATTACTAACCTTTATCTATCATAGCTATTTCTCTCCGGTTCGGCGATTGTATCATGTTCTGAATGAGGTTCAGTAGTATTCGATCATAAATATTACATGCAATGTTTAAGGGGTGCAATATGTTGTAGATGTTATATGGCATATAATAGCTGGTTAATAAGAGCTATGTTGTAAAGTTTGGGCCTATCCTCTTGAACATATTTCTTTAGAGAATAATTTCGAGGTTTTGTCCACTTCATTACTTCTCTGGTAGCCGTTTGTCCTACATATTGCATTCAGGATGCCACTGAATATTGTTTGGAGCTCTGTGCTGAAATTTACATTAAATTGTGAATACGGATGTAGTTTTATCCTTGCGCTTGATAGTTTGTAACTAATAGTAATGATGATAACTCTGTTTCTACAAGTAATTTAACGTCCAAATAAGAATGACAAATGCCATATATATTTTTCCAATTGAGGCTTCTTCTAATTGCTATGGCTTCTCTATCGAATGCCTGACCTGTTAGGTTTGAATTCACGACGGTGTGATTAAATAGTTATATCTTCTCTCTGGGTTACCTCCATGCCCTGTTATAGTATGATGTTGACAATCATTTTCTCCGAAGATGTTGCTTAAAATTACTGTTCTTTCCCATTCGTCCATCCGGATTTGATTTTGTATCTAGAGTTTTCTTCTCCTTCCTTTTTCCATAGCTCACTAGATCAGGACTCAGGTGTTCTTATAAGATCTAAAGATATTTTGCTTGTGTTCTTCCTGCACACGCAGCAAATATTCATACACTGGTGAGGAGAATGAACTTAAGATGAGAGGCCTCTCTTACAGGATAAAATTAGAGTATATCCTAGAGGCGGCGTTACTTTCAACCGCGACACTTTCGAGGAACTCTGAATCGATAATTTTGGAAGTGGTTTAGGCATCTCATTTTGTTGATTAGCCTTCTGGTTTCTTTCAGAATTCTTTTGTTATTTTATTATCGATTCAGAGCTCCTCGAACGTATCGTGGTTGCAAGTGGTGCAGTTTCTAGGATATACTCTAATTTTATCCTGTAAGAGAGGTCTCTCATCTTAAGTTTATTCTCCTCAACAGTGTACGAGTATTCGCTGCGTGCGCAGGAAGAATGCAATCATAATGCCCATATTTAGACTGATTCTCTTGGATCGGCATGAATTGAACTATGCTATCTTTACTGAGTGACTTCATGTAGACGGAGAATTTCTATCCATCATCAGTCCTGTTTAGCTTCAAGTCAAATAATGGGTGAGTGGCCTCGTCTCCCAATTTAATTCTTGTGAATTTGAAAATGAGGTAGTGCGCATTGAACCCCCATAACAACCTGTCATGAATAAGGTGTCAGATGAAAAAACACTAACTAACATCGGAAAAATATTTGATGTGCGGGCATAGTACTTTACTTACTGGGCCCATCTCCAGCTTCTTAAGAAGAGGCAGGCTAAGACAGCAGACTAAGGAAATCCAATTGACATTTCCCAATCATAATTTATCCTATGATAAGACGGAATAATATATCATGAAAGTGATCTTCACAGACTAGCATAACTGAAAATGATCCCAGGCTCAAAATGAATACGCTCGCGAAGAAGAAGAAATGTCTGGCCTCCATGCGATCCAGGTCCGTAAAAGAGGACTGCGTCAAGAGCTTGAAATGAGTGGAACTGCTTACCGAACGTTGCCTAAACAACGTCTGGAGCGCTATCGTCGCCTTATCAGCAACTTGAGGGTCACTGCCATCGAATTACTATTTTTTATGATAAAAAACCTTTACGATAGATCTGGTCATAGCAAATCAGAACGAGCGAGTAGTAAGCTTCCTCCAAGATGTTTCTAAGTTCCACTACTGGTCCATGACCAAGCATCCGTTCTCCACGATGATGTTTGGCGTTATGGATTAGAATGGAGAGAAGATGCTGCCAGTGTGGTTCCCGATCAGTTACAGGCTCACTGAGGCAAATTTCAGAGTCATCTTTGCCACGAATATGTTGTAGAAAGTATTTTAGTCCCTACAGTTGCCCGACCTAAATCTCCTTCACTATAGCATGTGGGTGCATGTCGAGGACAAGGCCTGCAAGATTCGCCACAGCAACGTTGGCCAGTATGAGGATGGACTTCGTATTTGCAACTGAGGGCAGCACATTGATTTATTTTAAAATTTAAATGAATATTTATGTGATAACCAATAAAAACATGTATAACTGCATCAAAACTTTCATTACGTGTTTTTCTGAGAGCGTGATAACGAATGTGAGAAGAGTTTGGCAATACCAAGTATGGAACATGTTTTATAGGCACTGATTGGGAACGTATTATTTTCACTATGGTTAATTAATCATAGAAATCTAAACAAGTTACTTGATAAATGAGGGAATAAAATTTGTTGAACATAGAATCAAGATAAAAGTGTTTTAAGATTTGAATCTCAGTGCATTTTTCCTACTATATCATATATCCAGTGAGGTGACATAAGTATTTTCACACTTAAATTTTTAATATTTCTGAAATATTTTGTGCTTTCTTCTACTTATAAACTAACAGGAAACTCAGTAAACATATAACAAACCTAATAAATACACATAGGACAGATCTTCTTTGTATACGAGTATAACAACAATTGCTAATAAAAAACATTAGAGTGAGGACGACCCCTCCCCGATCAGTGAGGACCACAACTTTCATCAAGAAAGCGATGGACAAGAACAAGCGAAATCTAAGGATGAGTGCCAGAAAACTTCTTTGTTGGACAAAGTGAGCCATATAGCAATGCAAATATTGCAGAAAGACAATCTGAAATTTCCTTACTTCAAGATAGCTTAAGGACAAGAATCGAAAGAGTAAAGCTCGTCTTCCAATGGCTGCTTGATGACTCTTCGTTTATAACAGTGTGGGTGGATGAAAAGTATTTCAGTGTTATGAAGTGTTTAAGACACCTTTAGCTTTTTAAAATGCAGTCTCACCCACCATCATACCACTTATAACAGTAGGCCTCTGGCCTGCACCTACTCAAGGTATTTAGTTGACAATCAAGAAATTCTGTTTCAGCACCATGGATAGCAAGCGGCAGGGAGATAAATAGCCTGCCTATCAACACTCAATTCTATTCCAAAATAATGCAAATGGGAAAGTAATGTCACATGATCATAGTTAAATTCCGAATACAACAAAATAGAGGAGAGACAGAGACTGAGTAATTTGACATTTATTTTCCTTTAGATGAACTTGTCACGTAGGCTTCACTGCAAACCAACATGGTAATTAGTCCATCAGTGGGAAACGACGCGGCCTCAAGAGAGCAAATTAATTAACGAGTTCATTGAGGTCCAGTGATTTGACAACAGTCGGTTCCACAACCATTAACATAAGATTGGTTTGTTTTTAGTCACTTATAGTGGTCTTCAGGTATGTTTTAACTCTCTTTAAAACTTATAAATATCTCTCGTTTGATCCATTTGAAACTAGTATTTTGGAGCAATCGGAAAAATTTGATCCCCTCAGAAAATGCAATAGACATAGTGTTCAGTTTTTTAAGAGCTAAAATTATGTTTTTCTCCTCCCCCACGTCATTCAACTCAAGTTCAAAGAAAGCTTTTGCAATCTGCCACTGGAAAACAAGAAAGAAAATGTCAATCAGTTGAGCATACAGGTAGGCAAACTGTTCCATTCTGGTCATATCTATGAAATGGGGAGACGAACAGTCAAATGCCTTGGTAGCATCAAGTAGCTCATCATCGTCTGAAAATTGCTTGGTTAACTAGTAGATAAAGCGATCAAATGTTTCAAAGTCATCTCTTGTTTGTCTTTGCCCAGTGGATGATACGACAACAAACCCTTCCAAAGCTCCGGATACACCCTGTGTTTTTTGCGGGTCGCGGGACTAGCGGGGGAAGGGACGTCACTGTTTGGGAGATCCTATTTTGTGGTAAATGCCTTGGCTCTGTCCACTGTTGCCTGATACTCCATCACCGACCTAATCTGTTCCAGCTTGTCCTTTGTACCTCATATATGACTGGAAGGCATAGTTATAGAATTATCTTTAGCTTGGAGCTGTTCTGGCAGCTCATTACTAATACTTAAGATTTTTTTGAGTACATGAAGATAAAAAACAAAAGAAGCTGACAGCATACATGACTTAAGACTAGCTGCGTCCGTAGATCCATCTGCATGCATGTCAATTGTGACATCCTAAACAGACAGTACAGAATCTTAGTGCAACTTTATCTTTGTAGAGCCCTATATCAATAAAGCCACCGAGTGGGACATGTGCGCTCAGAGTGTAGTACTTTGTTGTATTCCAAGTCACTTTGAACCTCAATGAAAAGCATGTGTCTAGTAATGCTATTTGTAATAAAAGTATACAGTGTTTGAACAATACGAAAGAACTCAGCCATCTCAGGTATTTCTGTTAATACGCACACAAGCTTAATATTTAACCTATGTTGATGAACGTGTACATAGGCATCATGAGGCACTATATCATGTATTAAAGCCTGCATTCCACGTACATTACCTCGCATCACACTCGCACTATCATAGTATTATGCGACACACAGCTGGCTATCTAAACCTAATGTTTCTAGTTCCGTTATTATTCGCTGGGGCAGGGATTTAGCTGTCAGATCCATCATGTGTTAGGTGTCTATTGTTCGTTTCTTTATCATTCCATTGGGTAAAACATGGATTAAGATAGCCAACTTCTCTTTTTTAGACAGATCTTTAATTCCATCAACTAAAGTATAAAAGAACCATGCTTCTTTTATTTTACTTGTTATTATCTTCCGTATCTTTTATTCTATAACCCTCACCGTGTAATTCTGAGCCTCATGGCAGGATTGGTGGCCATTTATGTCCCCCTGCTTGCTTTTCACATGTTTTTCATCATCAGTGATAACATTGAAATGTTTGAGGAAATTAACTTTATTGTCAGCGTCCTCTTGCTCCCAGTGGCCTTGTAAAGACAGGCCCTGTCACCCCAGAAAGCTGTGATCTTGAACAGGAATTTCACCTCCTCCCGGTTCTTTTAAACCTTTATGAATAAATGATTGAATGTTTTTTTTAGTGACTTCAACATTCAAAATAAATACATATTAAAAAACACCATCAAAACAATGGCAATTTAATTTTTACCCTATTCAGCTACTAGTACTACCTCTTTCTATCTGTTGGCACTAATCTGACTTGGGATAGATTCATTGGGTTCACTCCTCACAGCCTGGAAGTTAGCTCACGCTATGGCAGCATCTTTATGCCTACTGCTCCCTTGGTAATCACGTCTGTTTTCTTCATGTTCTTCAACCACTTGTAACCGATGTGTACGGAGACATGCTTACACTGCTTGTCTCCGACTACAGTTGATGCTGATTCAAAATGATGTCATGCAAAGCAGTAAATGGAATCCTGTTGCATAAAATACTCCACCCAGTCATTCTCTTCATAAACACTCACATTAAAACGTCTACCATAAGTTATAGGGAAGTGGGGCAGAAGATGACGCTTGCTTTCATCAGTCTTAGTTTCACTTATGTCTGTAGCTGTTCCAGTCATCCGTTTTGTCTCAGTGGTAGTTGATGCACTGGTAGCAGTATTCCCAGTGGCTGTGGCTGCCGCTGCATTGGTACCCTGGCCTTCATCGCTGACGCTGTCCATGTCTGACTCTGAAGACGATCCATTTGAGTCTAAGTGAGCAGGTAGCGATGGTAGCTGTTCTCTTGGTGTAGCCGTCATGCTGGTCCTGCTAAAAATATACAAGTTGCTTATTAGCCTACATGTTTTACCAGAGGAAAAAAAAGAATACCATTTAAAAAATGCTTACTGCCAAATGTGGGCTAGCTTGCACCATAATGTTAGATAACGTAACATACTTTAACAGACAACTACTAGCTAGCCTATAAGTTAACGTTACCAACACTTCTCGCTCGGTGCTAACGTTAACATTAGTAGCCTCGTACGTTGCAGCAGTGGGCTCGCTCGCTGCTTGTGTGGCAACATTATCACTCCGTGTCTCTGTCTTGTTCTTCTTAATGAAGAATTTATGCAAATAAGTCTGACTTTGGTTGTTCCTTTTCATTTTAGTTTTATGTAGCCAAGACATCTAGTATACCGTGGTTAGAATGCACTGCATGATCAACTGCCCGCTCTGTGAACTCCGTCTCCGTCAGGGCGTGGAGCTTGGGTGGGGCATGAGAACTGGAACATACCGTTTTAGTATAATATGGGTAATAAAATTGTTGAGATACATATAATACTTGTCAAATTGCGATAGTTTTTATACAATTTACATTTTGTAGTTATTCTATATTCATTCAATCACAGAATAATAACAGATGTCATTTTAAGAATTAAGAACGATTATGGCTTTGAAAATTTAAAAAGCGAAGGTTTGTTAAAACGAATATTTGCTGCTATATTTTATCAATATAGTTATAGACAAGCCATTTATAGGTTTTTGATTCCAGGCCTAAGCTGGCACGTGAGAAGGACAGCGAGCCAATTTTTCAATTTCCTCCGATTCGGGGACAATTCAGTATTTTAATAATTGTAGATTCCAAATTAAAAGTTCAATAAAGAGACACATGGGGTCGTCTTTGTTGTATCAGGTAGAGAGCTGCACATTGTCACCAGCAATGGTGAAGAGACTGGAGGCGATGGAGATGTGGTGCTGGAGAAGAATGATGAAGATCCCCTGGACAGCAAAGAGAATGAACGAAGCAGTTTTGTAAATGGTAGGAGAGAAGAGAAAATTGATGAAGACGGTGAAAGGAAGACAGTTGAGATTCTTCGGTCATGTGATGAGAATAAAAGAGATCGAAAATTTGGTTGTAACTGGGATGGTGGAGGAAAGGAGGGGATGAGGAAGGCCAAGAAAAAATTGCATGGATGGACTGGTGAAGTTGAGGGAGGCAGAATGTCGCGCGAGCAGTTCATGGTTGCCCACGTCTTGGAGGATATAGCAAGGTGGTAATGTAAGGCAAGACTCCAAATGAAGAGCGTGTAGCGACGCTTACCTATTTTCTAAAACGGAGGGGGTTAGTTGTCTTAGAATCAATTATTGCAGTTTCACAAACTCACCCTTCACGATTGGTAAAGGGTTCCTCGTGACAGCGAGTGGGAAAATGTTGTAAATTAGGGTTTAAAAATATCACACTTAAAACTAACGAAATCAGGAAAACTAAAGGTAAACATTCTAATGTCAGAAGGAAAAATGATGGTCAATCAGCCGCAAGGCGTTAGTATACCCCTCCACATGACTTCATAAAAACGACGTCCTGGCATTAAGTTTCTATTTTTTAATTTGTCTCAGCACTTTTTGCATTTATCTTTTATTTATAAAGGTATGTTGAATTAGACCACACACACATATGCATGTAAGTAATTTTTAACTTGATAAGGGCCATTTAAGAAAGCAGTGTTCGGCGGTTTTAAGCAATTTAATATATTTGAGGAGATTGTGGTTACAATTTCGAATTCTAAATCAATCATCGTTGCATTTTGTGTTTGGAATGAGAGTGACAAGATTTAAAATGAATTCAAGGCTTAAAATAAGACCGCTGACTGGCATTTAAAACCGGCTTGAATATTTAGAAATGATTTCATTATGAAGACAAAGTCGGAAAGGAGCAAACAGGCCTAGCTTCGAGACATTATCTGAAGTAAGCAGGACTACAACGTCATTAATATCCGCCATTGACTCATTCGGGACATTTCTTTAACAAAACAAGAATGAATATAGGAGAGGTGTATTCCTACAAGGAACATATACACACATATGATCGTTATACAGAGGGTTTCATAATCTGATCGTGCAAAATAAGGGAAGGAAATATACCTGATGTAATCTAGCCAGAAAGACAACTAGCGGCCCCTTACGGAGATCAGCATTAACATGGTATGGAAACTCTAGTATATTATTATTTTATTTTAAAAAGTAAGAGACGACATATTATAAAATGCAGTATAGAAAGTGGTGAGCTAAGGGAAAATGAAAATGTGACTTGGGCACTAAGGATGTTCCGAACATCATTAGGGCTTAAGTCCCATTTTAGATGGACAGAAAAATTTCATAAATTTATTTTATAAAGGTAGATTTTACATTTTCCTCTGATACATAGATTATGGCGGTTGCCACACCCTGCCATACTCAATTGACACCACTCTAATTCAGCATAAAATAAAAATGAGATTCTTGCGGATGAATCTTTCAGAAATGCCGGTATAATCCTTCATCAAGATAGAACAGCTTCACACAAAGCGAGAACTTTTCGCTTTGTTGGACGGTGTCTTTTTTTTTAAATTTTGACATTGATGCACTTTTGTACGCTGATTTCAAAAATGGAATTTAGTTTGGGGAGATATGGATGGCGATAAAGTTATGGTTGGGAGGTTTGGGTTTGGTTAGGTTTACGTATTTTAAGTTAACAAATTAGTTTAGGTTATATGAACTATATATATGTAAATTGAACATATCTATCAAATATTTTTAACATATATAAAAATTAAATTAACGTTTAAACTCCAAAACATATTTCAATATCTTCTTGAATATGTCCGTATTTTCGTATCTCCTACGTCACAAAAATTAACACAAATACGAATCCAACATCGAGCGATGAGTCCCACCACGACGGTTGTTTGAGTGTTTCATTAAATTCCATGTACTGAGTGTGTGTTGCTCCCTCCGAAATGAACTTGACACAGTAATTGATGGTTTTGTGTTTGAAATTGTACCCCGAAATATCTTCTATACTGCCGTACACATTCACATGTCGCTTATGATTGTGGTTCTGGGTTGAATGGAAGCCTTAATACATTCCTCTAATGTCTGACGATTTCGTGATTGAAAAGCGTAAGAAAAAGCTCTCGAATTTTCCGGCACAACCTGCCGAATAGTCACTGTTATAGGAAAACTCTCCCTCTGTTGTTGTTACTCCTTGAATACATCGTTTCATCGATCTGAACCGTTTTTCCGGCCTAGCCAATAAGAGAAGGCTTAGTAAGAATGTCGTCCACGTACACCTCACGCAAGTAATTGTTGTAGTTAACTGCCGCGTTTTCACCTATCTACAGTTCTTTTTTACAAAATCTAACCGTAGTTATCTTTGCCCATGCATAGATAAATAGAGCTACAGTGGATAACAGAAGATTGCCACCCTTAAAAAACGTTCCTTCCCTAACGCAAATCCCCTCATTACCGCCACATTTACATCAACGCCACCCTTCGGATACTAATCTGCATCGCATGCTTAGGCTGACATACGAGTAACTTCGGTTTTGGCACGATGTTAATGCTCCTAAAAAATGGTGGTTGAATCTTCTTCGGTCTTCAAGCGAGATCACTATACACTTCGTGTTTCCACTATATATATATATATATATATATATATATATATATATATATATATATATATATTTAAATTACCAAACGAATTCGTCTGTAAAGGATTTAATCTCGATCTATACAACATTAGGTTGAATTCCGTCTTAGCCTGAGATTAAAAGATTTGGTTTTCAAAATCGGACATCCAGGATGTCTGGAGATAATTCCTTTGTTCTCTTGTGCCTCAATATTTTTTTAAACCATCATCATTTCTATCAGATTATTCATATTCTTCTTCTTATTTTCTACTCCTTCTACTCTGCTCTTTTTGTCATGCTGACCTCCGCTTTTCTTCATTCTGTAATTGTATAGTTTTTCATTGCACCCATATTCTTTGTCAGCAAACAAAATCTAATTGAATAAATTGAGGTCATACTATCACGCAAAAGAGGACATGTTTGCCAATGCACGTTTAGAATCCAATTCACCCAATAACAGATCAAAAGAATAACAACAAATTAGATAGGGAATTTCGAAAACTTTTTCTTGGATAAGTTTTTATAAATAACGATTTCCTTGTTTTTTTTCGACGATCATGTTTATTAAATATTGAGAGAGAAAGATAAATGCACATAAAGAGATAGATGAAAACAGGGAAGCCTGAATGATCATCGCTTAAACTCTCTTCCAAATGACAACGAGAAAAGTTCGGTTGTTTCGTTGTCCTTAGATATTTCCACAAAGAGGAAAGTTACAAGACAACTTTCTGTCTCAAGAACAACCAATTTGCCTTACCGGGTCAAGACAAGATTTTCTTTGTTTGGTTCCCCGTAGCCTAAATTGAAATGACACACACATACAACTAACTATCTTTGCACCTACTCTATTTCTTCCATCTGATTTCACCTTCATCTTTTTACATACTTTCCCCTTCCATAATTACATACCCTTAGAATAATATGCGTACTGACGTCGACATCTATTTTTAGTCGCGTGCGAATCTAGCCGCGGGCGACTCTACACTTACTATAGCGGTCGGTTGGTCCCATTTTGCTTTTTTTATTTTGGTATTAACATTGTAACTATTCGGCAACATGATCCATCAGAGGAGAGCATTAGCTAGTGTACCTGGTAGAGAGCCGAAGGTGACTTCTGTTTCTTGGACGGAAGCCTTCCGGCGAATGCGGTGGATCCCTCCCAGGCAACCAAGATAAGTGCTCTTCGGAGACTTGATGGCACCCCGGTGAGTGTGACGCTGCACTCTACCATGAACTTTTTGAAGGGATTACTTAATGCGAATGAACTCGTTGACTACTCTATAGAGGACATCACCTTAGAGCTGGCCGACCATAAGGCGGTCAAGGTCGAACGTGTGATGAGAAAACAGGGAGGGGCCTCGAAACCCACCCCTACAGTCTTTGTCACATTCGACTGTGACATGCTCCCTGAATCGGTGCGTGCTGGTTTGTACTGCTACTGCGTTAAGGCATTCGTGCCACTGCTACGGTGGTGCTATTACTGTCACCGCTTTGATCATACGAATCGTACCTCTAGACGTGCAAAGTCGGGGTCACCCGAAGTCGTTGTAAATTGCACCATGGCCGCACACGATAAGTCTAAATCGTGTGTGGCCAAGTGTGTCAATTGCGGAGAGCTGCACCGCGCTTCTTAGAATCAATGTGGTGTATATCTTCTTAAGAAAGAAATCCTCGCCGTTCAGGCCCAGGATCGACTCTCATTCCGCGAGACTAAAGACTTGGCCCTGGTGCACACGGCTCTGCCTGGGACGTTTTATGTCTCAATGGTTAGGAAGGCACCCTCTGCTCCTGGCCCATCCAGGGCAACGAGCACGGTTGTTTCTACGCCCATTCGGAGCCATTCTGCGGGTTCTATTAAACACGGGCGCTCTTCTGGTAAAGCTGGCGGCAAAAAGGGTTCACACCCAGCCCCGACTAAAACCAGGGCTCCCCCCTTCCCCCAGCATGACCGTTTCCCGTAAAGCGAAACAGCCATGCGCCTACACCAAGTCGTTAATCTCACAGGAGGCAACAGCCCTGAATTTGGTCGTGAGACCACGCAGAGTGGTGGGCTGAGTGGCTCGGAGACGGTGCTTCCTCGAAAAAAGGGCCCCCCGCCTCCAAAACCGCAACGCCCACCTAAGGTTTCGAAGCGGAGGGAGCCAAAAGACTCGCATGGCGAGCCCAACCTCCCTCAATAAGTCCTCGAATGCGACAGTACCTTCAGCGCTTTGTCCGCATAACACCGCCCGGGATTTTGTCTCCGGGAAGCGTACGGCCATTCCCGTGAGGGTCCTTTTTCGAAGAGGGCCCCCGCGGCTCCTCTGAGCTAGGCCTGGGAGGAATATTCTTTCAATTGAATTGCCGTGGACCCGGGTCAAGTGGGAGGAGCTGCGCAGGCTCGTCTCGTCCCGTTCTCTGTTCGATATTTTTCTGCAGGACACCATGCTAGGCACGTGCCCCCTGACCGCCCTCCCGGGATATAAGGGTTTTGCAACCGCACCACCACGAGAGGGCAGGGCTGGGGGATGCGCGGTTCACACCCGGCATGATATCTTCTCGAACGTCCCAGTCTGGGTCATCTTCTCGCACGTTACCTGTCCCGGTACCCGAATGGGCGGGGTGGCTACTGCCTGTCCTTTGTACTCGGAACGGCTGCGTGCACATTGACTGGTGGACTTGTTGACTTTTGGTTGGATGCCGGCTTACGCCTATTATTTAAACAGTTTTTTTGTTTTGTTTTTTGCCCTTATAGGTCGTACGCTCTTGCGCCGTAGGGACCTCCCCCCGACGCAGGAGCTTGTTTACTGCTCGCTTCCTTTTCCATTGTTTGTGTTGTGTTTGGGTTGTTTTTTGTTGCTTTTGAATTTGACACTACGCTCGCAGTGTAGCTTACGTGTCTGGGTTTGTGCATGTTTATGGTGGCTCGACCTTTCCTCCTTATAGGCAGACGGTGGTGTCCTTCCCATGCTGGATCGTTTCTTACGGAACTCAGCGTCCGAAAGAATTACAATAGAATCCGTCTAGAATTTCAGGGAAGGGGGCCTCTTCGACGAGTTTTTCTGGTGTGTCGTCTGAGTAGTCCCATTTGAATTGTCCGGTCTTTAGATCATCGACAATTTCTTCTGTGCCTGCCTCGTCGAGAAACGGGCTCCGTTCTGCAACATATACTATGAGGTTAATCAGCCACGAGTAGCACATATACCTGGGTTCCTGACTCTTTGAGTGCGAAGCCTTTTAGGGGCGGAGCAGATGCTCCACCTTTTCAGACCTCACAGCGGGGGCTCCCATCATTTTTTTCTCGTGACTTTGTGTGTGGTTGAGGCTGCGGATGTGTTAGTGTGTTCGTTTTGCTTCGTTGCCATAGCCTGGAGTCAAGGATCCCGTGAAATGGCATGCTCGGGGTCGGATCTTTATGGCAACTTTTCTCGTTCTGGGGTTATAGGTTAACACGAAGGATTTTATCAGACAGAGGGTTTTCTGTAAACGAAATTTCCTCCATGCAGTTTGGCAGGAGAATGGTATTCATCTTTTTTGCGAAAGTGCTGGGCTGGGTCAGGTTTGCAATGTGTGAATAATATATGCAACACATTACTTTTGTGGATTTTTAGATTTCTATTTTAAGAAAAGTTGGCTTGGGGGCAACTTTCGCATAGGTGATGTTAGTTTTTCTCCTTCTCTTTCATTATATTAATCTGGTCCTTTGATTAAGGACAGCTCATTGACATCGTTCTGTGTGGGCTACCACAATTAATATATTTTTGGATGTCACCTTTAGAGTCAAGCCAGTCAGAACCTCGTTGGGAGCAAACATAACATATCAATGTGTTAGCACGGGGACGTGTAGCAGTTGTATGTTCGTTGTACACGTTGCACTTAAAGCACATTTGCAGGTCAAGGAACTGCTCCAGTTCGATCTGGTCGGAGCACACTCAAACGTTAAAGAGGAGGAGGCCAGTTTGCTATGCTTTTATCGCCATAGCAGTTTTCGTGAATACCACTTTTATTAATTCGGCTACTTTCACCTACTAGTATTTCCCAAGAATCAACTCTGTGATTTGCTCGGGCGTGTGGCCTCTAATCCAGGGGTCGCGGCTTCCGCAGATAATGCTCCTGTGGAAGAGTATTTGAGTCGGCGTTTTAGTGTTTCTACGGCACGCGATAAGGTGAGGGATTCACTGTCGCACAGATTGCAGAGTAGCCATTAAGAGTATCAATTACACTTACGAGGTAAATATTCAGTTCTCTGTATATTTTTTCTCAATGGTTAGGAAGGCACCCTCTGCTCCTGGCCCATCCAGGGCAATTAGCACGGCTGTTTCTACGCCCATTCAGAGCCATTCTGTGGGTTCTATTGAACACGGGCGCTCTCCTGGTAAAGCTGGCGAAAAAAAGGGTTTACACCCAGCCCCGGCTAAAACCAGGGCTCCCAACTTCCCCCAGCAAGACCGTTTCCCGTAAAGCGAAACAGCCATGCGCCTACACCGAGTCGTTAATCTCACAGGAGGCAACACCCCTGAATTTGGTCATGAGACCACGCCTAGTGGTGGGCTGAGTGGCTCGGAGACGGTGCTTCCTCGAAAAAAGGGCCCTCCGCCTCCAAAGCCGCAACGCCCACCTAAGGTTTTGAAGCAGAGGGAGCCAAAAGACTCGCATGGCGAACCCAACCTCCCCCAATAAGTCCTCGAATGCGACAGCTCCTTCAGCGCTTTGTCTGCCCAACACCGCCCGGGCTCTTGTCTCCGGGAAGCGTACGGCCATTCCCGTGAGGGTCTTCTTTCGAAGAGGGCCCCCGCCGCTCCTCTTTGCTTGGCCTGGGAGGAATATTCCTTTAATGGACTTGCCGTGGATTCCGGTTCAACGGGGAGGAACTGCGCAGGCTCGTCTCGTCTCGTTCTCTGTTCGTTATTTTTCTGCAGGACACTATGCTAGGCGCGTGCCTCCTGCCCGCCCTCCCGGGATATAAGGGTTTTGCGACTGCACCACCTACGAGAGGGCAGGGCTGGGGGATGCGTGGTTTACACCCGGCATGATATCTTCTCGAACGGCATAGTCTGGGTGATCTTCTCGCACGTTACCTGTCCCGGTACCCGAATGGGCGGGGTGGCTACTGCCTGTCCTTTGTATTCGGGACGGCTGCGTGCACATTGACTGGTAGACTTGTTGCCTTTTGGTGGGAGGCTCGCCTACCCCTATTATTTAAACAGTTTTTTTGCTTTGTTTTTGCCCTTATAGGTCGTACGCTCTTGCGCCGTAGGGACCTCCCCCCGACGCAGGAGCTTGCTTACTGCTCGCTTTCTTCTCCATTTTTTGTGTTGTGTCTGGGTTGTTTTTTGTTGCTTTTGAATTTGATTTTAAAGTTGCCTAGTACTAGGCAGGTTTTTAATACGGCGACTAATGCCTAAGGAGGCAGTCGCAAGATGAGCTCCTAAAAAAATAAAAATACTTCTCCCTTGACCCTTCAAATTTCACCAGGCAGGAGGATACACACTATAGTCTGTTACACTTGGTACATTTTGGGGATACACAGTGCACATCATCCCAGCCTGATTGTAAATTAGGTAATTCCTGTCACTGAGTTGAAAAGAACTCTGATCAGTAAAATTGCTGGTGCGCTTCCCCCTCGCTCTCTCTCAGCATTATTTTTTTTACATTACCTCTATCCCCTCAAACCTTTGTCTACCTAAACTTAGTACCTGGAGGAACTGTTTTCACCTAGACAGATTTCAACCTAGTGTACATCCAAGGGTGGAATAGAACTTTTTGACTTATTTGGTGTAAGTTGTTGGTGGGCTCGCTCCTCGCTCCCTCTCATCATTCCTTTTTCTCTAAGGCAATCCACTCATCCCGGGAGCGTTTGCAGTCCATTGACCTGGAGAGATCAATCTAACTCGCCCAATTTGTTTAACATCCTGTATGCGCATTTTTATAGATAAATTGTAAATTTTAGATTAGGCTTTCTCCTAGACAACGGGGCCCACCATTTTTGCGCATAGTCCAGCTTCCATAAGTCCAACTCCATCTGATCCTCTGCTCAGAAAGAAAAATACTATTTACGAGGCCTTCCTTCGTAGACAGCAGTACTTCACCTTGTTCTTTGATTTGGAGAAGGCCTATGATAACTCATTGCGATACGGTACGTAGAGACTCTCCACAAAAAGTAGGCCGAAGGATTCTTCTAAATCGTTATTTCTGAATTTCTGCGAGATCGTCGATAACATGTACGGGTGGGAAGAACCCTCTCCGGCCGAATGGAATATGGAGAGGGCATTCCGCAGGGAAGTGTCTTCAGTGTCACACTATTTGTCATGTCCATCAACAGTCTCACGCCTGTACTGCCGGAAGATTTATTGCTACGCTCCACGTGGAGGAACTTTCGAGAATTTTGGTGCGTCTTAGATTTGAACTCTGGAGCTTCTGATCCATTAACCATTGAACTGCATCTCTTGCTATGCCAAAGCGCAAATGTATCAATTTTCTCGGCCAAGACTTACGTGGTGCACTTATGACGCCATCAATGGCTCAATCCCGCCTCGGACTGTTCTAAAACTGGATTCGCATGGAATTGGTGGATTCGCAACGTAACTTTGGTGTTTTTTCGACCCAAGCCTCACCGGGCAAGCTCATATTCGCAGCATTAGGGTTTCTTGTGCCCACGCCATGAATATTCTTCTTTCCGTGACGTTCAGTACTAAAGAGTCTGATAGGGCTACCATTTTTACATCTTACTTTTTTACTGATCTTTTATTCGATCTAAGCTTGACTATGGATGCAGGTTTTTGCATCCACTTGGAAGATGCTCCGAGCACAGTACGTTATGCGCTTCTACGCTCCTCTCACTCCATCTGCGGCCAACTTCGACACTGCCTATGCCGCAGAGAGACGTCAGTCATGTCCTAAGCCCTTTGTGTTTAAGGCTAATAAGCTCCTTTAAAAGCTTGTGTAGCTCTTGAGCCGGTGGCATCTCTAGGTTATACCCATGACACTACCCTAGATGGTATCACCTTTGAGTATTTGTCTCTACGCTTATGCTCTTAAAGCTTTCACAGCACCGGGAGTATTGCGTCGAACTTTTTGAACCACACTTTGTGTGATGCTGGATCCGTGCCTTTGACTAGGAGATAATAAGATAGAAAAATGAATAGAAGAGTAGGTTATCTAGGGAGAGAGGGAATAGCAGTGAAAACTTTAGAAAAGGATAGAAAAGACACGTTTAGATAGAGTTCGAAAAATTGGTTCCCTGGTGAAACGGTTGCAAAAGAACTGGGGATAGTTAGATAGAAAGAGATTTTTCAATACCTATTTAAAGGGTAGCTCAGGCATTGGAAAAATAAGAGAGAAAAGATTTGTATAAGTTATATACATAGTTATGTCCCTGCTGAAAGGGTTTCTCTGGCATTGTAATTATTGTTAGTGTATTAGTGACACATTCAGAGGCATTCAATCCTTTTTAGCAACATAGTGATTCTGCCACTACGAATAGTCAAAATCGGGTTGTTTTAATCGTGATTGTTATTATAAAAATCGGGGTTTATGTCCTGTTAGTTTGGTTCATATCTTTTTGTAAGGTCTTATTTAATTTAAGACATTTTGACACTACGCTCGCAGTGTAGCTTACGTGTCTGGGTTTGTGCATGTTTATGGTGGCTCGACCTTTCCTCCTTATAGGCAGACGATGGTGTCCTTCCCATGCTGGATCGTTTCTTACGGAACTCAGCGTCCGAAAGAATTACAATAGAATCCGTCTAGAATTTCAGGGAAGGGGGCCTCTTCGACGAGTTTTTCTGGTGTGTCGTCTGAGTAGTCCCATTTGAATTGTCCGGTCTTTAGATCATCGACAATTTTTTCTGTGCCTGCCTCGTCGAGAAACGGGCTCCGTTCTGCAACATATACTATGAGGTTAATCAGCCACGAGTAGCACATATACCTGGGTTCCTGACTCTTTGAGTGCGAAGCCTTTTAGGGGCGGAGCAGATGCTCCACCTTTTCAGACCTCACAGCGGGGGCTCCCATCATTTTTTTCTCGTGACTTTGTGTGTGGTTGAGGCTGCGGATGTGTTAGTGTGTTCGTTTTGCTTCGCTGCCATAGCCTGGAGTCAAGGATCCCGTGAAATGGCATGCTCGGGGCCGGATCTTTATGGCAACTTTTCTCGTTCTGGGGTTATAGGTTAACACGAAGGATTTTATCAGACAGAGGGTTTTCTGTAAACGAAATTTCCTCCATGCAGTTCGGCACGAGAATGGTATTCATCTTTTTTGCGAAAGTGCTGGGCTGGGTCAGGTTTGCAATGTGTGAATAATATATGCAACACATTACTTTTGTGGATTTTTAGATTTCTATTTTAAGAAAAGTTGGCTTGGGGGCAACTTTCGCATAGGTGACGTTAGTTTTTCTCCTTCTTTTTCGTTATATTAATCTGGTCCTTTTATTAAGGACAGCTCATTGACATTGTTCTGTGTGGGCTTCCACAATTAATACATTTTTGGATGTCACCTTTAGAGTCGAGCCAGTCAGAACCTCGTTGGGAGCAAACATAACATATCAATGTGTTAGCACGGGGACGTGTAGCAGTTGTATGTTCGTTGTACCTGTTGCACTTAGAGCACATTTGCAGGTCAAGGAACTGCTACAGTTCGATCTGGTCGGAGCACACTCAAACCTTGAAGAGGAGGAGGCCAGTTCGCTATGCTTTTATCGCCATAGCAGTTTTCGTGAATACCACTTTTATTAATTCGGCTACTTTCACCCACTAGTAATTTCCAAGAATCAACTCTGTGATTTGCTCGGGCGTGTGGCCTCTAATCCAGGGATCGCGGCTTCCGCAGATAATGCTCCTGTGGAAGAGTATTTGAGTCGGCGTTTTAGTGTTTCTACGGCACGCGATAAGGTGAGGGATTCACTGTCGCACAGATTGCAGAGTAGCCATTAAGAGTATCAATTACCCTTACGAGGTAAATATTCAGTTCTCTGGATATTTTTTTCGAGGGCCTTATCCCTGTCCTTTTTTCCGGTGGAATGTACGCGAAAACAACAGTATACCTTCTATCCAGGTGCCTCTGCACAGCTACTGCCAAAAATGCCGCATACTCCTTTTCGACCCTAATTCCGGGGAGGTGGATTCACAAAACCTTTATACCTTGCGAGGGTGGGCAGGGCACAAACGCCGAACATGGTCTCTTGCAAGGGAAAACGGGAAGATACAAGCTTCCAGAGCTCCTGCCAACTGGTCCGGAGTCCGCCTAAGCTGAGAGGGCCATATGCTTTCCGGAGGCAGAACTTCTTGCATTGTTGGCCGAACAATGGGTTGAAGGCGCTGTCGGATACACAGACTTATCAGAGTAGGTTGTTGCCGCCATATGAGTCTTTTCCTCCCTGTGGCTCGAAGCCTTATACAGGTTAAACTGCGGCTTCAGAGGCGAGTGTCCCTTCTTTAGAGGATTCACCGTCTTCAAGCCACTCAGTCTTCAACCTATCACTGTTTCGCTGCGTAAGAGACGAAGCTTTTATGGTGCTGTCCTACTTTCGCTGGAAAGCTCTAAGAACGCTGGAGGCGTCCTCAAGAAAATTTCAGGGGTAATGACTTATGTTCATCTAACGACTCGGTGAGGCACGCGATCATTTGACTTTATTGGAAACGGTCACTCTGGGGGAGGCAGGAAGCACTGGTTTTAGCCGAGCATTAAAATGAATAGTTTGTGTCGCCAGTTCTACGAGGAAAGAGCCTGGAATGGGTGTAGCCCGCAGAAGGATTTCGAATGGTCAGCAGATAGTGTCCGTTTAGTGTTGAAGCATATGACTTCTCAGGCAGCGCGCCGCTTGTCACAACAAAGTTCTTACCCTCGCGAAGTGAGAAACGATCCGTCGTCTGAACTGCCAGGATATCATTTTCCAGGATATATGCATCACATTCCTTCCAAGAAGCGGTGTGTGGATCTCCGGAATTCGCATAATTGGCACCAAAATTTTAATATATTTCGTGAGGCCTTGGAACAACTTACACACACTTCGGGTAACTCCGACTTTGCACGTCTACACGAGTGATTCGTATGGCCGAAGCGTTCACAGTAGTAGCACATGCGTGACAGTGATACGAATAAATTACCACGTGGTAGCGATACCAACCGGCACGCCCCGACTCAGGGGGGCTGTCAAAGTCGAATGTGACGAGGAGTGTAGGAATAAGGTTCGAGGATCCTCACTGTTTTCTTATCGCACGGTAGACTTTTACAGCTCCTTGAGTAGGCAGCTCTAAACTAATGTCATATATGGAGTAGTCCACCTTTACTTCACGTAAACTACTCATTTTTCCGAGCTTATACTACACTTAGGCGTCACACTCATCGGCGTGCCATAAAGTGTCCCAAAGGCGCTAATTATTGCCGCTTCAGGAAATCTGACTCATTCACCAGAAGGCTCCACTTTGAGGAAACTGGTCATCTTAAGCTCTCTACCAATTAAGCTAGCTAGTGCTCTCTTCTGATGGAGCATGTTTCCAACATGCTGCTATCAGTTGGGAGAATAACTAGAAAGCGTTTAAAGCAAGGGGGCTCGAAAACGCCAGGTAGCCTCTCAATAAGGGGCTCCGACGTAATCGAGGCTCCGGTCGGCGCACTTGCGACTTTTTCTTGGCTGGGCCTTACCCCTCTGGTAAGCATCAGAGCTGAACGTGCCTACCTTGGCCTGGTAATTTACCGAATCGGAAGCCGATCCATTCATCCTTAAAGCTCCCTCGGAGGGAGAAGAACCCTTAGTCTTCTTATTTTTTTATCATTTCATTCCTTTTTGGAGAGGAGGGTTGGAAATGAACCCGCTGGTCTCCACCGCCAAAAAAAAACTTTCGACAAGATCGACCATCCTCAGCCAGATGGTTCTCAGAAATAGAGGTCATGCCTGACAAAGGAGGCCGAAGGCATTTGAGGACAAGCTTGCACGGTGGCGGACTTAAGCTCTGTGTTTGGCACTGAGCCCGGTTTGAACCCCATGGAAGATACAGAAGGCTGGGGCTGGGCCAGCTCAGGAACCATGTACAGCTGACGCATCAGGGGTGGGGTAGGTTCCATGTGGCAAACCTTCCCAAACATCAGGGATCTCATTTAGGGTACCTTTTGTCAAGTCCATAGTCGGTGAAACAGAATCCATGAGAGGAAGAAGAAAGAGTGACAGGTATGCTGTACACCCTGTAGCCTGATATTGCATGACTGCAACACGTTATGGCTCTATGGACCCACTTCTTGCCCTATTGTCAGTCCCCTGTGAAAGTAAAGGGGGGACTGCCACTGTAAATGAAATAGGAGCGCCCAAGATCGCCTCCATAAAGGGGCTAAGGGGAAGCCCCCTGCACCCATAGGCCTAGGAGACGAGTAAGCCTCCTCTTGTTCGAAGATGTTTGAAGAGTCCCCTGAGAAAGCACAAGGGGGCGGGAGGGCCTTTTCAATTTGTAGTTAACCGAGAGCAGATCCGAAGATGGTAAAGAGGGGTTAAAGGCAAAGGTTTTTTTGTCGTTCTCCGTCGCTATAAACACAAATTTCGCCACCTATGCCTGTGACGGCCAACACTGACCCTAACAAGCGAACGGCACCACTGGGCGCCTTTGATGGGCCACGGCCGCTATTATTGGGTGGGTTTGTATCCGCCTACTCCGCCACCGCTTGGCAAACCAAAAACAAATCCTGCACATGGTGTAGTAGGCAGGTAGGGATGACGGACTCTGCTTGGTGACAGGCTTCTGAAAGGCGAGGGTCACTGCACCTAACATCTAGCTATAGAAGTATTCAATTCCGTGGTTCGAGTGAGCGCCGAGAGGTGATTACGGATGTCCATAGGCAAGAGAAGAAGGGGCCAACAAAAGGTTTTAGAAAAGGTGATTGAAAAGAGACGACGGATAATAAGGGGCACAATGAGGGAGATTTGGTACAGTAGACGGGGTTTAGTGGTTAGTGAAATAGGGAAGAGAGGCTAAGCTGGGATTGGAAAGGGTGCTGGCTCCCGTTATCACGGTGACCATAGAAACAAATCGCCGTGCCCCTTCGGGGGGTTTTACAAAAAGGTACGCCATCCTGCTGAAAAATAAAGTTATCATCCCAAATTTGATCGTGAAGTGTTGAAAAAATGCTGAATAAAAACGTTTTGGTGTATTTTGAGTTCAAAGGAAGTGTTCTTGGGTAATATTTTTAATGCTCCAGTTTCCCTAGATGAGAATCACCCCCAAACATGGAGACTGTCTGTATGCTTCCCTTTCTCTCCTCCTAGCGGTGGATCTTCCAAAAGTTCAAATAAACCGAAGGAAATTTCATCAGAGAATATCACTTTGCTTTAGTTTTCAAAAGCCCATCCATTATATTTACGACAAAAATGGAGCCTCTCCGTAAGCCTTTTCTTGGTGAGATGAGGTTCCTTTGCAACCTTTCCCTACTTGAGAGCTTTGTCAAAAAGTCTCCGTATTTCTTTCCGTGATAAAACGTTCACATCTGTTTCTTGCTAATTGTGAGAAAGGTTAGTACTGGATGCACTAAGTGACCTTGAATGAGCTGGGAACTTACCAGGAGGCAATCCTGGCGTTTATTTCAGGTTCTTTGGTATCGAAAAGAGTTCGCTACAGGAATGTAACCATTTTATAGTAATCTCTTACACTTTACTGCAGAGCAACAAAGGTTGTTCGATTTACTTTGGAAAGAATAATATCTGGAATTACAAAAAAAAATATAATTACACAAAATTATTCATTTAACCCATATTTGTCATAATTTTACACTTTAGATCTAAAAGCAAAGCTCAAGCAACTAAAACTCAGCTAATACAGGAACAAGGACTGGAGCGCGATTTTTGATTCAGGGTAGGAATGCAGTTTTTTCTTATTATTTTTTAATGCTGACTTTGTAATAAAAATGAAGTAATTTATATATTAGAATAATTATTCATATCACGTAAATTAAAGGAAAGAATAAAAATTTTCAAATATATAATAATTTCATAACTTTTGGCCATGAATGTGTTTAGTAATTGCCTTGGGAATGACTTATCCAAAAAAGTTGGATGGTTTGAAACTTGGATGTTAGTGTGGTTTGGAGATCATTATCTCCTGAAATGGCATTCTCTTAAATTTTCGTCTGTTAACAATGTTAAGAAGCATTATTTAATGATAAAGATGCATATCCTCAATATTAATAACACGTCCAGGTTAATTTTTTTGTTGTTAAAAAACAGAGACCTATGTCATAATGAATATGCTAACGCGTTATATGTTGCATATACATGGTGGTCATAGAGTTCATAGGAGTTTAAAACAGGCAGGTTGGTCCTAATAGTCATTTTACAAACATGTCCTATAGTTTTCATGCAATTCAAAGATATAGGATAGGGGGAGGTCCTAAATTCCCAGTGCAGTTCAAATATCCAGGGTGAATTGCATAAAGATTTTACATAGAACCAGATTAGATGATTCAATTTCAAATTGTATTTAGACTCAATCTATGGATTGTTAAATTTTTTTCTAAGTAATTTCCCAATTCAGCTATCACTATTCAAAATTTAATATATCTTGAGTCCTAAAACAAAGGATTTTGCGCCAACTTCTCAGAGATTTCTACTTCTTTGTGGCCTGAATTTGATCATTTGAGTATTTCTGAAACGGTTAAAGTAAGATCTTGAAGTGTGGAAGGAAATGGCTAGACTAGAGATTTATTTCCTTTTATTTTTTAGTTTAAGTATATTAGGATAGGTGAATAGCTACCTCACTATTGGCAGTTGAGAACAAAGAGTTCTCACAGCTAGTTGTCTAAAACCTGATGTTAAAACTTTATTAAAAGCTTTTCTCAGGATGTACACTTAAGTGTAAACATGAACATGCGGTTACACAAATCATATTTTCTCTTTTACTTTGATTAAATTTGACGAAAAGATTGATAATAGACTTGGACACTGCATATCCCAATCTAACTGGTACTTGAACAATACAATCGCAATTTCACCACCAAATATTTAATTGACCCTCGTTAAAAATGAACAATTTTTCAAGATTTTGCCCTTTGAAAGTGTCCGAGAATACTTTTGTTTTTAAAAGATGCTACTCCATTTTTTTACCGTTACGTGCATGTTACAGTAAACAGCTAAAGTTTGAAGCTGCCTTTAATCGCCATGTCTGAAATTGGTACATATTTATAGGGAAATTGAACCCAGTCACTCGATCAGAAGTTAAGAATACAAACCAGTTCATCTACGGGGAAGAAGGAAATGTTCTAGAAATGTTCTAATGTAAACACGGAAACAGACATTAGTCAATGTAAACATAGGAATAAGAAAATTAGTCATAACAGAGGCGAAACCGTTTGTGGCAATCTTTTTCCTGAACTTCTTCTATGTGGGCATATTTATGTAAAGATTCAAATATCCAAGATGGCAAAATATCCAAGCTATTTTTGCATATATGGTTTATTAATCAATGACTTGAGTTGTTAGTTCGCGGTCGGCGTTCTTGAGATCGGATGTAAAAATCCCTGAGACAAGTTGAGCTCACTAAAAGGAGAAGAGATGAAGAGAGCATACGAGTAGAAGCACAAACGAGGGAATTACGGTGATTTTTCCAAGATTTGATGTTGGAAAATCATCAAAGGTTCCTCTCAGGATATCTCCTGAAGTAAAAATATTGAACATGGTGGGCTAAAATTATATTTCCCCTTTTTCTTGGATGAACTTTCCTTATAATTAAATTAGGCCTAGAAAGAGAGGACGCGCGGAACAGTACTGACGCTTAGCGGAGAATAACCTATTGTGAGAAAGAGAGAGAAAGAAAGAAGGGCAGAAAGACAAAAAGAGAGACAAACAGATAAAAAGAAGAAATAAAAACTAATAGAAATAGAAATAATAGAGAGAGAGTTAGAGTTGACAGCTCGAAAGGCAGTGTATGAATTCTAATAAGGCCGGAGCGTTTCCATAGAAAACCTATCTTCCTATGTTGTTAATTGCAATCATTTTTACTCCCCGAAGTGATAGTTTCTTTGTATAATTTTAAATATAAACATAACTAAAAACACTAATTCCCCTGCGAGAATCTCCCTCTCAGCTCCCTCCTTTACGAATGAGACACACATTTCAATATATACAACTAAAAATTTATAAATATATGTAAATTCCAACAATTTTGTACAGATCAACTTCTTTATTGAGTGTATGGTGTTAACATTTAAAATTACACACATGTGAAATTGCGCATATTTGTGTAATAAATGCCTAAATACAAACAATATGTAACGAAATAAACAAGAATAGAAAAAGTAGGCTAGAAAAATGAATAAATTAAAACCCCATCAAATAAAGAACGAAAAAATTAGATTGCACGAACGCTTTACCTCATAAATATGAAGGAACAGACTTATTAATACACCAACAAAAGTTAAGGGAGATATCTTTTTGGCGCCGGTAATATATGCCCCTCTGGACGGTTGCCTATATGGCCCATACATAAATCTGGCCCTGAGTCAAAGCTATAAAATAATAGTGAAATTTCTCTCTCTCTCGTCCTCCTTTAGTTGTCCCTAACAATCGTTGACATATTCTTGACCATACAGACACATGTACACAGATCTACACAAGATAGGGCATGGTTAAAATTTCACAATTCAACAGCTAGGGCGATACTGCTAAACACTCCTCTAGGATAAAGTATTCCTACTCCTTTCTTTTATGTTAACTCTTATAGAAAAAATCAGGATCTTGAAAGCAAACGAGAATTGACAAAAATTGCCGCAACAATTTTTTCCTCTTTGTTAATATATTAAATGCTTTGTTTAAAATTATAATGAATAAATAGGGAAGACTTCATAAAAGGTCTTTGTTAATAAGGCAAAATGCCTTAAGAATCCTCTATCCTTTGTTAGCTGTAAATTTAGCCTATGATTAGTCGTATTCATTTCTCAGGATGGAAACGGAGAAACATTGATCTGACTCATACTCCTTTTCACAGGGTTCCAGGGGGTCACAAGACACCGATAACGAGAGCGAAGGAGATAGAACTACTTCTTGTGATGGGTCAAGACCATACAACAAGGACAACAAGGACAATCTGCGAAAACATCACAGGTATGGAACATAAACCTTGCCTAAATTACTGAGGGTATCCTGAGTAGTTTAAGCAAGTATTTGCACCATTCTTTTTAACAAAACTATGTAGTTTTACCCTGTATTGTTCCTAAAGCTTCAGGACTTAAACATATTTCATTATTATTTTTATCATTAATCGATACCTTAACTGGGCGCATTAATGTAAAACTAATGTTGAAAAATGCTGTGGTATATTTCTAATTCATCTCAACGTCTCGTAAGTAATTTATTACTAGGAAGTTTAGAATTAGTTATGCGGATTAATATTATATTGCGTACCTGGCCTGACAATTATTTTGGTACTGCTCAAACTGAGGCTTCAATAGATCCTTGAGACATAGAATATATAGATAAAGTTAATTCCATTGGAGAACGCAGAGGAGCTGCCAAAGTGTTAGGGGAAAATACTGAACACAACTGTTTTATCTGGTCTGTTGACACCACATCCTGACAAACATAGTAGGAGCAGTTTAGGAGAAACTGTTTGGAAAGGTAAAGCGACCATATAATCGCTGATTTGAGCATCTAAAGAATGTTTAGACTGACTTGCTAAAGGAAATCCTAGCAAACTCCTTCAGTAAATAGCTGAATGAAAAGAAGTACAGTGAAAAATACGCTAATACATTCTCGTAACAGAAAGGCTTCAGAGAGTCGACTACAAGGAAATGGCTGAACTGACACTTTTTTTCTTGAAGGAAAGCCTCCTTTAGGTATTTACTAGAATAAACGTGAGTATGAGGAAGATACTGTATCAAAGCTATTCAGATAGAATAAACACCTTTGCGCTGTTTTTCTCTCTTGTATGAATTATGGCAATGTTTACTGCATATGCTCCCATGAATGAGCTAAGTCTAATTACAGACGTGTTAAAGTACAAGAAAACTGACTTAGAGTTTGCTGCTGCAGTATTCAATAAGATAGAAAACTACAAATGTACCAGATACTGAAATTCCCGCCATAGGCCATGTTCAGCAGTAGATTGAGTGACACATTGACGCACGACATTGCTGCCCATTTACATGCCATTAGAAGCCAATCAGCTTCTAGACGGTCACAGCTAAGACCACCGGGTTGACCTCACTGGACCTTAATCACATTTCCTGCTGGACACACTGAAGTTTGGAACAGACTGGTTTCTGGGAGTTTCACATCTTGACTACCAAATGACAACTACAGAAAAGCATAGGGCGATGTTTAGAATCTGAAAGTGGTGAATGACATGCCTGAACGTGGTGACAAGATGATGAGCGAGTTCGTAAATGTCATAAAAACAGATTCCAAGAGTAGAATTTAGCTTGGTGTTTATAATGTTGCTCTATCTTGTTTAGATAAAAAGTTATACTGCAAAACATAATTCAAGGGACCTCAAAACAAGCCTTTTGGGCCTATTTCAAGGCATGAAATTTAAAGCTCTATGTGGCATGCTTTCCAGCATTCTAGCTCAAAATATTTGTTATTTCTGGCTTTATCAGGTCAAAAAGCATAGGAAACTGTACAGAAATCTATCAAAAGAAGAAAATTTGATTTTTGAATAGGTCTAATGCTACAGCCACCAGTGGTTTGGATCCTAAATTCAATTGTTGTTCTTCACTAAGAAGGTCTCAATATACCAAGTTCAAATAGCAAGGTAGTAGTTTGAAGGCTATCTGCAAAAAGCAAATAATAATTCTTTCTTTCAAACATAACTCGAGAATTATAGCACACAATATATTCAAAAATGCTTCAATTGACTGAGAATTTCATATTTTGAGATGAGACTTTTTTAAAACAAAGTGAAGATGCAAATCATAGGTATACTGAGTCGAGTGCCAATTATGATTCAACACTGCCCAATCATGCGCTACTCACTATAAGTAGAATACACAACGAAACTACCAAACGTCAATGTGCGCTCTCCCTCTCTCTTTCTCTCTCTCATACACGTAAAGCTTCTCTCTCCTCCTGTTTCTATTTCTCTCTGTGCACCAAAGTGACCTTGAGAACATCTCCACAGCTCAAAAGCAGGAACAATTTATTATTAACCTCTGTAGTAAAGTATACATATTGCTAAGACTTTCTAACTTATGATACCCCGCGTCAATCATAAAGTTGAAAAATTAAAACAAGAAATATATATATGTGAACATATTTGCAGGAAGAGGGAATCATCCCTGTGGCAAGTGAAGGGAAATGAGATGAAGAATCAATTGGAGGATTGCAAAGAGAATTTAGTGGAGGAGTTTGGGTGGAAAGACGTCATTAAGGGATCCAGATTTGTTAGAGCGTGAGATCAGAGCAGTTACTGCCTCAGAGGACGTTAAGCGGTAATGGAGTAGTATGGTCAGGGAGAACAGCATGGGCTTGTTCAGACGACTGAGATAGTACGGCGCGAAGGTTAATTACCTCATCGGGGAAATTTTATAAAGAGTAGACGGGTTGATGGGGGAGAGGTGGGGGAAATGAGACTAGGTGAGGAAAGACAAGAAAGGAGACATAACATAGTCCGAGGGACATTCTTGCTCTCAGACAAAAGTTTGCGTGAATGAGCCTCGCGCGCTGATTTTAATTTGGAAGAATAAGTCGAAGTAGTAAGGTGATAGACAAGTGAGAGGGAGGTCGTGTCCTGCCTACGGGAGCGTGCTTTACGAATGGATCGCTCAAGAGCACGTAAGGACCTCCTTGAACGAAGGAGTTCCATTGTGAACCAAGGGGCGCGGTGATGGCGGTTTGAAGGAGTGATAAGGGGCGCGTGCGCGTCAAGGCAGGCTAGTAATGATTCGTGCAAAGAGTTTAGTGTTTGGTCAGGTGAATCAGTAGTATCAATATGAGGTACAGCATAAAAAATGTCATTAAAGAGAGAAGTAGTATCAATTGACGATAGTCGCCGGAAAGGAATAGAATCTCAGTACGAGCGAGGAGGTAGGTGGTAGGAAATACAGAATTTAAATTTCACCAAGAAGTGGTCCCAAATTGTATTAGAAAAGTCATTTACTGTTATATTAGAGATTGGAGGTTAGAGATGACTAGGTTCATGATATCCCTATCAATGTGTATTGAGGATAATACATGTTACGTAACAGTGAAGAGGTCGATCATGTCAATGAATGCACGAAAAGTTTTATTGTGGCTCGGAAGATTGAAGTCGCCGAGAATAAGGAGATAACCAGTATATGATAGGTCAGAGAGTAGATTACTTAACTCCTCGAGAAATAAGTCCCTGTTTTGCTATTTTTGTAATAGGTCTTCTTAAGGTTAGTCTGAGAATTAGTTTTTAGGGCAATAACATCATAAGTATTCTCCTGATTCTAAGGAAATTTGAAATCCTTATTTTGTTTTACATTCCCGTTTAAATAATTTAATTGCCATGTCCTCCCAAGGTTAGACATGGAATTAGTTTTGTTTTGGCAATAACATTATAACTATTCGGCCGACTCTAACGAAATTTGAAATCCTTGAGGTGTTTCATTCTCTCTCGAATGATAAAATTGCCAAGGTCCTCCTAAAGTTACTCCTGGAATTATTAAAAGTCGTAAGTACATAAATCAGAATAAGTGAGGGCACGCGACTTTTCGATCAGCATACCTTGTTTCATATTTTCTAACTTTTTGTTTCCTCTTTTGTTTGTTCTTGAAAAATTGTTGCTTTGTGGGGGGCTCCTAAGCAATGTTTGATTACAATAAAATTTGGCACGAATCTTTTACTTTTTTAGTGGAACAAAAACAACAAGTGGCCCAAAAGTGTTTGCAACATGTAACATTTTGAACAAATTTAACGGGCAAGAAAAACATTCCAGGTGTTGTTGCCACTAAGGGTTACCAAAGCTTTACGTCCAGTTGCTGTTGCAACTTAGGATCACACGCCCATCTTCTACAATCGACCCCTTAGCAAGAATCATCCTTCAACTTAAGATTCCACCGTTACCAAACTATGATGCAGTCCTTTCTCACAAAGAAGGATTCCGTTGCGCCGACTGCCTGATCACCTTCACTATGTGCCCAATCTACCCAGTGAGGGTCATTGGTGCCATCATAGTTACAAGGACAGAAGGGGACACAAATCTAACACATAGATCTGCAATTTCCTCATAAGCACATCCGCTTCATGTCCCATCTTTACTTCACAGTTCATATCTGCATTCATTCAGATTTACAGGATTGTCTGGGTGAGGGCCTGGCAACCTAAGCCATTGCGAATGTTCTGTCAGCACTTCAGGGATAGTTTTTTGTGTGAGCGTCTTCGATTGCGCCGACGATCAATTCCATTCTCAAAGCTCTTGATCGGTATTCTTATCATCCGTTTCCTGTCTGTTATTTAGTGTTGTTTAATTAGTGTTGTCTCGTTGTGATCTTAGTGCTTTTTAATTCATTTCCTTTTGTTAACTATAATTACCGCATTGTGTTTAATGCTTTTCAATTAGTTAGTGCTGTGCTCCGCATTCACTGGCAGTCTTGCTTGCAAGTACCAAATATATTTGTAACTCATTGATCATTTCGGCTTGAATTAAGTTTTGCCTTATTCTATTTATGGATTTTTGCTTGTTTATTTTGTCCTACCTGCATGTTTAGCGAATATTATTTTTACTCGCGTTAATGTAAACTAGCTTTTATTTTTTCCTTTTTACTCTATTTGTATATTGCTATCTATTTTTATTTGTATATAACCATTTATTTCTATTGCTTAAATATTAACTTGCATTTTCATTTTCACTCCATTGATTCTTTTTTTGTCACGTACTGCTCTTTGTCTTCCTTCCTTATTCGACTCGCTTTGTCCTGGCTAGCCCTCCCCGACTCTATCGTCTTCCTCGGCGAACCCTCCCAACTTTCTATGAGTCAAGATAGGGTTAAGTTTTCTCGTCTAGGGCATTCTTTATAGTTCTCGCCTTTGCTCCTTCCTTTCTCCCCCACTATGTATGATATGGACTCACTCCTCTCACTCAACTTTCTAAACTATCATCTTTCGCCAGCTATATGCGCAAAGATAAAGGAGGCTGGTATCTCCCTAACTCGCCCGACTAGGAGGGGGCCGAGAATTTCGGCGTCCCTTAGAAACCTCTTTCGCTCAACCATTCTTCCTTTACCCAACACCTTTGAATCTCCTCCTTCATCCTGTCTCATTAGCAGGCGCTGTCTGCCTCTCTTCTGAACATTAGGAACTTGCCAATAAGTAGGAGTATGTCCATGACCTCGTTATTTGCACTGGGTTTCCTTCCTTGGCCTTACAAAAAACTGGCCCATTCTGATTCTGGCTTATGCACTGCCCTTGCAACACCTCCAGGTCATTCCTTCCTGCATGTCCCTTGGAACCACCAAGGAGGGGGAGTTTCAGTGATTTCAACTCATCCTTCTCCCATAAAATTCTCCCCTCTTCCTCCTCTAGCCTCAATTGAGGGCTCTTATTGCTCTCTCACGTGCTGTGCCCGCTCTCACTATTGTGTTCCTTTACCGCCATCCTAGCTCGTCTGTGGCCTTATTTCTCGATGAGTTAAGTAATCTACTCTCCGACCTATCTTATACTGGTTATCTCCTTATTCTCGGTAACTTCAATCTTCCGAGCCACAATAATTCTTTTTGTGCATTCATTGACATCATCGACCTCTTTAATCTTACGTAACATGTGTCATCCTTAATACACATACATGGTAATATCATGGACTTAGTCATCTCTAACCTCCATATCTCTAATATAACAGTGAATGACCTTTCTAATACAATTTAGTACCACTTCTTGGTCAAATTTTAAATTCTGTATTTCCTAACACCTACCTCCTCGCTCGTACTGAGATTCTATTCCTTTCCGGCAACTATCGTCAATTGATACTACTTCTCTCTCTAATGATGCTTTTTATGCCCTACTTCCTATTGATACTACTACTTCACCTGACCAAACACTAAACTCTTTGCACGAATCATTTCTTGCCTTCCTTGACGCCCCCCCCTTATTATTCCTTCAAACCACCATCACCGCGCCCCTTGTTTCACAATGGAACTCCTTCATTCAAGGAGGTCCTTACGTGCTCATGAGCGATCCATTTGTAAAGCACGCTCCCGTGGGCAGGAAACGACCTCCCTCTCACTTGCCTATCGCCTTACTGCTTCGACTTATTCTTCCAAATTAAAATCAGTGCGCGAGGCTCCTTCACGCAAACTTTTGTCTGAGAGCAAGATCGTCCCTCGGACTATGTTATGTCTCCTCTCTCGTCTTTCCTCACCTAGTCTCAATTTCCCCACCTCTCCCCCATCAACCCCTTTACTCTTTATAAACTTTCTCTGATAAGGTTATTAACCTTCGTGCCGTACTACGTTAGTCGTCTGAACAAGCCCATGCTGTTCTCCTTGACCATACTCCATTCCCGCTTAACGTCCTCTGAGGAAGTAACTGCTCTGATCTCACGCTCTAACAAATCTGGATCCCTTAATGACGTCTTTCCACCTAAACTCTTCCAATAAATTCTCTCTGCTATCCTCCCGTTGATTCTTTATTCATTAACACTTTACTTGCGACATGTTTGGTTCCCTCTTCCTGCAAACATGACTTAATTTGTCCTTTCCTTACAAAAACACACTTTAATGACTTTAAACCATTTAGCTATCGCCTTATGTAACAGCTTATATTCTCTCTAAAATCCTCTAGAGAGTGGTTATCTGTCGCCTTAATGACCATATTTCTAACTGCAATATCGATGAAATGTACCAGTCTGCTTTCAATGCGAACAACTACCCTGAACTCGCTCTCCTTAATGTTTCAGACGGTTTATGTAGAGCAGCAGATAGGGTTTGTACGTCCATTCTAGTCCTCCTAGACCTCTCCTCTTCCTTCGGCACCATCGTCCACACAGTCCTTCTTGATCGTCTTCACACTTTTCTTGGTCTCTCGGGCATTGCACTTGATTGGTTCCACTCATACCTCTCTCTTCCCGCACTCAGTCGGTCGCGTTCGATAACCTCTTCTCCGAACCAGCGCTCATTCATTTTGGGTTGCCTCAGGGCTTAGTCCTTGGTCCCCTCCTCTTTCGCATCTTCTTCGCGATTTGGGCCTGTCCTTCCACCTCTATGTAGATGACGCTCAGATATACCTTTCCTCATCTCCTGTGTTCTTCTCTCAATCAATTACCAAGCTCCTTTCAGTCTACAGCTCCATAATCCAATGGCTGTCTGCCAACTTCCTCAAACTTGACTACAATAATACTGAAGTTTTCCTTGATGGTACTGCTTTACTTAACCTTGAGAAAACCAATGTTGCCTTCTCTGATACCGTCAGTAACTTGGTGTTATTTTCGACGAGTAACTCTCGTTTAAACCGCACATCCATCGTACCTGTAAGTGTTCCCACGGTTTTCTCCGCATCTTCTCACGTGTTCGATCCCATTTTGATCGACGAAGCCTTGAGACTGCTATTCATGCCTTCGTCACCTCACGCTTAGACTACTGAAATTCTTTTCTAGTGAATACCCCTTTTTCCTCACTTCGCCCTACAACTAGTTCAAAACTATACTGCCCAGGTCCTCCTTTGCCACCCTCCGTTATCTCCTTAGATCCCTCTGTTCTCTTCTACAGGAGCTACACTGGTTACCTATTTGCTTCAATACCCTCTATAAACTTCTTCTCATCACCTACAAGGCCCTAAACCTCAAGGTTCCAATTTTTTTCTCGTCTGCCCTCTCCTTTTGTCAAACTCCTCGGGCACTCTGGTCTAACCTCGCTCTCCTACAGAACACTTCTCTTTCTGTCCTCTGCTCGATGGGTGACCGTTCCTTCTAAGTTTGGCCTCCTAGTCTCTGGAGTGCTCTTCCTGCCGAAGTCCGTTCCTCTCCCTCTCTTGCTACTTTTAAACCTCTCATGAAGACTCATCTCTTCAGAATTGCCTTTTCTTCCATGTAAACTTTCTCTAGACTCGCTACACAACCTGCGTTCTGGAAAGGCTAACAGCCCTGAAGGGCGCATTATAAATACCTATTATTATTATTATTATTATTATTATAATGAATGATAAACTAAGTGAAAGATAAATTGTGACCCAATTTCATTCATAGTTTCTTCCCCTTCCGCTTTCCTTCTTTTTCTTCAACTTCATCTTAGTATCTTATTACCACTTTCTTATTTTGTAATTTTGTTTAATTGATAACAAAGGGTCAAAAGTAAATAATACGGCGTTCATTTTAAAGCTCGTAAATGTTGAAAAGAAACCAGATTCAATCATGTTTTTCATTACGCTGAGATGTATAAATAAGTTAGGACTGTCCCAATTACTAATATGTTTTCGCAAGAGACCCAAATTCATGATTAAGAAAATACTTCTCTGAATGCAACGCCGTGCATAAGATTCGTTTTGCTTTACTCATATGGTTTAATTTTCTCCTGCCACATGTAATGAGCTTTCAGGCAGCAGCTTCATTGTGTTTTTCTAAAAAATGGCCATTTTTCAGTGGCTATTTTTTTCTTAGTAGCGAATATAATTTAAAATCATGTTTATAAATTAGAATTACTTTTATGATTTCTAAGAATTTTTGTGAGATTTGTGAGTTTTGGGAATACTTTTAATTTTTGTTTCGAAATCAAATTAATGAGTATCAAAATTTAGGTCCAATTTGAAAACATTTCACACTAATCATGAAACCATTCATTAAAAATTACCAATTTGGAAAATGAGAATTGAAATCGATGCCTATGCTACATTGGAGCTGCTCAAACCAACTGAGCCCCACTCCACATCCCCCCCAAAGAGAATGAGAGAAAGGTCGTAAGTACCACCATGTAATTTTGCCTTCATATAAATCAAGAAAGAAAGAAACAAGGTGAAATCAAGCCTGATAAAATTGCCTAAGTTTTTCGATAAACGTGAAGCCATTTAATAAAATTGCATTATTTGGGGAAATTATATGCAGTGATAAACATCCAAACATTCCCAAGTTGGGGTCCATTACTTGTGATATGCCACTTCTAGTGGAACAAGCTGTAAAAGTCTGCATTAAACACACCTTTGTAGAGAAATGTAACAAATATCACTGGCTTTTATCTTATGTAGATTAATGTTATCATTAATTTTATTCTGAGAAGGGAAATATAGGTCGGCTTCATCACTAGAAATGTGGGAGATAAGAAAAGTTGTAACATAGCTAGTGTTGCCTAGAGAATTGCTTACTTAAATTTTTGCAATACGAAAATGATAATTGACTTGATATTTTTGTCCAGTACAGATTTTAGATTTTATACAAAAACAAAGACAATCGACAATTACTCTATCTCTCTCTCTCTATCTGTCACTGGCAATGTAGATGCTTTTCCTGACCGTCTAAGAGAGATAAACTGGATAACCACTTTTCATAATAGGACCGCATAAGACGGATTTGGAGATACAGTAAAATGTAGTCACTGTTGATTCCGAGTTAGCTAAATACGTCAAATAAATACATCAAAGAGAGCCCTTTGGATTAGCATTGAATTAACAAACCTAATTCAAGAGCGTATCAGATGTTATCAAAGATTAAAAGGCAACGAAACGGAACTAAATCAAGAATGATATTTATATTATCGTATATTGGAAAAGTGTGGCGTTAAGTAGCCACAGGAGAGTTATGAAAAAAATTTGGCCTTAAACTCAAGACATGTGCTGAAACGCTTATATAAAAACGCGAGAAGTATAAAGCCCTTAAGGGATACAGTAAGTCAGTTCAAGAGTAGTGTCTTATGGCCAACATTCACGAACATATTCTTAAGATATTAAATGAGCACTTCGTAGGTGTTTTTACTGTGAATGATTTGTCACAATTATCAACACTAGGGAAAATTATCACATACATAGACAAGATGAGACAATCGAAGGCATCAGGGCTGACGTGAATTTAACCTATCTTTAAGAATTAAAAAAATAATTAGTAAGACCGGTCCATAGAAGAAAGGATACTCCAAATATAGTTTAAGCTTGCTAATGTTACGCCAATATTCACAAAGAGGGAGAAATCTGACGCTACAAATCTTTGTCCTATTGCCGTAACTTTAGTAATTAGGAAGCTCTTATAATCAACAATTAAAGAGGAGGTAAATCGCCTGGAGGCAAATAACTTAATCTTGTACAAAAACAAGTAATATTGCATGAAAGTTCGTGCCTATTAAATATACTAGAAATTTTTCATGAAATAATTTACATACGCAACCAAACCAAAGCGATGGTCATAAATTACTTAAAATTTCAGAAGGGATTTGTTCCCATTTCGCAGGAAAGGCGGTTGATGAAAATTATAATTTACAGAGTAAGAGGAAAAATACTTAAACTGGATAAAGAAATGGCTCTCAAATCTATCACAGCGGGTCGTTAAAAATAAGGCGTGCTGAGAGTGGGTTCCGGTCATTAGTGGTGTACCGCAGGAGTCAGTCCTGGTCCCAATGATATTCATTGTTTATTTTAAAAACCTAGATTATGGATTGATTAGTATGATCTCAAAATTTGAAGATAACACGAAGCGATGAAGCAGAGCCCTTTCTAGATATGATGTAGAGGAAATGCAGAGATAAATAGATAAAATTGCCGAGTGGGCAGATAAATTGCAGATAAACTTTAACTTTTGTAAACGCAAGCTCATGCACTAAGGATGCCATAACTTAGTAAAGGACCTGGAGGTTTTAATTTCAGAGGAACTCAAAGTGTCATATCAATGTGGTATATTCATTGTAATTTCGCGCTAAAGTGAAAGGATTTAATTTTATCTCTATATAAATCGAACAAGCGACCTCATCTTGAATAGGTGGTGCTATTTTGGTCTCCTTAACTTAGCAAGATATAGCGCAGTGAGAAAGAATGGAAGTACTGAAATATTTTCTGGGATCAGAAATAAAGCGTAGAAAGAAAGACTTCGCTCCTTAAACTTATTAATTATTGAAAGGAGAAGAATACGCAATCGAAATATTTAAAATCTTAAAACGGATTAGCAAATATTAAATATAGACTATTGTTCTAGATGGTCAATGAAGCCAACTTACATTAAAACGGTTTCAAATTGGTAAATGTATTTCGTGTTGTGTGTAAATATATTGATATATTCATAGATGGCTAGGCTGATAGCCATAAATAGCACGACAAATAAAGGTGAGATAAATCAATGATACAGAGAAAGTAAAAAGCTGGCGATTATCCGGAAAATGAACTCGAATCCTGGGCAGATTGTGCCGTTGACTTTTCCATCCTGATTGAATTGAAGTGGATTTTTGATTCTAATAAGGTCCTTTAAATTCTGTTTTGGAGCAGAAATTGGCGCCATTTGATGTCAACTGTATCTCGGATCAATGCAAACGTAAACACAGTCTCGCGCCTCAAATTGTGACTTGCCTGCATTCATCCAGTTTTCATATGAATGACAAAAATTAAGTGAACATTTCTGCAACCTGTGAAGTTTGATCGTCTCCTGTGTTCTATGGTTTCTAAGGTGAGTTAGGGGATTTTATTGTAACTAATTGTTTTTCGAGCAAATGAAATGCATTTAGAGGTAGCACTCTTTGAGGAAGTAGGACTTCATATTCTAGATTCATTTTAAGATAAGTTTCATATGTTCTTCTCTATCTCTTACAATTCACTTTTATTGGGGTAAAATAACGAACAAAAGTAACTCATTGAAGGATCTATCGCTCATTATATAAAACACTACAAAATAAGAAGGCAGCAGGAAAGCGAACTGAATCAATATTTAAATATATACTTACCTATCTTTTCATAAATAAGTCACTGTTGGAGTGAGTTCGTACAATTAACTCTTAATTTTAAAATAACAGCCACTAATATGACGCGTGAATATCACCACGAATAGGACATGCAACAGACTCTTCCTATAATAAGCCAGGGGTACCTATCGCGTCGAAACCCTCGTCCTTCTGCAAGGTGGAAACACGAAGTATAGAGGGCGGTTTACGAATCATTTTAAATATGCATATATATATATATATATATATATATATATATATATATATATCATTAATTTTATCTCTCTTTCAGGTTCTGTCAGGTTTTATTGAATTTTGTGGATCATAATGTAAATTCATAAGAAAACACCTGTTTACTGATAAGACTGGAAAATGCGAGGCACTCGTGTATCTGTATAGAATCGGGGAGACAGCAGGCAATGTTTTCAAAATGTTGAACAGCACTGTTTATATATCTGAAGTTTTTTAATCTACCAAACGGCCTGAAAAGACAGAAGTTGTCTTCTTACAGTGAGAACCAACCTTTCTCAATTAATGAGAACCCCACCCCTCATCAATAACACGATGAAATAAATCAGGGGAACTCCTAGGAAGAGTGTCAGACAACTTGAGTTGAAGTCTAAAATGAGTGGGTCGTGTGGCCAGTCAAAAATTCTAAAAGATGATCTGAAACTTCCTCCATTCAAAATAGCTAAAGAAAATCTTCCCAACTATACCAAAAGGAAGAGAATCGAAGGAGCAAACCTGCTCTTCCAACAGCGCCTTGATGATAAGCAGCCTCCAGTTCTGTAGACGGATGAGAAGAGTTTCACTGTCTATATTACTTACAACACAAATAAGGATTATGTTTGAGCATAAAATAAAAATGCGATTCCGGTTGAACAGCAGAAATCATTCAAGAAACAGTAGCTAATTTTAGCTAGACGTAGCATTAACAGGCCAAAAAGGATTTTTCATCTTCATTGAAGGTACGTAAAGATCAATTTAATATTTATTTGGAGATGTTGAACAAGAAAGTTTTATCCCTTGTTTGGATGCCCCCTTTAGAAAATGCCGGTATAATCGTTCAACAAGATGAAGTACCTTCACACAAAGCAATAAAAGTTCAAGGCAGGTCCCAAGAAATTTTAAAGAATTTTGAGTAAAGGTACTACCTTTATGGACTTTGGAAGGTGTCCGATCGTTGAGCAGGAGGCTTGTTCCAAGTCTCATCAAAGTATAAAAGTTCTAATGTGCAAAATACAAAGCTTGCTTGCCACTTACATTCAGGTTATACCTAGATATTGTCGTATCAATGACGCAGAAGTTGGTCATATTGAATATGATTAGCATCAACTTCTAGCCTATTTTTTATTTTCTTTTAGTATAAGTATTATCTAGTAAAACATTGTGACGTACAAATAATTAAATAAATATCAGTCTACACTTATTTTTCCACCCTCTATGATGGAAATTAAGCCACATTACTTTTAACAGCAATTTATAGCAAACCTCAGGTTCGAACCTCCTGACGTTTAACTGGAGGTCCACACTGAGATAAGGTGTAGACGGTCTCGAAATAGGTGATAAATTTCTCTGATAAAAGAAATACTAAAATTTCTCATAATTAAATCTCTTAATTTCTGATATGTAATTATTTTCCGATTTTCTCAAAAAAGACGCCATTAAATATATCCCTCTAAAAATTCTTTCTTCAAAATTTCTAAGGACATCTGAAGTATTAAGAAATATGACAATAATAAAGTGAATATTTTAAAGACTGTCTCTATTCCTTCATTTTTAGTGGCAGAGATAAAATTTTAAAAAACAAAGAATAGATCAATGTTAATTTTTGAACATCTTTCCTAATTACTAAAGAAAACCCATTCTTCTTCTCATTTTTCCTTTTAAATCTTCTCATCCTCTCTTCTTTCGCTTTATCTCTTCTTTTTCTTTACCATCTTTCCTCTTTCTCCTTCTTTTTATTTTTTTTATTCTTCGTTTTCATATATTTATTTTTCTCTCCATTTCCATATGCATTCAACTAATTTTCTTCGCTTCTTTTTCTTCTTCTTACTCTTTTTGATTTTTATTCTTATTCATTTTCTTTTTATTCTTCTTTTTTCTTTTAATACTTCTTCATCTTCTTCTTATTAGTTTATTTTTATATGATTAACTAATTAAAGTTAATTAGCGAACGTAATGAGCGAATCTACATCAGGAAGTTGGTCAGGAGAAAAAGTATTGAAGTTAGGGCAAGTGAAAATGTGTAGGAGGTAAAGTGCCGATATTGGGTCTAAAGATTACCCTTGGCGCTCGAGACTAAAGGAGCGCAACTTTCACCAAACAGTTTCCCCTCATCACTTTCTAGATTCTTTCTCTCACTGGAAAGGATAATATAAATAGAGCAAACAAAGAAAAAGGAAATACGAAACAAAAGACTCAGAAATAGAAAAAAACAAGTACAAAACAAAAGAAACAGACGTAAAGTAAAGAAGAAAAAGATGGAGAAATAAATTGAACGCTCGCCTAAAAAAAACAAGGTCTGCTGACCAAAGTCACTTGCTCTCACTTATTCCGATTTATAACCTTACAACCTTCAACACTTTCAATAATTCCCCGACTAACCTTAGGAGGACCGTGCCAATTATATCATTCAAAAGAAAATTGAAAAAAAATATGGGTTTCAATTTTTTTTAGAATCGATCAAATAGTTGTGATGCTATTTCAAAATAATTCCCCAGCTAACCTTGGGGGGACTTTTGCAATTCTATCATTCGAAAGTGAATTTAAAACAATCGACCGAATAGTTAAAATATTACCGCAACAAAACCAAGCAAACCGGGGACCGACCGACATAGTGAGATGTACAGTCGACTAAAAACAAATAGGAAAAAGAAACAAATGTTAAGATAATTAGCAAAAGTAAGAACACAATTACTCAACCTAAAGAATAGAGGCAAAAGTAAGAAAACAAAAGAAACATATAAAAGAAGAAGGAAAAAGTAAGAAAACAAAAGAAACATGTAAAGGTAATAATTCTAAAGGAGAAAAAAAGATAACAAAAGCTACTTTCGAACCGTTTTTGCCCAATTTCACCGGTCGGAAAATACACTTCTGATCTTCCATAATAAAAATTTCGACAAATTTCTTTATTTATTTAAAAAAAGAGACACCTACTAAAATGACTGAATGATCTATCAGCAAACTTTCTGACCATAAATCTGTAAGAGCTGATTAATAATGTATAAAATACTGTTTCTGAGGAGAAGAGAATTTAAACACATTGGGTAGTTTTAGTCGTCGGATGGGGTCTAATTTAACCAAATTTGCTGCGGCCACCAAACGGTTCGGACCTTACGTTAAACTCTAGGTTCCTACACAAAGATATACATCTAAAGGAAACTCGTGAGGCTGCTGAAATACGTACAAAAGATAAAACTTGAATAATCTTGTACATTTTGACTTCCTATCTAGGCAATGAAACAATATTGCTCCATTCTAAATTCTAAAATATATTAATAGTACCAGTTTTGAACTACATGTACATATATGAATAACCCCAAAATATATGTAGAGCATTTTATTGTTTTAACATCTCTCTCTTATTCTTAGTCCTAATCTTTAATTTAGTGTAACTTTATTATTTCATTGATTTTAATAATACACAATGCCTTTTATTCCCAAGCCCCAAATTTTCCATTACTTCTGAATTGAAAATGACAAACAATTAACTGTTCTCTATTCACAAATAGCCCTGTTTAGCCATTGATTAAAATGTTACTTATACCTCTTTTCGTTTTGAAAACGAGACCTCCACACCAAAAAACTTCGTAATCCTTAGGAGTATGGGTCGAAATTCATTTCTCTTGGTTGAGCATAGAAAATTTCAGGCGGGTGAGGTTAAGGAAAAAATACAGTATATTTCATAAAATATAATCTGGCTGTCCAGTCCTATAACCTAATGACTGCGGGATATGGAATGAAATTGAATACATTCCTACGATTTAAATAGTCAAAATTTAATTAAATATATCTTAGTCTTCCCAAAGTTTCATGGAAATATCAAGAAATATAGAAGGAACGTGATCTTGGAGATTGAAAACAACCGTGTTTTATTTCGGAGTGAAATGAGATTTCATATAAAGAAATATTCTTAGAAGATTGAAAAAGAAGTCTGCTCAAGAATGGGAGATACATTTAAATAAATATTTATCATACATTCGAAAATTCATAAAGTTTATTAATTTATGGAAAAATTTAATCGTTCTACATTGAGAAAATTGTAATAAAACGTATAGTGCGTGGTTTAGCGATTAAATAAAAACAAAGGTCGTATTTCAATGAATAATTTTATTTTAAAAGTTACTCAATTCATGTTTAATCGGTAAGCCAAATTATTTTTTCGCACATAAGCGTTATGTACTGCTACCCAAATTATTCATGTCACATTTTTCATAATGTTTTGGACAAAGGTAAGTTAGCTATGATATAATCATTTATGTTCTATAGACCATCGTATAATTTTGGATAACTGCTTCCGAGGCTTTTTGTATGTACTGTAGTGCCAAGAAAATACGTAAATTGATAACGCGTTAGGTTGGAAAATTAATTAGATGAATAAAGATTAAAAATAGCCAAATGTTAATACGAATATTTTTTATATTGATGATAAAATAAATAAAGATAAAGTTATTAAGCTGGAAAATAAAAATATGGTGGAAATTTACCAACTCTTGTTTGGAAACAAAACCATTTCAAAATGTTTCGATAGTAATGCTTAAAATAGCGCAATAACGTAAAAGAAAATTCACTAAATTTAATTTATTTCATTGATAAATGTTCTCTCTATTTAGAACGATCTATACAACAAACATTCCATTTTTCATCAACTAATAATATATTAAATTGTCACTCTTTGATTGGACAAAATTCAATGTAAAGTGTAACATGACTAATTTCTCAATTGTACATTAAGATTCAGTTCTTCTTTCCTTATTGGCTACCGCTTTTCCATTATTATTTACTTTACCAATAAATGGAAATGACTGAAGTAAAACTGAAATTATCAAACAACTTTCAATGGCTAAACCACTTGCAATTATTATTTGGATTGGAATTGAATTATATAGTAACTGAAATATATTACAAGAACGATGTGGTACAAGCAAATGTCACATCTTGCCCACATTTGATCCCTCTATGTCCATCTGCTTTTTCCCTTTTTATATCAAGAAAATCATAATATCAATAAAAACTGCTTCTGCTAGCATTCCTAATAATCATTTGCATTCACTCTTTCCTTTAGCAATACATTTGTTTACTAATTCAATGTAGTCCCCAGTCATTTCAGTAATGATTATTAATCAAAGGAAAGTGATTTTCCTCCTATTTCTGTTCAGTCATTAGTTAGTCGCACAAATCCTTTCCTTTATCTATTCTCTGTAGAAAGCTAGTTTACTTGCAGGAAATAAATACTCTATTTTTTCTCCTAAATACAAATTTGTTTGACATATTATTTTCTCTTAACATTTCCCTTGTTATGGATGCTAAATTTTGGTGTATGAATAATCCTACATCTTTTTTGCATGTGAGGGTTCATCTTTATCCTAGAGATTTGACAGACGATAAAAATTTTCATCGGTCTTTTAGAATTATAGCTAAAATTAACAAAGCATAAACTCACTGAAAGGGGTTTATCTATTTTGCTCTCTCGTCATGGTACTTATTTAAGTGGGTCACATAGAACAACTTATAATTTCAATTGGTAGTAAAAAGAACTAAATTAACAGAAGAGACAAATTTGATGGAAGCTCATATGAAAATCTAAGGTATGCATTCGTTATCGATAGAAACCATACAAAAAAAACATTGGAATAAGATGATAAACACGAGGATCGGATAGATACCTATAAAGTAAACATTGGAAGAGGGCGAAAATCATGTCTAACATGTACCCTTTTCTATATAAACAAAGTAAGATGGACTTGTAGAAAGTGAGAATATAAAAACCGATCTATAATTGAGGTACATGGCAAACTACAGCGCTGGACAGCACTCAATGAAAAGTTATCAGTAACTTTCGGCCACAATTTAACAGAGAAGCCTTTCCATGACTCCCCGACCTCACCCCAGAGAGTTGTGCGCTATCCAGGTCCGGAATGCTCAAAGTAGTTACACTTTAAGACTTTTCGAACAATATACAGTCAACATATTTTTCCTTGATTTTAACCTCGTCACTCTCTTTTTGAAAACCTCAATAAACTATTTTGTCGTGCTTACATTAAGGTTGCGCTTCTTAGCTTTACGTAAATAACAAGTTATTTAAATAAAAACAATTTACTTTCCTTAGCTCTACGTGCATCTTGTATACCTCATGCTGAATATAAATTTACTCGTCTTCATTTTCATTTGCTGCAGGTTTTGTAAACCTTCCCCAGGAGAAAAAGGCTTTTAAACGCTTTAAACTATTTAAGGAAAGGTTTTACTTAAGACACACACACACACACATATCTATATATATATATATATATATATATATATATATATATATATAATTATATATATATTTTCAGCCGCGGCCCAAAGTTTTTGGACACATGAAATTTTTTATTACTTTGGTATGTCCATTGATATATTGGCGTAGGTGATTTGCTTGAATGTGACAATACATTGTGAAAGCAAAATAAAAGTACAAAGTTTCATATACTCTATTTTAAATATCTATAATGGCAATGCTATTAAAATTAGGAAATCCTGTTATCAGCATGCGGTCTGCTAGTATCAAAATGTCTTCATAAAACATATCATATTTGTTGTTGATTAATTTTATATTTAATGTAGACAGGATCGATAATGCTATGATAATGATGAAAACACGTAACAATACCCTGTAGGAAAGAAATCTGATAAGCAATTTGGACGAGGAGCATCTCATTTGTCGACATTCATCCGGAGGATCAACATATCACAATCTGGCGTTGCAGAAGTATTGAAGTGGATCCGAGAAAGTGGAAGCATTTAAGATCGACCTTTTTCAGGAAGACTCAGGCTCAGTGACGACCTGTTTCCCCGGGGAATTAGGTTTCGGTATCATAAGAAAACCGCAGTCCGGCTGCAACATTAATAGACAAATGGTGGCCAGATTTATGCATTCGGCACATTAGTCCGTCCCAGACTGCTTGCCAAGGTCTGAAGCCATGTAAATCCGGCAGAAGACGCTGATCAAAGTTAAGCAAAAGCGACGTCAACTGGCTTGAGTACGTACTTTTCGAAACGTGACCATGTCTCAGTAATGACGTGTTTTATGGTCCTACGAGAAACGATTTAAGTTATTCTCGACAACAGGCAACGTTAGATTCCTCAGGAGGCCAGGGTTGTAGTGGAATCAAGTACCTAGCCCCGATATTAAAGAATGCTGGCCGCGCTGTAATAGTATGAGGTTGCATGCCAAGTTCAGGGGAGGGTTGCCTCAAAGTTTGTGATGACACCATAAATTTAGAGAAGTACCAACTGCCCTGAGAAAATACATGCTGCTCTCAGTTCGAGGCCTCTCCAGAAATCCCGATATGTAATTTTCCCACAGTACAATATTCCATTTTACAATTATGTTCCACCTTACAGTGATTCAGAAACAAAAATATCACTGTATTGGAATGGCCACCTAACTCTATCGTTAGGAATCCACTTGAAAACTTCTGGCGGGACCTAACAGAGGCCATAACACGTCGTCAGCATGTCTCCAATTGAAAACTGAAAGTAATCATCACAAAAGAATGGGCCGGCATCACATCTCTCAGGTGTTGCATCTTAATAGAGAGCATGCCTGGAAGAATAAATAATCACATCACAGCTCACGGAATCTCGACGCACTACTGAAATTCCATCTTAGTTTGGTCTTGCTCTAATTTTCACGGAACTTCATATTATTCTGTTACATGTTGCTGATGTAACATGTTTTCGCAATTTTTTCTATTTTCGTAACTCTTATAAAAATAACAATAAAATAAAGGGGTTATATATGGTGGACTTCAAGACGATGAAGCTTTCGCAGGGTGCCTGTCCATCGACAAAGTAAAGGCCTGACCGAAGCGATGGGTTTTCATAGCCTAGGGAGAGTGCCAGGTGAGGAATAGGAGCGTATGCCAGAAAGCAGACCATTGTACAGCAGTAGAGACGTGTGCAAGGAACCTAAAGCAAGAGGACAGTTGCAGAGCGAAAGGCTCTTTGTTGTTTCGATAGAGCCAGTGTGGTGAACTGGTAAAGATGAGTTTCGGTTTAAATGATTTTAAATGTGGGGAGGAATACTTTAAAAGTAATTCAAAATTTAATGGGTAGCCAGTGAAGTTTACGGGGCAGTAGTGTGACCCGAGAGAGCCGTTCTCGATGGAGAAGAACTCGATCCGCAAAGTTCTAGACAAGTTGAAAGGGTCAAGATGTAGTGTTGTGGGTTCCAGTGAGGAAAGTTTTCCAGTAATCAAGGCGTGAAGGAACAAAGGCATAGATGGCTATCTCGAAACTTTTTTCTCAAAAAATGTGAGCGGATACGGCTTAGGTTACTGAAAAAGAAGAAACACGATTTGCGCATATTAGCAACATACGATTTTAAATCGAATTGACTGTCACAGGAATCACCTAGTTTTATAACGTTGTGAGAGTACGCGATCGGTGAGCCACCAATATGAAAAAAAGAGGGGCTACATTTTTACAACGAGCGACATCTGCTGAGGTACCTAACAAAACAATCTCCGTTTTATCATGTTTCAGTCTAAGTAAATTACATGATAGATGATAGGCATCAGTAATCGTGTCATATCAGAATACAAATTTAGTGACCATCGTAGCGAACCACCGTCAATAATCTTTAATTATTGTTGGTTGTTTGCAGCTTATATAACATTACTATTTATTCCTCCTTATTTTGAGTTATATTCATATTGATTGAAGCGTAGCCCTTAATTGACTTCAATCCTGAAAAGATTTAGTATAATTTGTTAGTTTTATCTCTGAAAAGTTTTAATATATCTAAATTAATTAAAAGCTAGCCCTATACAATCAAGTCAACTCCAAAAACTTTTATTTGAATGTATTAAACGTTCTAAAAATGAATCATTTTGTTTATAGAACACACCAAATATGAACTGATTCTATCAAATAAATATTATAATATAATATCTTATAAATTAATTATGCATAATTAAAATAAAATTATAAGATTCTATAATAATCTAAAACACTGTAAAAATAATGTAAGTATAATATACAAATTTAATCTTACTTTGAAATTATATAGAATTAAAAAAATGAAGTTCAGATATATATGTTATTTACCGCTGTGTGTGAGAGAGGATTAATTATAAAAAAGGAGAAAGTGACACGGGATGAAGAAGGATATCTCGACATCCCAAGTTCTCGCTGAATAAAGAATATTGAATCCAACACCGAAGATTTCTTTATCCTCAAAGAAATCCCTCATCACCTTTACCCAGCCTTCAATCAAGAAAGGAGATAACTATACCCTTTGGAGTCAGTACCTCACGTAAAAGGGATCCCCAAAGAGCTACCACCAAGAAAAACAAGAAACCGATCTGAATACAAGAAAGTGGTACCAAAACTCTGTGAGAAATCGCCCTTGGTAACCAACCCACTCACCACAGCTGGCAACACCCCCATAGTTATTTCTAGGTTGGTCCTTAGAACACTACGAATTTGTGACACCTGAATTATTGAGGGAAAGAGTAAATACATTTAACAATGTTTTGTCAAATTGGGCAATAAAGAAGTAATTAAGCATAAATTTCATAGATTTTTTTAAGGTCTCTATCCCTATTTTCACGAGGTGATTCAAGCCTAATCCCTGATAACAACTAGATTGCTACTTTCTTTCCTAATAATATTCTGAAATTAACTAAACATAAAATTACTTCGTTGCTAAAAGTCGGCGGTTGTATTTCATGCGTTGGACTGCGATTCGGGCCCTAAAACATATGCATCTAGGTGAAACCGTGGCTCTCAAACGCCGTAGTTGCCTGCATAAATATGATGTAAGGACGTATAGAGAATGTAGTTGTGTGGCCAAGAACACATTCGTGAAGGATCATCCAATTGATTTTAATATATTTAAAATTACGAGTATTTTAAAAACCAAGACCCAGATATTCCTAAACTTTTAGAAGTATTTCATATCAATAATTTGACACATTAGATGTTTGCTAGCTAGTTTACACGCCAAGCATAACTCACCGATAGCTTTCGGTCGTACAAAGAAAGGATGCGTTCACTTTTTACTTCTATATTTTCCATCCTACAAGCACAGTTTCGGGTGGGTGTGATCTTTGGAGATGCGAATGGAATATGTTTCTTTGGGAGGAAATATATCACTTTGCGTGTTAGTCTTGTTAGTTCAGTGGTATAGCAATGGTTTAGATAACTAGAGCTCTGAAGTTCGAGTACTTGCCGGAGCGATGTGGGTTTTTTTTTTTCTCGTGGCTTTGTCTCCGTTCCCCTGGTTTGTGTAACCTTTGCATACACCTCCTTTATCAGGCAGCATAAACCATGAACGTGGTAGATGCTTGCTAGTTTGCTCACCAACAACAACTGGCCGATAGTTTTCGGTCGTACAAAGAAACGATACCCTCACTTTTCACTTGACCACTTAACACTGCTGTCATTTCGTTTGAATTCGATTTCTGAACTTCCTGATATATTTCAATTTACCCATTCGTCAATTCAGATTAAATATGATGGTGGCTCTAATTTTATTTAATGATTATTTGCTTGTGAGAAGGAATCTCAAAAGCTTTATCAAAGTGACAATAATATTCAGTAGAATCACCTTGCTGTAGTTTTATATCATAAACTTTAATCAAGTTTAGAGGCATAATCTACTCTTGATGCATCTTAGCTCTGCATGATTATTTGTATCAATAAATATCGTGATCGTATATTTGAGGATATATTGTTGCAGCAATTTATAATTAATTAAAGTCGCTGATCGAATTTAATTATCTGTAAGATCTTCTCTCTCACTGTATAGACTGAAACCTCTTTTCTCAGAATTCTTGCTACAGGTGAGAGATGGAACAATTTTATCTTAAAGGAGCCTATCAGTGAAAACTAATACTCTATTGTTTTCTCCTTAGTTCCCGATGATTTATTAACTGGTACCTGTTCAATATATTTTAAATACCAGGGACCTATAAGGATATAATGGGCTGATTTTTCACGCTACACTCAAATACTTAAATTTTTCTTCCCAGTTGAACGCCATATAGAAGTACTAGTTTACTTTTTCATTATTTTGTTCGTTTTATTGTTATGAACTTGAAGTTAACCAATTATTTTGTTTTCTTGGAACTGGTTTAATACATGTTTTATCTTTCAAATTTAGTAATTTTTCTATTTAAACTTTATATTCTCTTTATTTTATATATTCCATAACAGTGGTATTTAACTACTGCCTTTTCATTGTTGCCTTATTAAAAATATTATAATAATTTCCACATCTTTATTTTGTTCTTTGATTTTACATACTATACGTTAACACTCCCGTGTCAAATTTATTATTTATTTCATTTATTTATTTTATTAGGTTGAAATCTAATTGATAAACATAGTCTAGAGTGTATTCAAATATTTTATAAACTATTTCAACGAATCTCTGGTAATATAGTTGTAATTTTAAGCTTTCCATTGTTTGAACCTTTATCAGTGATTGCAAGAAGCGGGATCAATTCTTCTACTTGAGAATGAGCGCCCAGGACTTGCAAGTGCGACCGACCAAATAGTCGAAAATTGAGTTTGGTTAAAAGGCTCTTTCTCTTTCTCCATATCTGTTCATTACCTGTTACCATCACTTCAACGTGATCTCAATTGGAAAATTTAGCAGGATAAGAAGGATGTGGAAAGTGATATTAATGCTTATACTCGTATTTCATTATAAATACCTGATTTTCTTTGCTAGGCATCCATCTTCTAATTAAGCCTTGGTAGAATGTTACTAGTAATAATGATAACTCCGTTTTTAATCGAGATTCGTACATTTAGTCTTTTATTTTCCTTTAGAAAAGGTGACAATAATTTTTTAAGTAACTATTATTTCATTAATTATTGTCGATTTTTTGGTCTTTTCATCTCTGAGTACTGTTTTTTAAAGAACTTGAATCTAATAATTACACGGTCACTAAAACTCAAGGAAACACACGGATATGTCAATTATGTTAACTTTATCAGCTTGCAGCAGATTTAATTAATAATGAATATATTCGAGCTGAATCATTAATTAATCAGTTTTGAGTGATTATAATTTATTGTGGAATCTATATAATTCTGTAGTATTCGTTTCCCTTGCTAGAACTTTTCATTCATATACTCTATTTTCAGTGCCTTTAATAACAACTAAGTTCTGTTTGTTGTTTACGAATTGCAATTATCAATGATTCTTTAGGCATCTCCTTGTATTTACACTCTCTTCAAAAGAGTAACTATTATAAAAACAAAAATTTCAAATAATTATCATTTTTCTACATTTACCAAAACCACCCAGCTCTTTACATATTAATTTCAATATTCAATATATTAAAAATCCTTCTTTTTCTCTCTTGCCCGGTTTCCACTGAATTCATATTTATATGGTCACTTTTCTTTCTATCATTCGGACTAATCATACATATCTTACCAACATAATTATATAATATAACTTAATAACACTAATCTGGGCAAATTAATTAACTTCATACTATCTTACCCCTGAAACTAAGACACATCATGAAAGCGGATATTGAATTCCTTCTTAGCGAAGAGATTGGCTCATATGACCTTTGCCTAATCAGACAATTAATATACGGACGAGGACATTTGCGAAAATGGATGAGCTAAAAAATAAAGAAAGTTGAGACACGGAAATGGAGGATATAAAATGAATAATAGGTTAAACAAAGAAACCATAGGAATTTTGCGAAAAGGAAAAGAGGAAAGTGAAAATTGAGAAAATGGAAGAGGAGGTAAAACAAAAAGAATTGAGATTAATTAGATAAACAAGTTAGAAAATATGGATCATATCGAGAGAGAGAGAATGACTTAGGATTTATTGGAAGGACAACGGGACAAAATAAGGACGAACAAAGAAACGACATTCACAGGAGAATAAATGGGAGAAAATAAGGAGGGTGCGTATTGGAATTTATGAAGGATATAATAATAATAAATTTTATTTCCTTATGCGTATAGGTATATATATATATATATATATATATATATATATATATATATATATATATATATAAATAAAACCACTTCAACTGAATCATTAGCATTGTTCCATCTTTGATGAGGACAGTGACACTTCCCACTGCAATAATGTTTAAAATCTGTCTATGATTCGCATATTTGTTCATTGTGGCTTTCAGGTTGTTGCTGTTTTGGCGCTGTTTTGTATTAATTTCCTCCGTCTGGCGCCTATCTCAGTAGTCTAAATCCGACTAGGAACCGAACCCATTCATTTTGGTCTGCGTTTTCGTAATTATTCATTTATTTCTCCTTTCTGTCTCTACCTAATACCATTTATCATCATTATTTACTTTCTCACAAAGAAGGGTCAGTGTGCATCAACGCAACTAAAACAGCCCTGCCCTTCAACCCCTCTTTTTCTTCGTCAAGTAGGAGGCAACTCATGGTTTTGGCCACGCCCACCTACCCTTCACCGCGCTGGGGTGCTATGGTCCCCCCACAAACCCCTTTCATGCACATTCATACACACTATCATCCGTTTGTCTCTCAACCACTCATTTAATAGTTCAACTCACCTTTTTACGCACTCTCCCATCTCTTCGCTCATCCACACATTCTCCTCTTTTCTCTTCACAAGTCTATTTTCCATCCATTCTTCTTCTCTTCCCATACAACCCGATAACACCCTCACTCGCACCCTCGTTCGCACCCTTCTTCACCTCATAAATACATCTTACACAGTGCTTCCTCCCTTACATACCCTTCGCATGCAAGGCGTCCCTCTCATTTGCTCGCTCTCATTCCTTCTTTCCTTCTTCCACACCATAGCCTCACTCCCATATAACAACGTTGGCACTCTCCTCTACTTCCTTGCCACTTTCCACACACACACACATACTACTAGAATTCACTAATGATCTGATCTCCCATGACACTTTCTTATCATTCAAGACGTTGTGATTGTAATCTACCTCATCTCTCACACTAGGCTCTCTAGCATTCTAACATCACCGCATCCTTATTCTTTTTATACCTTTACCTTTTGTCCCGTCATCAAACATACTCTGTCAAACACCTTGAGCCAAATCAAAATAAATTCTTCAGAATGATAATTTTATAATTTATTTTGTAAAATTATTATTGTTTGGTTTCACTGATCAATAATATAATAATCCTAATTTAAAGCTTGGCATGAAATAAAAATGAATGATATTACGGACGTGAATTTAATATTCTTGAAGTGAACGTCTAATCGGAAGGGATATGGACATTTTTTTATATAAGTCCAATAAATCAGAACGTTTGCCTCCGTCTTGCATGCGAAAGAGAGAGTTGAAATGCATTTGATTAATTATAAGCTACATTTCTAATTAGCTACAATAATTAATCTCCTCGTATCTGTCATTAAATTAGAGAATTAACGAGACGAATTAATTCCTAGCGTACAAGAAGAATCTAACTTCAATAGGATATTCATTAATCTTATAATTATACCTACCCTTTATTTCCATTAATAGGTTGAAGGATATGTGGAAAATAATAATAATGAATATGTTTTACATCTGTAGAAATTTTATTCTTCATTTTGTTAGGTATAATTTACAAAATAGGGTATTCATAGCTTTAAAATTTACAAATAAAAAAATTAGAGATTTTCGTGCTAATGGCCGAATCCGTGAGGAACAGACGTTTAGGGTTTTATTCCTGATGGTCAATGTTGAAGGGTGAAATCTTGACCCTGAACTCTCCAGATGAAGAATTGTTTACTGAGGCAGAGGTGTAGAAATTCCTCCTCCTCCATTGTAACGAAGAATCTCAATACTCAGAGGCGAGAGAATATTTGCCTCCTAAATCGTATGAAAGGTCCTTCATCCTTCCTCGCAAGTGGTACTGAGCCAGTAGCTAAAGCACCCCCTCTCCTTCCCTCGGGGGCCATTGATTACCTTAGCAAAAAGAGCATGGCCTCTTAGACTTTCGCCTTATTTCAAAATGTAGGCAAAAGTAGAAGAGGCCATGCTCTTGTTGCTAATGTAATCAATAGCCACCGAGGGAATGAGAGGGGGGGCTTCAGCTACTGGCTCAGTACCACTTGCGAGGAAGGATGAAGGACCTTTCATACGATTTAGGAGGGAAATTTTCTCTCGCCTCTGAGTATTGAGATTCTTCGTTACAATGGAGGAGGAGGAATTTCTTCACCTCTGCCTCAGTGATCAATTCTTCATCTGGAGTGTTCAGGGTCAAAATTTCTATCTCAACAGGCTCTTTACATCAAGTGGGGGGTTAGTTAATTGCGCCACTTTCTCATTTTAATTAAGTCCAAATGGATAATAAAATTTACACGAAGATTAGAATGGTAATTACGGGCAAACACATGGGCACCATAGGCGGGGCACTAGTTGAAGGATAAGGTATTACTGTTTTGCCACTAACTTGATGATAAGTAACCTTTCAGGGGATTCATGAGCTGAAAACCCCTTCGGTCACTTTCAGTTCACATGAATGATGCTTTGCACGCAAAGATGAGAAGAGGGAAGAGACAACGGTGATTTAATTGGCTCCGTGTGATGAGGTACGTGGGCGGAGCTATCGGCGCATATGTGTTATAAATAACGCACCATATCAATGGCGGCTGCTCCCTCTGAGCACCGAAATATTTTGTATCCGCCCATGCCGGAAATCCAACCCATTATACAATGGGGGCAATTAGGTCTGTAAGAGATGTAGTGTTGAATAATGCTAACAAGTTTAGTTGGCTCCAAGGAGCGTGGGAGCATTCCTTGGATTCAATGAGGCGAGCCTCAAGTGGGGAATCAAAGAAAAAGGAATAGCTGAACAGAGGTGAAAGATCTTAGCGCAAAAGGGCTTAAAAGAGACTTAGGACGTATTTGATCCTCCCTCATGTGTGCTTGAACCCATTTATGAGGGAGCTCGTATTAATCTGGAAATATTAATGCTACTTTGGCAATAAGTTTAAAAATACTGTAGACGTAGCAAAGATAAGGTTAGATAAAACGGATAAAAAATAAACGTTCTCAGCCAATGATAATTCGACAAAACGAGCAGAAAATTGAAATGTTACTTAGTTACATTACTATTATTAATTCTTAAACTACTTTATACGTCTTTCTACCACATCAAAACATCGATCAAAAAAGCAAGTGAAGTTGGCTATATAGAAGGAATGAAAGGAAGATATCCATGTATAAGAACTCTATTTAACTTATAAATGGTAGGGGAACGAAAAATGCCATGGGGAACACATAAAATCCGTCCTTGATGGTTTAATAAGGAATTAAAGACAAAGGGAAAAAAAGCAATTCAAAGGGATTTATAAACCATTTGTTAGTTAATAGATCCCCATTTCAAAGCGATATTAAAGTATTTCTAATAAGGTAGCCTAATCTTCACGTGGGGATTTTTTAATTTAAACTTCTATCCTCATATATAAAAAGTATCAATAAATATAAAGTTTGCCAATACAAAAGCCAATTGAAAATAAAATAAAAAGAAATTAACGCAATGGACAGGCAAATCTTAGCAGGAAAGTAGTTTAAGGGATTATCTTCTTTCCATCTCCATGTCCAATGCACCGATCATTGATTAGTATAATAAAATAGAAAGACCATTATTTTGTGACTCTTGGATCATTGTTTTGCCAGTGGACGATCTGAAGATTTTTGCTTTTGTTTTCAAACGAATGACTTGATGCTGGAGTCAAGAAATTTATTTGTTCTAAATAAAGCATCACTGTGTTGAAATGGAAAACAATTGCAGAATAAGCGAATAAATAGTTTGTTACTACGAAATGATCATTATGTTGTATCAGATGGACATTTGCGGCGAAATTGAAGGGGTATTTTTTATGAAATGGAGGGTCATTGGATAAGAAATAGAGGGTCATTTTGTGCACCGGAAGCAGAGGATCATTACGTTGAGAATGAATTAGAAATGTTTTGGTAAAAGTGAATGATATGTATCTTGCACCAAACAACTAATGGTGAAAACTGAAGATAGGGAAGAAATTGTCCAGAACCCTTTTTCCAATGAAGGTATATTCACCGCGTTTATTCCTGTCATGAAAAACTCGATACGGAGCTTCTATTAATGGGATTTACTGATCGAAATTTTGCCTTATTGGTAGGGTAGAGAGGAGGGAGCTATTTAAGGATTGTTGAATGAAATAAGATGAGAGCGGGACTTACTGTCGGAATGATTGCTCTGCTGGCTCGGTGGCCTTGACCCTGCGGAGGCTGAAGCGGCCGCAATGAAAGAAGCAGTTGCAGACAAGCTGTGGTGGTGGGGCCCAGTCCCTGTGACTACGGCCCCCGAATGCTGAAGGAAAGGCTTGGGCGAGCAGAGAGACGCGATGGGAGTGGTTTGAAGTCAGGAATAATTATACCTATCACAAAGCATGCAATGTGCATTTTACGTGTTTCTCCTAAGAAATATCGAGGCAAATACAGTGAAATGGATTTCAACAAAGTATACGCTTTTAGAAGATAGAAGAGATGTGACTGACTATGAAAGGAATGTGGCGCACGGAAGTTTTCATTAAGTTCAGCTCAAATTCGTAGAACATACCAAATTTGTTTAATCTCAAATATTGTAGGTATATATGATTATTTGTATCACGCCACATGACAATTAAAAAGCAAGTAAACCTTCCTTTCCCAAGGGATTAGAGGGATTAAATTAAGTCCCTATTCTTCGTAGAGTAGCATAATTTCGCAATTATCCCGGCTATGCCGTTTTCAAGAAAAAGACCTAAACAAGTCACGACACTTGTCACTCCGGCGTCTTCCTCAACAAAGAAATCCTTTACGACAAAGAACGATGATGAGCGATATCTGAGAGCCCAGGGTCGGGTCGCGTCGCTTTGAATTTAGCTCAGAACGTCGCTCTGTCTTGTGGGAAACGTGTTTCGGCCTTTCCTTAAAAAGGCCTTTGGCAGGTGAAGGCCACCCGCGGGACGTTTCATCATTACAGTTCTCATAGGCAAGAACAGAAGCCTTTCTTGATCTCACGTTCTAGATGAAACTGTCATTTCTGAAGTAAGATTCAATGATTCCCTTTGATTCGGACGTTTGTTTGTTTTGAATTCTTATGAAGTGTGGTGAATGTGAGCGTGAGAGTTGGGGTATTAGTTGAAAACAGAAGGTTAGGATTTGTGTGGTATTTATATTATTAGTAAAAATTTATGTTCCTCTAATATCATATATACGATAAATTTTTAATTGTTTAATTAATTCAATAATTGAAAATGAGGATAAAGATGGTTTACTATGAGAGTTTCAGACTATATATGATATGTATATATAAATATATATATATATATATATATATATATATATATATATATATATATATATATATAGAGAGAGAGAGAGAGAGAGAGAGAGAGAGAGAGAGAGAGAGAGAGAACCAAATCATTTACTAGTGAGAGCAGATGCACTTACTGTAGAAAAGAGGATTAGAAGAAGGAGGAAAGACAATAAATAAGCACATTGTTATTACTATTAATTTAGGCTAATAATTTCCACTAACGATATCACCTCCGCCATGGAAGTTTCGTGAGATTTGTCCTGAAAGTTTCTGTTAGGAGATGCGAAAATGTGTATGAAGTAACGAGGAAACTACTAGTGGTACTCAATAAGAGGAGAGTGTGCAATTCATTTGAGCAAATTATAACTAAGGTATGAACCTGATCCCCCAGGAGAGAGTTTAAGGTCGCATTTGTGGGTGTATCTCCTCCTATTATGAACGTTTCCTAAAAACGTTGATTGCGTCATCCCAAGTCCAGCGTTTGGGGTTCAAAATTCCTCCTCGATTAATTTCTTTCATTGGGTGTCTCTCGTGTTTGGGGCTAACCTCCCCTCGATGGTAAAGTGATGATGTTGATGCGTCTCTCAACCTCTTCAGCTTAAAGAGATCTTCACTAAAGCCTTCCAGACCCACATTTCTCCATCCATTTAACCTTATTTCAATCCAGGATCAATCCACTTCCTATTTTCATTTATTCTAGTATTTAAATTTGAGGCAATACTACCTTTCACATGAATAATAATCTCCCTACAATCCTCCGCCCACTTCTCTAGTTCATATCTACAAATTGACCCCGATTAAGCCCAGTCTGTGTTACACGTTCCTTCTTTATGCATGTAGCTCAGACGCCCAAAGGAGGCGAGGCTGCGCTTTTTTAGACTGGCCACCCTCAGGAGGGCTAGAGAGAGAAAGAGGGGGTCAGCCGTTCTCAAGTGGATATGACACCACCACTCCACTTGGGTCCTGTCCTTGAGTGGGACCACCCCACTTGGATCCATTCCACGTGAGGTTAAGTTGCATTAGAATCTCCACTTTCTAGCTGTTGCATGAAGGTTGTCCTGAGGTGACCGGATTAGAGGGGGTGGGGGCAATAGCCTCCATCCATCTTAACCGGTCCCGTTCGGACAACCTCACAGAAACCGCAGCTCCACTTCACTGTGGTAACGTGGACGGGGCCTACAGCACGGGCGTCGGATCATCGCTCGATCCCTTAATCGCCCAGGCAGTCGGAGTGAGCAGAGATCATCTGCCCCTGGTAAGCTATTAAAAACAACATCAACATATGTAGATCATTTATGTAGCTTATCTTTTCTAGTCCTATGAGGAGAATAATAAAAAATGTAATAGTGAGTCTCTTAAGCCTGAAACGCCTCGAGTAGTTTCTTTCTCTTGGCCCAATTCACCCCTATTTCTACCTTGACCCACCGAGCCACGAAGATGTCTGCACCTGTCCCTTTTACCTCCTGATCCACCAGCTCGGATCGGGTAACGATAAGATAATTTAATAGGGAATGTTAAATATAAGCTTTCTATAAAAGGATCGAGTACAGATAACCATCTTAAGATGCCCCAGCAAAGATAGGGTATCTATAAACTTGGCGGGGAAAGAATAAAGTATAAATTAAGAAAAAGGAAAGAAATTCCTAACAGAATCGAGTGAGGTAAGAGAAGTTTATAGATGGCTTATCTTTACTGGGTTATCTTAAAGATGATCTTAACTAACCTAACAAAATTTTCAAAAGTTTAGGTAAGTATGAGTGATATTATGAGGTCACTTAACCATAAACTCCCTAGCTTATTTAGAGAGTAGTAAAGTTAACCCCTCTAAGATGACTTAGTAAAGAAGAGCCATTACTTTTTATTTTTAAGATGGCTTATCTTTCCTTCATCCACTCAATCTATAATGTTTCGCAACTGTATTTTGCTCCATAATTATTACAGTATTTACCTAATTGCCCTTATCGTTACTTACACCCTCTTAGGATTCATGTGCAACCCCTCCATCTAAAACTGATCTCTTGTTCCCTAAAATGCACCTCACTCATCTAGAAAGACCATTTCCATAATAATCCATGTTACTTTTCCCCATTTCATTTCTCCCATTTACGTGAAACACCCACTAACGGCTTATTCTAATTCTAGGCAGTGTCACTGCCACTACACACCTCCTACCGCTCTGCCGAACTTCCATAACAACACATCATTCACTCCTAACGTGCAAAATAATAACTTGAGCTCTTTCAATTCCCTTCACTAACAAACCTTTCAAAGCTCTCGGTCGCATCCATTACACAGGCTCTTGGCAAAACCACTCATCTTCTTACTCTGCACTCGTTTCCACAATGTCCTATTCAAATATCTAACTTGAGGATCCCCCACCACAATCATTTCACGTACCTCATTTACTTCACTTCCCTTACTATCATCATACTATTGTCTAATTTGGATAAATAGATACAATCACTGAATATGTTTCTCCAAAACATTTTTTAAAAGAATTCCACCAAACTCTTGCACTGGAAAATATTGCAAAGGTGCATTTAAAATTCGGAGCCAGAGTTTAAATGTCGTCAAGAAGTAATAATATAAAAAAATAATTAAAATTGTACTTTTGATGCGAAAAGAAGGTTTCAATGTCCATGATAACTAAAGACAAGATCTTCCAAAAAGAACGCAGCATAAAATGTTATTAATTTTGCTTTCGGAGCCATTGTTTTTCGACATCTTTTAAAAGAAAAGGAGGAAGTAAATAAATTTAAAAATCGATACTTTTTAGCGTTGCAACATAAAAAGATGGTCTAATTTTGCCAAGTGAACTTAATGATATGTCAACCCTCGCGTTATCGATTCTCACAAATTAATAGCAGCCGGTAATTTAGTATTGTCGGTCTGAATAGTCAGTAGCCTTAAGAGGAGGAAGGATCTGATTTATTATTATTGTAAGGTGAAAGAGATATAATTTAATTAGTACCTCCTTAATCTAGGCAAAATAATGAGTGATAAAAAATAAAATAACAGCACAAAAAATTTAATAAACCCGATTAGAAACGATTGCGCTACAAACCCAATTAATCTCAGATCTGGAACAATTTACCTTTGAAGTTCGGTTTAAACACATAATTAAATATGTTAAAAGTTAGAATTCATAAATATTTCTTCAACATACAAAATTACCAAAGAAAAATTGTGTATAAAGGGAAATAATTTACATTTCCTTAATTATACACTTTAATCTTCTGTCATTGCTTCTTTTCCTTTCTTAGACTTGCCTAAATTGTATTTTAGACTAAGCTCCTCTGTAATTCTTACTTTTTTTAATCTTTGGAAAGAACTCAACAAAACCAAAATATTGCGTTAAAAAATATGGAGTTTTAAGTTATTTTAATTTTATTTTTCCAAAACGAATCATTTAAAATATAAAAATAAAAGCACTATGTATTTATATAAATCGCAAATGCCAGAAAAATTGGGGCAACTTCACTCAACTCATTGTTTTTGGGCGATTCTTTTATCAGAATCATTCTTTTTTGTTTTAAAAGGTACAAAAGATATTAAATTGACAAAGGCCAATTTAATTTAGCGCTCAAAGTTCAAGCCCAGTGCTTTTCAATATTTGCACTGACAGGAGATTTTGCTGTGAATATTAAATTTCCACTCACTTTTTCCAAATAGTAAAATTCAATTGTTGTTCCCAATTCGTGTTAGGAAAGAAAAACCGTTTAATTTATTTATTTGTCGATTTGTCTCCCCGTCTCCGTGTCATGTCTTTTTCTCTCGTTATATCTTTCTGTCTATATCTATCTGCGTGCCTTTATCTCCTGTTCTCATGGCACATCCACTTAATATATAGAGAGAAGGTAGGCGTAGTGAAGGCAGAATCAATTGTCATTTCACAAAACGCTCACTACCATCCTCACTGCACGCCAAGTGACAGCCTTCAATTCCACCTCCAAGATGATCTCCATCCACGCCAGCTGGGTGCCCCTTGACTTAAAGCAACCACGAATATTCCCAACCTTACTTTGTCAATAAATGTATTTATCGTGAGCATGGTTGTATAACTGATCGTTTCACTATTATATGTAGATAATAAAATTCTATTGAAATTGAGTTGTATAAGTAGGTTATCATTTAGTGTAATTCATATAGATCCACAGAAAACAATATGATGACGCAATTAAATCGAAGCTGGCTTCAGTTTTTTCCATTAATATTGATTCCTGTTGATTTGAATTTCAAATATATGAAATCTTCTTAAGCTCTGATCTAAACAGTTTTGAGGAGAGAGTATCTCCTTGTGGCATTGATTTTCTTTTTATTTATTTTTTTACTAAAAACAACCATAATGATGGTGTGAGACTGAATATGTAGGAGCATGTTAATTTAGGTTTGCTAAATCTTTGCTCTAGTAGGTCTCATAGAAGTGAATGGGAGTTTAATACTCAATGGCTTTCTATACTCTAATAAAGTCCTCTAGATAGGTATATCTTATTAAATATGTAGTTCTCTAAAATTAATGTTGAACCTTTCCCATATGTACTAGATTTAATCATGCAGCCCGCTCGTTTTGCTAGGGCTTATTGAAGTCGTGTACTTGTACTGGTCTGTTGATTACGACATGTGGGGTTTGTATGTTTTATTTTCTGTGCTAAAGGTACCTGACATAAACTAATGCCCACATCAAAGCATGACCCAAGTTGAAATGCAGATAGATTCAATAAAACAAAAATGAGAAACATGGAAGAATATTTAGTGATTTTCGGGAAAGTGAAAGATCTTTAATTTAAAACGTGACAGATCAGAGTTCTGGAACAAAACATGAGAAGGTAAAAAGAGTGGCAAAGTTTTGATGTGTGAGGGTAGGAGGCATTAAAGCGGCCTACCCTTGAGTTCCTGGTCTCCACACAATAAACATGGGATTTAGAAGCCTGACGAGTATTGCTTGGGCTGGATAGTGGTAGGAGCATTGGCCAAAGTAATTAATACTTGTAGAAAAGGGAAAATGAACCGACATCACGGCAAAGGGCAAGGGATTCAAATTTCTACATTAGTCGTGGATCGCTGTGGATTCAACTGATTTGGTAGTTCTTTCATTTTTTCTGTCACGTAAAAAAACCCGTATAACGAAATAATTAAATTATTTGAATCCTACTTTTTCTCAATTATTTTCTAAACAGAAAAATGTTCACACATTTCCCCTTACCAACCTACAAGCTGAGATGCTCTGATTAATTTTAGCTCCTTAGTTTTAATAATTACTTCTTTATGAGTATTACGAGTATTCCATTTTTCCTGCTGCATGATTATTTTCCTGATACAGTTCCCTCACTGTTTCAATGATTTTTGTGGGGTGTGGGAGGTTTATTGTTTTTCCCTCCACTTCTTTCTCATTCTTTGGAAAATTGATCATATTCGCGTTTCTCGTATTTCTCTCAGGGCGGCGTCTCTATTAATTAGCAAATTATTTCCTCAAGAAATTGTTTTGCTTATTAAAGTTTTCCAGAAAATAGCTTTTAGCGTTCTCAATTTACTCAGCAGTTTTCTTTTCAATTTTCAATCTGCCTTCCTAATTTACCAATAGAGTATTTTTCATATTTTCCATCCTTAATCACTTATTACTTTTCTTAAATTGAACTTCTTTCTCAATTAAAAGGAGAGAATAATAATTTTTGGCTGTTAAATCCACTCTTTCTTAAATCGGGGAATATTTTATTGTTTTAAGACGTTCTTTATGGAGTTGATCTTAAAGATGGATTCATAATTGTTAAAAGCCATACTTCGTCAAGTTAACCTTACAAATGTGTTAAATATTGTTTGAAACGTTTATAGAGGGTTGTTGTAATCTGTTTTTGGAAGGGTTCCGTCACCAGATTATGAGATCATGGCAAATCATCACCATATTAAGTGAACGACTAGTTCAAGTTCTGAGGTAAAGGATGGCTTTACAGGGAATTGGCTGGGCTTTTCAAAAGTTCAAAGCAAAGATCGACTAACAAATAACGGAATCTTATGATTGCAATCGGCGAGAGAGACGGAGCGTATTAAGTAAGAAACTAGTAGTCTTTATATTATTCGACGTTAGTAAGAGTTAAAGAAGAGAGAGAAACAAGTCTCGGTGGATTTAAACGGAAGCGTGAACGTTGAAGTATTCGTTATTATTCTCTCCGATACTATCTGATTAACTACCTAACTATGCGTAATCCGACTCCCCTCCTACACGTTCTTTGTGAAGTTGACCTTACAAATGTGTTAATTATTATTTTAAGATGTTTTTTTGTAAAGTTAAATATCTCTCTAGGCGAGATTTTAGAAAGAGTTTTGTAAAGAAAACGAAAATATATTTTGTAAAAGTGTTTAAATGCATAAATGAAATTTACAAATGATAGTTTTACGAAATTCTTACGCGAGATTTACCCGCCAATTATTTTTTATTTTCTCCTTGTTTTTGAAATTTTTTATTTGTTTTCATCCTACAATGTGACAAACTTTGGTTGCTCAAATAGTTTTCTTTTCTGATTACTCTCACTATGTATCGGTGATTTACAATCGGTCAGTTTAGTGAGAGCAAAAGTCATCAAGCCACAACAATTCAGATATTCAACACCGGTCAAAGAGCTGTTTAAATAAAGGCATTCTACCTATTAAATATATATATATATATTCCCTCAGTTCCAGTAACTTCCTTATTGATTCAGCTAAGTTAGCCTACTTTGCTAAGGCCCCTTTGGCTGGCCAAAATATAATTCACTACGTTTATGATTCACCACACACTACTACAAATATTAAGGTCAGAGATATAATTATCAGATGACAAGCCGCTGTTCTCTTCCTTAACAGGAAGAGCTTGGTTACACAGGCACCACTGCGGGGTGTGGCTTACGGCCTTATTTGCTAATCTTAACCGCCTTTTATAATCCCTTTTATAGACTTTATTTTAACACCCTGAACACCCTTTTCTTCTTCTTCTTCTTCATATTCATCTTCATCTTCATCTTCATTTTCATCGTTATCTTTATCTTCTTCTTCTTATTTTTCTTTTTATTCTTCTTCTTCTTCTTCTTCTTCTCATAAAGGAATTATTAGAAATAACTTTGATAAAAAAATTAAATCTACTGAGGTGACAACCGAACTAAAAGAAAAAATCTTATTCAAACACCTTCAAAAAATCTCGTTCTTAAAATATAGGGTTATGGATAATTAAAGAGATTTTTGGTTCATTAATTTTCATCCCTATAATCTCTGCCGTCAAAAACCCATTTGCTTTACTCTCCATTTTGGCTGTTGCTCATACAATACACGAGAGGGAAGCACCTTTTCCATGATGATAAACAATAACCTTTGCTCTCGATTCTATCAGTTGTCTCACAAATTTCGTTCGTTCTTGTAACCAATACGGATAAACAGAAGCACTTTAAAGACTATAATTTATTGTACAAAATAATTAGTTTCTCAACAAAATAAAAATTTTTCTTTGCTTTCCTCAACTGCGTCCTTACCAAAGAATCTATTGTGAATCCGATTATTTTAAGACACAAAACAATGTGATAATACCTCTCTTACTTTTCAAATGAATATGGCGGATGAGGCAGTAGCTCCAACGCTAGACTATTCGGGGTAGCTCTAATAGACGTGTGCTATGTGGCGATTGATCTTCTACAGAAACACAAGTCCTTGCGGTAGATGACACTGGATTCTTTCTTATCAATCCCTTGAACTTTTTGCAGTTGCGTATTGTTTACTTTCTTTTTTTGTCTATAATCAAATTCGAATGACAGATTTCTCTTTTAAGACACTCTCGAAGAGCGACCAAATGTTTTCGCTTCAAATAATAAGTAGTTATATTAAAACGGCATAGAAACACTTATTGTTTTGTTAGGAACGAATTTCTGAAACGGATGGAAACTATTTTGTAGAATAAAGCCTATTACTTCAACGGTGATTTCGTTTTTCCATGCACACATAAGATTTATTGGATGTAGCCTAAACATTTAAGTGGTCATTTGAACATACCATCCGATAAGATTTACTATTTAAATTCTTCCCCTCTAATTTTCCCTATTGAAAATCTTTCCTCCTATATTTTCCTTCTTGTAAAAGTTCAAAATATTCTTTCATTGACTTAAGCCTATGTGAGGTTTGTGGCAAAAAAATTATTAAAACTCTAGAGTTGTCCATTCAGCAAAGAAGAAACAATTGACAATAAGTCCTTCTAAAGTTTAATGGCTACAGAATTCTCTTCTATATCTTTTCTCTCCATAACTTCACCACATTCTTCATCGAATTCTCCACTTATTCGTTTCTGATGGAGATGTTGAAGTTTGTTTTCTATTTCTTCAATGAATTTCTATTAATTTTCTATCATATGTTTTTTAAATTGCCGTTTTACAATCCAAGTTTACGTGTTTGCCACACATGTTTCTTTCAGTACAAAACACTACTACCCTCTCTTCATTTACACAAGTCTAACAAAATTAAAGGAGAATCTTTCATACCTACTTACTTAATCATTATATCTTATCACACCACCGCTGGGTCAACCGAAGAGCTGAGGGTGTTTGCTCCCATTAGGTCTTGGTCGAAGCAATTTGGTCCCAGAGAGCGTCCTGGGGGCTTGAGTTTAGTTATCTCTGAAGTTCGATGGTTTATCATTTTACCACCCTCATTAACAAGTGCTCTAGTGTAGTGTAGAGATTGATCTCCTCCAAAGAAGATTTACAGGGGTTGTCGGAGCTTGATGGAAGTAGGCTCGTGAAGGCTCTTTACTTCACCCCCAATGAATGAGGGAAATTAAATAAAAAAATGATTATATTATTTAGTCTCTCTTCTTTCCTATCTCTCCTGCCACGTTTCATTCGGAATCATCACTCTTTTGGATTGTCTCTTTCTATTCATATTACCACCCATTCCTGCCGCTGCGTAAAAGTTCATACTCTGCAGTGGCTGGGCCGTTTGTACGAATCGTACTATGACAATAAATTCCTTATCTCTACGCCATTAATTCGGTTAGACTAAGATTATTTTCCACTCTTTCTCACTGAATATTCTTCTCTGATTTTCTCCATCTTTATTATATTTTTAACTCTAATTCCCCCAATTCTCTTAATGGTAAATACCCATGTGTTAGATTACGCATTATTCGATTTCTCAATATTCGAAATAATCAAATGTTACCACTCTTTTATCTTTCGTATATTCTTTGCAATGTTAATATTTCCAGTATTCGTTCATTTAACTTTAAACTTCTTTAAATTGAAATAAGGTAAGTTAATCGAGTTTTTTCCGCTTTCGACTTATGGAAAGTGTAGTAACTCTGGAGTAGCAACTTAATTCCGAAGTTAAGTTCAGATCCCTTCCCCACAGACCTCTAACCATTACCATAACATCAGGATGGAGTCTATTTCTTTTGGTAAATACTTTTTTTCATGTTTGTGCCACTTAGCATTTCCAATTAGCTTTCCTTAGCATGGAGGTTCTACCCATTAAGTTGATTCATAGATAGTATCTACTATAATTTCGAATTTGTATAATTATTGGTAAATATAGGGTGATGTCAGTCGTTTTGGTGGTAAAATAAAGTTTAACACGATTCATTCTGTAGATGCGCGACGTGGTTGATGGTAGTGTTGGCATGTTCATATGTTTGTAGTATGTGTACGCATGAGAGATAAAATAAAGATAGGAGTAACTCGTCTCTTATAGACCGCTCTGGGCCACGTTAATTTTAACGTAAATCTAATTTTCTTTCGCCTGTTAGTCTCCCCTGCGTCTCGTCGAATATTTGGCATTTTCTTCAATTAAAAATAACATAAAAATATTAATTGTATCTGTAATAATCTTTGAAATGACTATTTTAATACAATGCATCTCTTACATTTGAGTTGATATATATATATATATATATATATATATATATATATATATATATATATATATATATATATATATATGTTGTAGTACGTGTCTGCTTCAGGTTGTAGCTTTTTCGAAATATTTCTGCACTTTGAATTATTTTTTAAATTAAATATGAACCCTATTTAAGTTGGAAAACAACCGAGTTTTATTCATTTTCAGGACAGTGATATATTTTTTTACTAACTTCCCTAGATTTTTAGTACTAAACAGAATATAAAACTAGGCAGAATAGTATCTAAAATAATATGAATAATATTATTTCTTCAGGGTTCAACCGTTACTTAGTGTAGGCCTTTTTCATACTCATTTTAGCTATCGAGGTAATTTTTCCGTTATCAAGAAATTGGTGTTTTTATTAAAGTAAGGTAAAATAATTTTTTATATAAAAATAAAATAAATTTAGTCAGCAGAGTATTTCAGCATTCTTCGCAATGATAATTCTCGTTTAACTAAGAGGTGGATACTTTTCTTGAAGAATTCGTTCGGTTTTGATGAAATATATGGTTGGATATCTTTTTCTACCCCGTTAATTTTCGAGTAAACCTTGTTATTTTGTTGATGTGGTAAATACCTAAATAAATTGTAATGAAGATAGGACAAGTTCTGGTGAATATAGGAGATGAAGAAGTTCCAAACATAAAGCTTTATTTATTTCATGGAGTCCAACGTGCCGCGTCTGGACTTGCTATGTTATCAAGGGAAAAAACACCTATTAGGTTAACCAGTGGAGGTTTATTTTTATTAAACTAACATCATTAACCGTTCTAATTTTTTTAAGTTGTGAATCTGCCTTGACTCTTTGTTTATTATACAAAGCATAGTTTTCTGCTGTTGGAGACTACGTCTAAAGTTCGGAATTGAGGGTTTGCTTACGAGCAAACAATTGTTTTTATATGAGTAACATTGCAGTAACGAACCCACTTTTCATCTCATATGACAACTCTATCTAGAAATATCTCGCAAGCATTTCGAACAGATAGAGATGAAGTAATATTCAAACGTACTAAACGCTGTCCTGTAGAAAATTCATGGTCCCCCCAAATACCAATTTGTGGACTTTTATATGAAATTTCCGCACTGTTTCATGGCGGTCATTTTCTTTGTGGAGGGTTTACACTCTGCAAGGGCGTTAAGAGCCTCAAGATAAATTTTAGGGGGCGTTCTCCCCCCTTCCCAAATTCAAGAATTGTGTAATATTTTTGTATTTCTAATATTTCACTATTCCCTTCCTTATATTCATAAAAAAACATAATATGCCTTATTTGTGCTTCACTTACCATAATCACTATTGAATAGTTACAACAACATGGAGATAAAAAAGACCCATGAATTAAAAAAGCCTACGGATTGGTTAATTTAAAAATGCATAGGCATGGATATAATATAAAAAGCCTAAAGATTAGTGCACTTATCTTTATACACCTTGCAGCAAATTTGGAACAATTTTAACAATTCGAAGAGGGATTTGTTTGTCTTTTAAACACGACATTAATTTTTTGCTAACATAATAATTTGGATATTATATTATTTATCAACTCTTTTATTTACGACAACTATAACACACACCTTTATTTATCTGGCTCTGCTTTGCTATTTTTTATGTAAATTGTATTTTAATCCATTCTAATTTATTTTTTGGTTTATCTTTTTCGATTTGGCATTTCCTCCTTTCCTTCATATTTTTTTCGATTTGGTCTAATTGAGGCATTAATTTTCTTTTATTGCCTACGGGAATTTTTTTCTGCTTAATTAATTCACATGTTTTTATTTGGCTAGTTTTTATTATGTGTCTATCTTATTATAATTGTTATTTCATTTATCTATTTAACAGTGCATAACGATCGTTTAATCCATTCCGCGAATTCGGCTGTATAGTTCATTGTCTCTGTCCATTCAAGTCATTTGTAAAATTTCTGGTTAGGTTAGGTTAGGTCACTTTGAGGGAATCCCCACGTGGAAGATCTTTAGCAGAAAGGAACTCCTATGTGCAGCAGAAGGCCCGGCTAGGCCTAAAGTGGTAAGCCTCGCCCCCCCCCCTTTCCACAAGCGGTAGCCTCGAATCGAGTTCCCCACGATTCACCTTTATGCGGGCTTAAATAGCTCTACAAGAAGATTCGAGGCCCTTCGAGAGTAAAGCTGTTTCCCGCTAACCCTCAACTCCGGGAAGAACCTCGAACATAAATTACGCTCGACTCCCCGGAAGACACACAAAGTTGAGAAGTTCGTCCAGAACCCAGAAGATTTTCCCATGGTTCCAAGTCAAATGCTAGCAACAAAGCAAAGTGACAGCTGGACTATTTTGTGTATTTGAAATTAGCCCCAGCCAGGAGGTAATTTCACTAAACGATCACCCCGAGTGATTTGCCCGACTTCTTTCATCAACTCCTGTCGAAACCCTCCTTATTTCGGGTAGCCGAAATACTCTCCACTGGACCAGAAGTTACCGCTCCCACCCCTTGCTTTTGGAGAACCGTCATCACTCCAACCTCCCACTCTGAATTTCGAGCGGTCTCACCTCACGTACAGAAGACATCCTTAAGCCCACCCCCCTCTTCCCTTCAGTAACCCAATTGAGTTAATCTTTCCCCCTTCGATTTTGATGTGATTTTTGCCAGTTAATTCTCTGAGGTAATTTTACCCTTCCAGTCTCTTATTAATTTTTTTGTGTAAATAAAATTCTATTTTTTTGTACAGGTCTCTTTAAATAACCTTGAACTTTGCCATTGTCCATAATATACCTGACTTCGTTGCAATCTTTAGTTACTCAGCCCGTCTGAACGCGTGGTTTTTCGTCCCTTTTGTCGGTTCGCTTTCAAGTTTTTGGTAATCTCCCATAGATATAATATGGTATTGATATAATGTAATGTCATACCACGACAGTCACCATTTATTCCGTTTCATTGTCTCTTTAGGTGAAAAAAAATGGATTCTTCGTCTCCCTCGCGGCCGTCCATGATGGTGCTCTAAAGCAAGAAATATTGGCGTTCACCTCAAGGTGCCGTGAGAGCAAAATGAAGTGGAGTGGAGAAGTGGTGTGAGAGGAATGTTAGAGTGATATATATGCAGGGATATGAGTGTTTCGGGGGGGATTTGAAAACTGTAAGTGTAGGCCATGAATGGTCTTTTGCAGTCTCCTTCTTTTCTTATGTTATGTAATAAGATAAGGCGGAAAAAGTGATAAAAGGGATTAAGTCCGATACAAATAGGATAAAGATGCATTTGCAAACGAGGGAGAGAAGGGTCAAAGTTAGGGGAATTGAGCAAGCATGGATGGTACATAACTCAAAATAAGTGGAATGGTAAGGATGAATGGAACGAGCAACTCTTCTGAACCTACATCACTTTTGCCCTAAAAAAAATAAAGAGAAAGTCAACGAGGAAATCTGCGGAGAGTTTTCACCAAAATAATCCGAAAGACACTTGAGCTTAATCTGAGCTAAGCCCGTGCCTGACAGAAATACTACGGTATTTGACTTTTACAAACATAATGAAAGATTTAATGTTGCTCAGCAACGTATAGGTCTTAATAAGTTACACATCCACTCAATTTTAAAACTATTTTTACATTGTTACGGAGCTACTAGTCCACAATTATTTACACGTGACCGATGAGTCATGTAATTTATTTGATTACTAGGGCTACAAATGGTGATGCACACTCATCTACGTGCACCAAAGATACATGCAAATTTTTCAATTGTTACTAAAGTAATAGGTAGATATCATGAATTTTAGCTAAGTCAAGTTTTGAAACAAAATTGCGTTTACTAGGCTAAATTATATTGTGTATATCTAGACATATTCTTATCAAATTTATGGAGATAATCCTATCTCATTTCGTGAGATATTTCGATCTCATTTTTAGAGATATTCCAATTTCATTTCTAGAGATATTGCGATCTCATTCCTAGAGAATGTTCCGATCACATTTCTAGTGATATTCCGATCTTATTTATTAAGATAGTCCGATTTCATTAATAGCGATATTCCTATCTAATTTCTAAATATATTCCGATCTAATTTATAGAGATAGTCCGATCTAAAATGTATATATGAACCGGATGATGTTATTGCCGAAACAAAATAATTCCCGGGTTAATCTTGGGTGGAGCTTGTTAATTATATCATTCAAAAGAGAATCCAAAATAAGATAAAGTCTTCAAATTTCATTAGAATGGACCAAGTAGTTATGATGCTATGGCCAAAATAACATAAGGTTCTGAAAATTCGTTAGAATCGGCCAAATAGTTATGATGTTATTGCCAAAGCAAAATAATTCCAGGCCTAACGATGGGTGGCCTTTGGGAATTATATCATTCGAAAGAGAATATAAAACAACACAAGGGTTTCAGATTCTGTTAGAATCAGCCGAATAGTTATGATCTTAGTCTAAACACAATAATTCGTGGGCTAACCTTGGAAGGACCTTGCCAATTATATCATTCGGAAGAGGATGTAAAACAACATTAGGGTTTTGAAGCTCGTTAAAATTGGCCAAAGAGCTACAATGTTATTTCAAAGAGAAAAAACAAAACAAAAAGGGGACCGACCGACAAAGTGAGAGGTAGAGTCGCACGCGACTAAAAAGAGCAACATTTTACTATTCAGTTTGATGAGATTTCAGATATGAGGAGAAATTGTCAATTGATGGTGCGTATTTACTACGAAGGTTCCGATTGAATTGAAAAGAAAATTTTGTTTTGTTCTCCTCTCGAGTTAAGAGCTTGTGGCATTTAGGCATTCCACAAGATTAATGCTCACTTAAAAATGTCAAATGTTTCCTCAAAGAAGAAAAAGTGCATTACTTTTGATGGAATTCCAGCCAGAGAAGGGAATCCATCGTATGAAGTGACCCACTGTATGTTGCATCGCCACTCATTTATTGCCAGCAATTTTGGAGCCTGCACTGCAAGCCGTCATACATGATGTTATCAAGATTTTCCATGTTGTCAATGGACATGTACTAAACACGTGGCTTTTTCGTGAATTATGTGAGGATGAAGAAACTGAATATTTAGGCATACTTTATCACAGAACAGTAAAGTAGCTCTCATAAGTGAAATTGTAAATTTTTGGTTTAACCAAAGTAAGTCCTAGCAAATAAGTTGAAAATTCCTGTTGAGTTGAACAGCTTCCATATTTAGCTGATATCTTTCGGTATCTGAATATATTAAACAAGGATTTGCAAGGCAAATCATCATTTTATATATCCAGAGAAATGATCTCAGCGTTTCTACCAAAGCCTCGGTCTTAGAGCTAGATAGTATAACCAAACATTATAGCTGCCTATCCAAAGCCAAAAGTCTCTTGAGAAGATTGTGAAGGGTACATCAAGGGTACAGTTATATGACATCTTACCTAACTCAGAAAGCCGTTTTCTAATTACTTTCTTAATACGGAATCACATATTGTCAGTTCGATTGTGAATCCCTTGAACTGTGAAATGGCTGATGCGGTACAACAATGAAGCACGCATCGAATTTCAGAGCAACTCCTTTGTCAACTTTTATGTATGTCAAGAGCTGCAAAAGCGTTTAAAATTGCACATGTGTAAGCGATAAAAATACTGCTGCAGTTTTCAAATACTTATCTTTCTGAATAATGATTTTTACTGAGATTAACATAAAACAAGTACAAAAATAGGTGGAACGCCGAAGACATTATCCAAGTTGTTCTGATATAAAAAAATCCCGAACATCAATTTTCCCAATCCTGATGTGAAAATGTTTTCAATGAAATTAATTAGATCCCTAAGGTTATTTGGTTGTTACTGTTTTATTATTTCGCCCATTTTTCATTTTATTAGTTTGCTAATATTGTATTATATTTTAAAGTTTCTTGATCACGTATAATACATAAATTTCTCGATAGGAATGGATTCCATAAAGTATTTGATTTCTGTGTACTTTGCGATAATTTTTTGTACACAATTTTTTGGGGAAGTAATACCCTAAGATTTGCCAACCTCAATCTTACATGCTGCTTACTATTCAATACTAGCAAATTAAATTTGATTTCGTGCCTGAAAAACATTCTTTTCTAGCATTCAGGACTACACATTAAATGCTCAGTAGCGAAAACCAATGTAACCGTCTTATCCACCTATCTAACTGTTTTTTCCATCTATCTCAATCGACGTAAGACAATCTGGAAAGGCCAATTCAGCTATAGGTTCTCGCTAACTTGTCGTCAAATACAGGTTGTTTTCTTAAATTTGTCCTTCATTTATAGTCCTTGCATCCCTCGATCTTTGTAAGACTAGGTATCGTCAAGAAAATTTATCGTACGTAAAAATCACACTTTGGGGAAGATTAAAATACCACAAAATGTTAGACAGTATCTTTCCTTCACTATTCTATTGGAAACCATGCCTTCTGAAAGACTTGTAAACCTTAACTCGTCTCGCTATACTGAAAAATGACTAATACTATTAGTAGTTGTCTAAAATACACGTGATATAGTTTTGCCATATATACGTTACAAACCTTTACTTGTTAAACTGAAAGTTATGTTTTCTTTCCTTTGGTTTGAACCTATTAAATTTTATGTTCCTCATAACTTTTTTCGCTGCTATTGTCTGAAAGAAAACTTGCGCACTATCATAAGCAAATCTTAAAGAATTTTCTGGGCAATTTTCATGGAAATTAAATAATTATTCTCAAAAAAACTATATATTTTTTTCTAGTTACGGGCATGTAAAGATAAATCCATCCGTATGAGAGAATGGGACAAACCAACAAAATATTTTGTCCCCTTAATCTCTAAGTTGTTTTTCTATGGGACTTTGTTGAAGTAATTTGCCTGCATTTTCTCGGTAAATCGTCTTGCTTATAGAAGTCGTTACAAGTTTATTTTGGGTGATTGCCTGCGAATTCTTTTATTTCCACTACAAGGGATTTGTGGGACTTCTTCGACTAGGAAAAACACTCACTGATCGCTGGAGTAAATAAAGAAAAGATTTAACATTTGATTTTGGGAAAGGATAAAGAGATTACAAACTCATAAACGGATCTTTGCTCGGTCTCTTCCCTCTAACGTTTTATGATCGGGGTGGGCGCTGCTTTCATGGGAAAAGATCTGTTCTCAACAACCCCAAACATTTTCCCCCAGGGTAGATAAAGGGTTGTGTGCATGTTTGTCTGCATGCTTGCTTTCTTTGTTAATGTGTGGGTTGAGTGTGCTCATGGGGAGCCACTTGCTACTATATATAAAAACACAAAAAGGATAAGAAATACACTTACGACTACTCTGGTTGTCTTAGCTCGTCAAATTCCTATTGCTCTCGTGAAGGCCGTGTTTTGCCTTAATTTTTCTCGCATTGTATGTTACTAGGACATGTTTGGTAAATCCTTTTGGATAAGTTTTGGGAGTGTCGTAAAGAAATTGATTCAAAAATATTTGCCTTTATAATTGGGAAATTTTGACTCACTTTCGTGCACCAATGGAGCGGAGTGAACTAGTTCCCCCCCCCCACACACACACTCGTTCTCCGCTCTTCATCGTGCCTCCCTGGTCGGACAACAAACTATAGGCATTCGAAAAGCGCCTACTCTGGAGGCAAATTGACTTTTGAAAAACTATATTTTGGGGGGATTGGGACACCTCTCTGGTGATAAATTCTCTCTCAAACTACACACACGCACACATACCAACGCAAACAATCACACGCTTACTCCGTGGGAATTTTCCCTTTGAAATTTAATTTTCCGTATCCGATATAAGGAGATGGAAATTTAAATGAGAGAGACTCGGCGGATTCCGCTACAGACCCTATCGGATAGTTCCAAGCCGGACCGAAGGAGGGTCTTTCCACAAATCTATGGCGACTTTGATATTGCTCTGGTTAGACTCGTCGATACCCACAATGGATACTTGACAATCTGTTTCAAGGAGGCTGACTGCGAAGCACTCACCTCCACAAAGGCTGCATCGTGCTTGAAGAAGATTAATCTGAAACCTCACACACCACCACAGATCAAAACACACTGCAGTGTAATCCTTCACCGCATCGATCCTTGGGTTGAGGGGCACTCCGTCGAAGAAATCTAGACGGAAGTGGAATTAAACCCACCTGGGCAAAGTTTTCGGAAATCATAAAATTCAAAGACTATACTCATGTCTTTAAGATAGTCATTACTGATACAGCTATGGTGGTTAAGGCCACGGAGGGAGGTATGCTCCTGTTCAACGTCCGCATCTGCCCTGATCAGATCGAACATGAGCAGTTTATCGACCTCCAGATGTGCTTAAAGTGCTACAAGTACGAGGAGCACACCACGGCCACCTGCCTCTTTGGGAGCGTTCTTCTGTGCTCGATTTGCTCGTCAGATGCACATTCTTGGAGGAGTTTTAATATCACCTCTATTCAGTGCCTGAACTTTGCAGGAGAAATAAGACACTCTCCATGGCTTGCCCCATCAAGAATGAACTCTTAAAGAAAAAGTCAAATCAAAACAGACTGGCTGAAGAGACAAAAACCAATAGCACCTACGTCAAGGTTACTAAGGCTGATGTGGCGAAATCAAGGGAAAATAAGACATATCTGCAAGTCGAGAATGAAAACTCGACCCAAATTATGTCTTGTTTCCATTATGCTCACATTGCAAATCTCTGTTTTCCGGGGTTCTTTGCAGATGAACTAAATAAAATGCTGACTCATAATAGGATGTAATAAATGTGGTTTCCCCCAAATCCACGGTTAGGAGAGATTCTTAAGATTTGTCTCAAACCCCAATGCGAGACTAGTTTCCAGAAAATCCACACCCCTGGCAGCGCTCCAGTTTGTTCCAGGGACCCAACTATCAAGGCACAAAAGGAAAGAGACTCGAACCTACCACGTACCAAAAAACAAAACAACGCTGTAAACAACGAACACTAAAACTCACAAACGCACACACAAATTATGGAAGTTCCGGAGACCCGAGGCAGGGACACAGTCCCCCCGGCTCCCAGAAAACCTCGCAGCCTCAAAGACATCCGAAGTCTGCTTCTTCTTGTAAGAAGGAGCCGAGGCACGTATATCATTCAAGAAAAATAAACTTGAAGGTATACGCTGCCGAAAAAGCCCCTTTCTCTAAGGAGATGACAGCTCTTGATGTAACGGAAGGACTAATATCGGGAAGGTACAAATGGGGTTTTACATCAGGCGACTGCCATGAAAAGGAAGTTGAGGAGGCTTTAGTCTAAGGCTTAATTAGATTGGCTCCAGAAGCTTTCATAACCCTCACGGACGGCGACTACAGAAAGGAACGACCAGGCAAATCAATCACGCCCCCATCCACTCTACAAGTACCAAAGCTCGTGAGGGAATAAGTCTAAAACACAATATAAACACACAGGAATCTATTGTAAACAGGACAATAGAGGCATTAAAAATATTACATTTGAACTCGGACGGTTAGACGATAAAGAAAATAATATATGGTAATGTAATACAACAATACGGCCCAGACGTAATATTTATCTCTGAACATGGGATAAATGACACAGACAGGATAAAAATAATTACCTAAGAAGAATTAACCAAAGATCACATCGGAAAACATTTGACGTATGTGCAATAGCTGTGAAAAAGGGTCTTGACTTTAGATAAAAAAGTGGACTATATGAGTCATACCTGGCAGTGGAGGTCCATAGGGCACTGGGACCCCTGGTTCTGGCAATAAGATACCAGCCCCCAAGGAGAGAGTACTTACCCTTTCACCACTTCCTGCAACTTTTTGGTCACGACAGAACCGTTCGTTTTGCCGGCGACCACAATGTGAGGAGTGCTGCCTAAGATTACACGTCGACCAACCCACCAGGTATGAATCATGACACACTTATTGACAGGCAAATTATGAAAAGAAATGGACCAGATTTTCCGACATTTGTTACACATAGATCAGCCACAAAACCAGACATAGTGCTCACTAGCATAGTGTTCCCTTACAACTACTTCATTGAGCCGGGACCTCCTATCCCTAACAACACCAGGCTATCCTTATTTAAATCTCAACCTCCCCCATTCAAACCCCTATCCCAGAACGTAAGAGCTACGCTCGCGCTAACTGGGATAATTATAAACAACTCCTCAAAATTAAAACCGTGAACCTCAAATTAATGTCACCCCAGAAGAGATCGACGAGGAGTTAGATAAAATTACTGAATATTAATTAAAAGCCAATAAGGAAGCCATTCGCAGAATTAAATATAAAACTTTTTCTGATCCTTCTTGGATCCCTAGAATGAAAACCCTCGCGAGGGAATACTGAGGACGAACATAATAGATACGTGACGAATTAATGACTCTTAATAGGGACCAACAAAATGTACTTTGGAACAATTTGATAGACGGACTGAATATTTAAAATGACTCATGTACATTCTGGCAGACAGTAAAAGACTAAGAGGCGGACAGAAACAAAAGATCATAAAACTTACACGTGACAATACAGAATTACAGCCGCGGAAGAAATCGAAGAGGAATTCAGACTCTTATAGGCATCTATATTTAAGATAATCCCAGAAGAGAATGATAACTTTGATTTGAACTTCGAAGACAGAATAATAAATGATTTGAACGACCAAATATATAGAACTCATCCTCACCATTTTGTATCAAAGGAAAGGGATATAGAGGGACTCGGCAGTAGAATTACTGCCGAAGAACTCTCAGAAAGCTTAAAATACTTTCGTCAACGAGTTTCAGGATGTACAGGACTGACAAGAGAGAATTGTATTCCTACCCCGCCTAACATCCTTCTGGGGCTCATGAATATTTTGAATGCGTTCCTGAACGTGGGTTACTTCAATACCCACTGGAAGGTAGCAAATATGATATTCATTCCCAAAGCCAGTAAGCCACCGATCAGTTTAGCTCCCTTAAGGGAAGTAGCGATTTGCCATTCTGGCCGCTGTGCTGACAGGACTCAGCACCCCGTCCAACCCCAGATTAGCGTCTTCTCCTTCTTTCAGATAGCCTGTATTTCTCCCCTAGTACGTCGCTTTTCATACAACCACTACCACAACTTTCTCTGGTCAGCCTCTAATTTCACAGGGTAGATGCTAACCTTCTCCTCAGCCAACCATCCCGGATCGGGGCTGAGGGGCGGAATAACAATTTTCCCTAACCCCTGAACTCCGGTTCGGGATGGTGTGTTTATAACAACCTCTTTCATTCTCACAAATACCTTCCTCACATCCCCTTTCCTTCTCATTTCACAATCTATTTGTTCTTAGGCCGTGTCCAAGGTGGAGCCGCTATGCCGAGGGACTGCCAGGCCACGAGGCGGAAGGGGTGGCCTGAATGGCAGCACCTGACTCTACCAGGCCTGTACGCACCCCTTGCAGGGCGGGCTACTGCGAGGGGTGATGAGGTATTGCATCCAGGAGAAAATTTATGGTCACCATGCCCAATGATGAGAAAATTAAAAATCTTCCCTCAATTTCCCTATGTGCATCGACGGAGCCGCTCCCGGGCAGCTGAACAGAAAAAAAATGAAGGACCCCCCACCTGTGCTTGCGCAGGGCCCTCCAAATTTCTCTAACCTAAGAGAAGGCTTACTCCTCTCCTTCGTCTACGGGTGTAGGGGACTCCACCTAACCCCATTCTCTGGAGGTGCTTTCGGGCATCTCCCTGTTTCCAGCGGCAGTCCCCACGCTTCTTTGCAAGGAAACTGCCTAGAAAGCCAGCAGGCAGCCCATAGCTGACCACTCCCCATTGAAGTGGCTCGGTAGGAGAAACCCAATTAGGGGATGGAGGGAAGCCAGGCCCCTTCGGTCGCTTTCCTCGAAAGACCTGCTGGCAAGAATATTGAACCTTGCAGGGGTTAAAGCCTGTACCTCCCCACACATGACTAGTGACAATGCTGCCAACGGGGCCTGCGAGGTCCTGGGCGGGATGGCCAACTTGAGGCCCACCTGATATAGACATGTTCCTTAAGGCAACCCAGCCTCATACATTAGGGCCTTCAATTGGAAAGAATCTGGGCTCGGTGCAACGCACCGAACTGGAATCGGCCCTTAAGCAAGGTCATAATCAAACGGCTAGGGTTTCCGAGGCAGTACAAGGAGGGGAGGGATCTCCTCCGACCGGTGCCCCTACAACTGCCAGTACCTTCTCCATCTCGGAGAAGGTCATAGCTGAGGCTGGTCCATTTGAAGGCGGGGCTCCGGCCGGCGGAGGGGAGAAGCGGGTTCATTTTCCGCCCTCCTCCCCCAAAAAGAAAAAAGAACAAGAAAAGACTAAAAAGACTCGGGGCTCCTCTCCATCCGCGGGGGCTGCGGGGACGGATGATTCTGCTGCCCCAGTAAGCGACCAAGCCAAGATCGGCACATCCGGCCCCTCTACCCCCCCACCCCCGTAAGTGACGCGGCGATTTGCTATCCTGGCCGCCGTGCTCACAGGATTCAGCACCCCGTCTGACCCCAGCTTAGCCTCTTCTTCTTCTTTCAGACAGCCTGTATTTCTCACTTACTTCGTCGCTTTTCATACAACCTCTCCTACAAATTTCTCTGGTCAGCCTTTAATTTCACAGGGTAGATGCTCACCATTTTCTTAGCCAACCGTCCCGGATCGGGGCTGACGAGGAAGGAAACAATGTTCCCTAACCCCTGGGCTCCGGTTAGGGATGGTGTTTTTTTAACAACCTGCTCCAGCCCCAGCCACATCTTCCTCACGTCCCTTTTCCTTTTCTCTGCACACACTATCAATTTTACGCCGTGCCTAAGGTGAAGCGGCCATGCTGAAGGGCTGCCAGGTCATCAAGCGAGAGGAGTGGCCATAAATGGCGGCACCTGGCTCTGCCAGGCCTGTACGCACCCCTTGCAGAGCGAGGTACTGCGAGGGGTGATGAGCTATTGTATCCCGTAATAAAAAGAGGGTCACCACGCCCAATGATGAGTGCGAAAAACCCTTTAATTCCCCCTGTTCCATCGATGGAGCCGCCCTCGGGCAGCTCCACAGAACAAATGGAGGTGCCCCCCTTGTGCTTGCGCAGGGGAGCCTCCATATTTCTCTAACCGGAGAGGAGGCTTACTCCTCTTCTTCGCCTACGGGGGTATGGGACTCCCCATCACCCCCTTCTCTGGAGGTGCCTTCAGGCACCTCACTTTTTCCAGTGGCAGTCCCCCTTTTCTTTATAAGGGGACTGCAAAGAAAGCCAGCAGGCAGCTTATAGCCGACCGCTCTTCAGTGAAGTGGCTTGGCAGGGAAACCCCCTTATGGATGAGAGGGAAGCCAGGCCCCTTCGGTCGCTTCCCTCAAAAGACCTGCTGGCAAAAATATTGAACTTTACTGGGGTCAAGCCCTGTGCCTCTCCACACATCACCGGTGACTCTGCCAACGGGACCTGCGTTCAATATATATATTTGTAATGTATTTGTAATGTATATTTGTAATCTATATTTATAACGTTTAATATATTTATTTGTAATGTATATTTGTGTAATATCGGAGCAACAATCTCCAACTCCTTAATTAATTGCCCATAGCACAACCAACTAACCTCCTTCCATGTTACCGACTAACCTCCTCCCACACAACCACTTAACTTGCTACCGATACTTATTTAAGCTTAAATTTCCCCATTTTAGGCAGTTCACCTCCAACCACCTAACGCTCTCCTACTGGAATTAATGTGCTTTAGATTTTGTGTAACTATTCAATTAATGTGCTCTATTGCTCTGTGTTATTATTCAGTGCACTACTACTGCTACGTAAGTCCCTTATAGTTGTTAAGTTTGGCACCTATGTACCCAGACCTCTCTCTCACGTGTGATAAATACTATTAAGATTTTATTTATTGTATAAACTGTAAATATGATACTTATGATTTTATATATTCATTTATAACCTTAATATATTATTTTATATATTTGCTTTGTTTTGCTTTACCAATACTAGGCTGTGCTATAAGTTCAACTCTGATTTAGGAAATTTATGTAACTTATCATCGTTACTTAACTGTTGGTACACATTTGGGTTTCTTAAGACTGGCATAGAGTCCAGCTTAGCCTATAATTGGCGTTCTCGAGTCTCGTGTTCATAGCGAAATGCTTATCAATCTTCTTAAGTGTTGTGGGACTTAACCCTGCCCTTAACACCTCATTCAGAGGCTATCTGGCGTTTTCAAGACCACTGGCTTCAAACGCGTCCTCGTTATTCGTTCCGCTGATGGCCGCATGTTGTCCAAGGGACACATGATTCCTCAGAGGAGAGCATTAGCTAGTGTAATTGGTAGAGAGCCGAAGGTGACTCGTTTCTCTGACGGAGGCTTTCTGGCGAATGCGGTGAACCCCTCTGAGGCGGCCAAGATAAGTGCTCTTCAGACACTTCATGGCACCCCGGTGAGTGTGACGCCGCACTGTACGATAAATTTTGTGAAAGGAGTAGTTTATGCGATGGAACGCGTTGACTATTCCATAGAGGGCATCACCTCAGAGTTGGCCGACCATAGGGAGATCAATGTCGAACGTGTGATGAGAAAACAGGGAGGGGCTTCGAGACCCACTCTACACTATTTTTCACGTTCGAGTGTGACAAGCTCCCTGAGTCAGTGCGTGCCGGTTGGTACCCCTACTGCGTAAAGGCATTCGTGCCACTGCCGCGGCGGTATTATTACTGTCACCGCTTCGGCCATACGAATCGTTTATGTAGACGTGCAAAGTCGGGGTCACCCGAAGTCTGTGTAAATTGCTCCAAGGCCGCACACGATAAGTCTAAATCGTGTTTGGCCAAGTGTGTCAATTGCGGAGAGCCGCACCCGCTTCTTCGAAGCAATGTGTTGCATATCTCCTTGAGAAAGAAATCCTGGCCGTTCAATAGTTAGAAAGGCACCCTCTGCTCCTGGTAAAGCTGGCAGCAAAAAGGGTTCAAACCCAGCTGCGGCTAAAACCAGGGCTCCCCCCTTCCCCCAGCGTGACCGCTTCCCGTAAGGCGAAACGGCCACGCGCCTACACCGAGTCGTTAGACTCACAGGAGGCAATAACCCTGAAGTTGGTCGCGAGGCCATCTTCCGGGGCTCCTCAAACTGTCCCCCGAAAGAAGGACAGCAACAAAGGAGCTTCGGCTCCTTCACCCACGCCTAGTAGTGGGCTGAGTGGCTCGGAAACGGTTGTTCCTCGAAAAGAGGGCTCCCCACCTCCGAAACCGCAACGCTCGCCTAAGGTTTCGAGGTGGAGGGAGGAAAAGATTCGCATGGCAAGCCCAATCTCCCCCAATAAATCCTCGAATGCGACAGCGCCCTTAGCGCTTTGTCCTGCCAACAGCGCCCGGGGTTCTGCCTCCGGGAAGCGTACGCCATTCAAGCGAAGGTCTTCTTTCGAAGAGGGCCCCCGCATCTCCTCCGAGGTATGCCTGGAGGGAATATTCCTTCAATGGAATTGCCGTGGACTCCGGGGCCAACTGACAGGAGACCATTATAGGCACGTGCCCATGCCGGCCCTCCTGGGGTATAAGGGTTTTGCGACCTAACCACCACGAGAGTGCAAGGCTGAGGGTTGCGCAGTTTACACCCGGCATGATGTGTCCGTTCTTCCTTTCACTTTAGATACCTCCTTTCAGGCAGTGGCTGTTCAAATTCACCTGGATAGGAGGTATATTATCATTACTGCGTACATTTCACCGTCAGCTGACTTCGACTCGGGGGAATTCCGCCGCATCGTGGCACGGTTGCTGAGGCAACCGTGGATTACTCAATAAATCCAAGGGGACAAGTCCCTGCCGATCTGATCGAAGAGCTTGTGACAGGTGTCCTAAATGTGCATGAGTTTACGCATCACTGCCCAACAACCGCTTCATTTTCTTGCCTTGATCTTTCTTTGTGCTCTTCAGATGCACAGCCTGATTTTGATTGGGGGGTGGTCGATGACCTCTATGGTAGTTATTACTTTCCCATTCAAATATCCTTTTCAGGGCAACTGCCGCCTGAGAGACCACCTTGATGGTGATTGGCGCGGGCGCGGTGGCCTGGATTTCAGGAAATGACTGAATTCTCTATCTCAGTCGAGGAGTTTAGGTCGGTAGATGAGGACGTTGATTTCTTCTCCAGTATCCTTAGCGCCGCGGGCCTGACTACTATCCCCAGGACGTCTGGCCGTTTTGCACGCCGCCAACCACTGTGGTGGTCAGCCGAGTGTGAAACGGCCCTCAAACAGAAGCGTTATGCTTACATGCGCTATAAGCGACGCCGGAACAATTTCCCTGTCGGTGAATTTCGCCGGACTAGGGCTAAGTTCTGGTTTATTCAGAAGTACGCCCCTTAGCAGAGGTGTGGAAGCGAGTCAAAAGGATTCGGTGCAAGTTCTCGCAAGACCCTCGTCCCGTTCTCCAGGAGAATGGGACCGCAATCTCGGACCCTGCGTCCGTGGCGGAATCCTTCGCGACCGCTTTCTCTGCATTCTCTAGCCGGGATGCTGCTCTGCTAGCATTCAATGCACGTCGTGATGTCGCGAAAGGCTACCAACCGAACTTTACCTCCAGAGGCGAAGAACCCTTCAACGACAGGTTTTCTGTGAGTGAGTTACATTCCGCTCTTGCTTCGTGCCCGGAAACCGCCTATGGTCCGGACGATGTCCCGTACGCCATGCTTTTACACCTGGGTAAGTGGGGCATGACCTTTCTCTTAGATTAGTTCAACTTGATCTGGGTGGAGGGTCTCCTCCTAGATTCCTGGAAAATCGCTACCGTGCTCGCCTTTGGCAAACTGTTGAGAGATCACTCTACTCCGGCCGGTTTCCGCCCCATCTCTCTAAAATCTTGCGTGTGCAAATTGATGGAGAAATTGGTAAATGTTAGATTAGCCTTTTTCCTGGACAGCGGAGGCCATCTGTCTTCTGCACAGTGCACCTTCCGAAAGCTCCACTTCACGTCAGATGCTCTGCTCTGCCTGTAAAATGCCGTATGCGAGGCATTCCTTTGTAGATAGCACTACGCCACAGTGTTTTTCGATTTGGAGAAAGCCTATGTTACTGCATGGTGATACGGTATCATGGAGAATCTCCACACGATGAGGCGAGGGGACGCCTTCCAATGATTATATCTGAATTTTTGTGAGATCGTCGATTCCGCGTACGGGTGGGGGGAAGCCCATCCTGGCCCAAAGGAGCAGAAAGCGAGTGTCCCCAGGGACCTGTCCTCAGTGCCACACCCTTTGCCCTGAACATCAACTGCATAACCTCGGTGCTGCCGGAAGATATTCTCGATACGCTATACGTAGACTACCTTTCGATCTTTTTTGGCGCGGCCCAGATGACAACTCTGGAGCGTCCACTCCAACAGGAATTGAACCGCATCTCTCGCTATCCAAAGCACACAGGTTTCGGTTTTCTTTGGCCAAGACTAAGGTAATGCACTTCTGCCGCCATCCATGGCTCCACCCCGACCCAGATTTGTTTCTTAATGGGGTGCGCCTGAAAGTGATTGAATCGCACCGTTTCCTTTGTCTTGTATTTCACTGACGCATCACCTGGGAGGCTCATATTCGCTGCCTTAGAATCTCTTGTACCTGCACAATGGATATTCTCCCTTCCGTGTGGTTCAGCGCTTGTGGCGCTAATAGGGCTACTGCCTTACCTTTTTATCGATCCTTTGTTCGTTTAATGCTCGAAAACAGATGCGAGTTTTATGCAACCGCAGCTGAGCTTTTATTGCAGAAGGTGGACTTGATCCACCACACCGGCCTTCGCCTTGGGACCGGTGCCTTGCCTTCCGAAACTTCCCCCATTGAGAGCCTGTTGGTCAATGCTGGGGAGATGCCACTTGCTCTGTGCCGCGTACAGTGCATCATTCACCTGTACGCGTGAGCCCGGCATCTCCCTCAGTCGCCAAAAGCTCTTACTGCATCTGCAGCTGACCTCAAAGGTGCCTATGACGCTGAGAGACGCCAATCATACATTTAACTCCTTTGAGTTTAGGGCAAGGTAACTCCTTCAAGAGCTAGGTATAGCTCTCGTGATGGTGGCTCCACTGGCTCTGCTCAGGACGCCACTCTGGAGGGTACCACATTTGGTTATTTGTCGCCATGTTTCTGCTCCCAAAGCTTGTACTGCGCTGGGAGTATTGATTTCGATCTTTTTGAAGCACACCTCGTATCACGCTGGAATCGTGCCAGGGTATATGGATGGCTCCAAGTCCCAAGAGAGGGTCGGCTTCCACGCCGTATCCCCTCTGTTTGAAGTCAGCGGGGCTTTACCAGGCGCTGCGTCTGTCTTCACGGCCAAGCTGGTAGCAATACACCACTTGGTCGGTACAGGAGATTACGCGACGTGCCAGGTTCGGTGACCGGATTGTGATCTAAAGCGACTCACAAAGCGACCTGATTGCTCTCTGGGCATTGGAATCTCCGCATCCCCTGGTTTGCGATATCCGTGACGCCACGGATTTGGCGAGCCGGGCGGATGTCAAGATTATATTCTGATAGGTTCTTGGGCATGTAGGAATTGCGGGGAATGAGCGCCCTGATGAGGGCGCCAAAGAGTCCGCGAGGACTCTGCGACCGGACCAACGTTTCGCTCTTCCTCACGCAGACTACATGGCAGGAATACGGGCAACTCTTCGGACTGCTTGGTAAAGAAGATGACATTCGGTCTAAGGTAACTTAAAGTTGCGTGCCATTGCTCCGCGACTGTTCCCATGGACCTATCCCTTAATGTCGCGACGGCTTCAGGCCGCTTTCTCTCGTCTCCGAATCGGACACACTCGTGTGACGCATTGCTATTTGATGGAGAGCTCGCCTGTGCCCTATTATGACGACTGCGTCGGCCCCCAGACTGTTCGGCACATTCTTTTCGAATGTCCAGGTCTGGGTGATCTTCGCGCACGTTACTTGTCCCGGTACCGGGATGGGCGGGGTCGCTACCGCCTGTCCCTTGTACTCAGGACGAGTGCGTGCACATTAACTGGTAGAATTTTTGTATTTTAGGGGGAGGACGGCCTTCTCCCTATTATTTAACCAGCTTTTTTTGTTTCGTTTTGTTGTTTTTTTCCTTACAGGTCGCACGCTCCTGCGCCGGGGGGACCTCATCCCGTCGCAGCAGCTTGCTTACTACTCGTGTTCTTTTCCCTTTTTTTATTTTTGGTTTTGTGTTTGGTTTGTTTTTTGTTTTTTGTGTGTTATTGAATTCGATTTTAAAGTAGCCTATTACTAGGCAAGTTTTTAATACGGCGACTAATGCCAAAGTAGGCAGTCGCCAGATAAGTTCTTAAAAAAAAATATATATAAGTTCAGCTAACTTTAGGCCTATATCTCTCTCTTAGAATTTGCAGGGAATGTTTGAGAGAAAATATTGCCCAACAGGAAAAAAATTCGTACGACAACCAGCAATATGGCTTCCAAAGGAAGCGAAGAACGGACACGGCAAAAACCGTGATCACCGAGAGGTTGGCAAAGGTAAAAGCAGAAAGTTGCCCTGCAAATCTTGTACTCCTCGACGTCAAAAAGGTCTTTGACAAAGTATGGAGGAGAGGCTTATAATACAAAATCTTACAACTGGGCCTCAATCCCATACTTAAAAGGATACTATTCGATTACCTATGGGTGAGGAGAGCGTTTGTGAACATTAACGGTTTCAATAGCCTCCTATACAACATATACACTATCGACCTTCCCCTACCTCTGAATGAATGTTCGTTGTACGTCCAATTTGCGGACGATATAACGATAATCTGCACGACACCTTATCGAAATGTGAATTAAATGCCACAGAGTATGGTGGTGGAAATCAAAAACATCAACTCTTTCGAGAGAAGATGGAAGATATCTACCAATGCCCCAAAGCTCCGTGTAATTCCACTATTCTGACGGACCCTCGCAGACATCCGTCTAGGGGGTGCACGCATCCCATACTGCACGGAGGTCTTGGTTCTGCTTCTCCGGATTACAACTCGTAGATATAGAAGTCACGTAGCTAAAACTACATTGAATGCACGGAGGGACTTGGGGGAGGGAATTTTTCAGATTCCTTAACCTGACTACCTGAAACAAACTAAAGATCTATAATGCATGCATTCGATCCAAGCTCCTGCATCCACCGGTTCCTATAAACGCGATTTCCGAAACCCAAGTCCTTAAACTTCAAAGGATCCCAAGTAAGTCTATCTATATTATAACGAGAAACAGAAGGAGAGAGTGGAGAAGGCAGAGTGAGCTCCAGCGTGAACTGGGGTTAACCCCAATAAACGTAGAGATTCACCTGATAGCAAGCAAGATGTGTGACAACGTACAACAGCCACTCCCTTTCGAGTTCGTACTCGAGCCAATGGAATTTGATGAAATAGAACGCTCAAAACTTTTTAAAAGCAGCAGACTACTCATTTACACTGGCGTAGACCCAATGTTCACTTATATTTTTACGAAGCCAAACACAATCCCTTTCATTTAATTAGTCTAGTGCTAATTTCTCCTAAATTTTATAGCCACTAACTCGCCAAAAATAAAAATAAATAAATAAAATAAAAATAAACAAAATAATAAAAAACAACTCAAAATCAAGGCGTAAACGACCCAGATAAAAAGAAAAAATCTGTTCACCAAAAGCCGTAAGGATCGAATAATGGAAATTTTTATTTCCCTTCGTAAGTAAAGTAAATGTAAAATGTATATTTTGACCCCAATACTTGGCTGTTTTAGGTATGGCACTGAATTTATAAATTTGTCAATTTGAAAAATAATGCTGGGGAATTATTAATTTCTGAAAAAATTGAGAATATATAGAAGAAATTAGGGTTTTATTATTTTCATAGCATCTTAGAAAATTAATTTTATTTAAAAAAAACATTGGAATGTTGTCAAATAATGTTTTAAGGATACATTCAAAATCATTCTGGAAATTTCTAGTATTTAGTAGAATTTTATGAATTTCAAAAATGTACGAGAACTTGCCCGAACACACATCTGGAATTTTTTAGAACCTTCTGGAAAATTCTGGTATATTACTTCGGAAATATGTATGCAGGGATTCACAGAACTGCTATTAGTTTAACTTCACGTACCATAGTGAACACATCAGAAGTGAAATGGCATCAAGAGGCTGCATTTATTCTCTAGATGCATTGCGTTATATCTGCGGACAGTTCATCAAAAGAAGAGCAGAAGGAATCGGTGTGATAGCATCTATGAAAATGTGTGAAAGTTACAAAGCCTACTTTTGCATAGCAGTTGGAGATCGAGAAAAACTATGGGAATCTCATTTTGCTTGTGAACACTGCAAGAATACATTGGAAGGCAAGAAAATTCCGTTGTAAATAGTAAATATTAAAATATACAAGTATTTTAACTATTATGTTTATTTGTAAGCTAAAAGTTCGCCGTTCCCAGGATTTGGTGTGAATCCATTGACCACTCAGAGAACTGAAAAAATGCACCTGTTATTGACTATCCCGATCTTTCACCCTCTATTGCGCCAATACCATACGGTGCTGATCTTTCTGTACATATCCCCATCAGAATAAACTAAGAATTAAGAAGCTGAAAGGATCAGTGAATATGTACCTACACTGTCAGAGATATGGCTGTTAAGAAGATTCCATACAATGCAAACCAAATAGACCCCAATGACCTTGTCAGTTATCTTGGCTTGTCATTGTAAAATGCTTAGCTTTTTATTTCCAGCCTCAAAGAGTAAGATTTTCTGGATGTAAAAGTGCAAGTAACAAGCTAATGAAACGTCATAAACATTTCTCAAGATTCTTTACTTCTCAAGCTGGGCTATGCTAGTGCACTGATGTATCTGGTCTGGTTTGATGTAATGGAAAATACATGCAATCCAGATGAGTGGAGACTCTTCATTGCCAGCTTCTCATAAAGGATTAAAACTGTAATTCTCCATGAATGGAACAAGGATCCATTCCTTCCCTTAGCTTATTCAATATATCTCAACGAGGACTAAAACAGTGTCAATCTCTTTTCCAAGCTCTGAATTATAAGGAGTATGGCTTAGAAGTGATTAGAGACTTGAAAATGGTATCACTTTTGATGAGTCTCCATAGATGATTTACCGAGTTAACATCTGGCTTTCTGACATTAGTCATACCACAGCACATTTACACAAGAAGTTCTCTGTTGGAGGGCATAATTTCAAGCATGATCAATTGATAGAACCTCCGAAGTTGTTATCTAAATTTCATTTAAAACTGGGTCTCATTAGCAGTTTGTTAGAGCTGCTAACAAAGAGTCTGCATTTTGGAAGTCCCATCAAAATATATTTGCCAACCATTTATCCTTGATGCCCATACTGAAAAGTTCAAGGAGAATATGCGAACAGACATAGAGGAGCAAGGGGGGTGCTTCAATCAGGGTATACTGAAAGATAAACATACTAACGAGGACCAAGGTATACTGAAAGTTATATATACCAACGAGTACAAAATTAAAACATGATGGGAGACTACATTTAGGGGCTTCCACGTGAAAGGTTTACATTACAAATGGAAATTTAAGAAAACTATTGATTTTTAAAATTTTAAATATTTCTTGTAGTAGTCCCAAGTGAAACCAAAATTTTAATTCTGCTTTTTCTTTTTAGCTCTACGATGGATGATAAAACCAAAATTGTCTCTAATTTTCGTAATTTTTACGGAATAGCTAAAGCAAACACCCTCTAGAACTTTTTAAAGTAATAAATGACTATAATAAAAAGGAGATAGCAAATAAAACGATCTACATTGGATTTAAGAGCCCGAATAGTACAATTGACACACTATTTCGTAGATGTAAGTCATATAGTCTGCCTACCTATTGCCACTAGCATAGGAATTCGGTGTTGCCAGGGGTAAAAAGTTTGGTCACAAAGAAATTCAGATAAGCGTTTCATCTCGCACGCCCGGCAGTTTACGTGCACGCGTTAATGACCGTTAAGTATGTCTGAGTGAACAACGTTGTGGCGGCAGGATCAGATCTAACATCTTATAGATACAGATTAGATAGACATCCTCGTAAAATAAGAGAGAAGCACAATCCATAACGCAGAAAGTAATACACAAAAACCATTGACAACAGGAACGGAGCATTTTGAACGTCATTCTGGTAGCTGCAAAAGAAGTCCTCATGGATTCATACAGTTGAGAAGGCTTGTCTTTCGCTTAAAAATTATTATCTTGATGTACCTATTTTGTTCTAAAACCAGGTCTGATGACCAAAAAGTCGCGTGCTCTCACTTAGTCTGATTTATGAACTTACGACCTTCAAAACTTTCAATATTCAAATACAAACCTTAAGAAGACCTTGGAAGTTATATATATTATTCGAAAGAGAATATAAAACAACATTAAGGTTTCAATTTTTTTTAAATCGGCCGAATAGTTATAATGTTATTACTAAAACCAAAAAAGGGAAAAATGGCACCGACCGACCGACATAGTGAGATGTAGAGTCGACCGCGACTAGACCAGCACGCGACTAAAACGATTAGAATTTCAGAAGTACGACCGGTAATAACCAAAATGCATTTAAGAAGAATCTAAGAAAGAGAAAAAATTGAGGAGGGCGATCAGACTCAACGTAAAGGCGGATAAAAATGATCCAATACTAATACGAAATGTTACCCTTTAATTTATTAGGGTAGTCAGAAAGTAATTAGATATTTAGACGTTATAGAATATAAGACAACTAACTAGGGAATGTCTATGCTTGAATAGTAGAAAACGACGATTAGATCTAGTTTATCATCTATTCTATCTGGCAGTTTCATTCTTTATTAAATTCGTTATCTTCTTAGATAAGATAAAGATTTAAAGAACAAGACATTTGGCATTGCTTAGTATTCGAGTGTTGAAAGTTACAGAGTAATGTAAGTGTATCCTTCTGTATTAAAAGATTTTAAAAGCCACATGTTGTTAATAAAAGGTCTGCTGAGCAAAAGTTGCGTGCTATCACTTATTCTGATTTATGACATTATGAGCTGAAAAACATTCAACAATTCGCGGAGTAACCTTGTAAGGACCTTGGCAAATCTATCATTCGAAAGAGAATATAAGACAATATAAGGGTTTCAAATTTGACTAGAAATGGGCAAAATAGTTATGATTTTATTGTGAAAACAAAATAATTCCCTGGCAAAACTTGGGAGGACTTTAGCATTATATTATTCGAAAGAGAATGTAAAATAACATAAGAGTTTTAATTTCGTTAGAATCGGCCGAATAGTTACAATGTTATTACAAGAAAAAAAACGGGAATCGACGGACATGTGAGATGTAGAGTCACCTGCAACTAAAACACAAAGAGAGAATGTGCTCTCTCAGATAAGGCCTCGTTCTGGAAGAAAAACCATATTGGATAACCATAGCTTGAAAGAAACTCCCAAATCAGATCTCCATCAAACTACAAAGATATGGCGCAAAAAATTATTTTTTCCGTACTCAACTGTCCATGCATATTATTGCAAGCATGTATTGTCACCAACTGGAACTCGTGAAAATGAATCATTACTCCGAGTTTGGACAGCTTTGGTAAACAAGGAAGGTTTTCTCCATCATGGCAATGTATTGGCTCACTCTGCATGACACCTAGGAAAATATAAGATTGTTAGGTTCGGATTTCCTTCTACAAGCCAAATACTCAGTAGATTTACCACTTAAGGAAAATCATTTATTACGATTAGTACGCAAAATGTAAAAACATCTTGCCATTAAAAATAGCTCCGATGCGATTTTAGTAAAAAATGTTGATTCCCTTCAATTAGGATTCGAAAAATTGCCTTCGCCTTAGACTGCACTTGTTGATAATGATTCCTTTATTGATAAAAGGTTAAGTAAATTTCCCTGACATTTTTATTATCTTCATTTGAAAATACTTAATTAACTTCCGATATTAATTTTAGCAATGCTATTCTTAAATGTGTTGACTGAAATTCTTTCTCAGCGACGTGCGGTGGGAAATTATTCCATATCAGTAATTTTATACTAGAAAAAGGTTTCTGCGATCTCAAAGTTAAATCTTTAATTATTAAAGTCAAATCTGTTGTGGGGGCTCGGTTGCCTAACTTAAATTACAACTCAAACTTTCAATTACGGAAACGATTTAGTATTTTAAGTCCCTCGATGAGCTGAGTGCACCAACGGCTCATTTCCAGTGAAAGCAAATCAAATTCCTTCTATCTGGTGGCAAATGATTAATTCCCAAGTTCCGGAATTAATTTCGTTGTTCTCGGTAGTGAAAACTGCAATGCACGCAGTAGTGTTATGTGTATAGTATAGCAATAAGGAGACACCTTCACACTGCAAAAGGGCACCGCTGTGGTCGCTCTTCATCCATCTAATGGATGCTCACTGCGCATTCGTTGCTCCGAAATGAACGGCGTTTTAAATTAAAGATGATTTTCGAAGATTAGGAGACTGAAATGAACCACATATTAAAAGTGAGGTCTGATAAACGCTTCATATCAGTGTGCAATAATATTTGCTTATGTAACCTAGTAGTGTGTTCGTTTCAGGGGCTGATAAGACAGATTGTTTGGAGACTTTTGAGTTGCTCGCTCGAAATTAATATCAAATCTTTTTACAACGTAACCGTGCTTAGATTAAGCCTACCGAGTATTTTGGTGACCTAACTTAACATCCTGACATTTATCTAAATCAACCACTTCCCAATACGTTGAGATTAACGGGAGGCCGTGACAGCCTATCATCTATTAGCGACATTGCGCTCGTAAGAACAAAACATTCGAATGCGCAACTTTCCAGGCCATCAGTTTATATTTGGGCTACGCTGTCACTTAAGAAACACTTGCCGAGAGAGGATAGAATAGTCTAATAAATACTAAACGCTATTTTTTGGTGTGGCCACAACTTTAGCCTGTTATACTTTGTTATTTTTGAAAATAAACATCTGGGAGTGGAGACGTTCTCTATTTATAATTATATAAATATAATGCATTTAAATATTTAAAATCTCCTATTTAAGTTTTATGATAGAAGGTGTTGTTATTTTATGAAAGCTTAACTCTCTCTTTCACCTTTCGGAGGGTTTATACATGTGAAGAATAGATAGTGGTGGATTTACAAAAGGTGAAAAAGACGACCCAAGATTACTTGTTTTTCATGAAGCACTGAGACGTCCTACTCATCCAGGTTTTCGTTGTAATTGGGACATTGCCCTTGTTACACCACCCAACAACTCGTGTGGTAGAAAGTAGCTATAATTGAACTTTATAACTTTCTTAAAATCCCATGGGTCGAATACTTTTGCATGTCACTTTAAAAGTGGTACTGCATGGTTTTAAATTATTTTTCTTGCGAATTTGAAATAGACAGACAAGGCCACCCAGGGTAGACTGTAATGGTATATTTATCAACTCCTAGATTAATAATCAAATAACTATACTCTTTAAAGAAACCTTCTTAACTTAACTTTAATAAAGATGGAAGTCAACGTCTCTAAATCAGTGAAGGGGTATTATCGTATTTGATTAAAAAACAGACAACCATTGACTGCATTTTGAGATGGTATTGTTGAAAAGAGTTTGTTAAGGGAAGTGTTAAGAAGAGCAATGGATTATAAAAAGCGCGAAATATATAAGACGAGAGTGTACCCCGACCATGCTAAGTGCTTTAGAATTTCCATGCAAACTTATATTGTTATTATCGATGAAATTTGGTGAAATTTAACATGCAATGCAAATTCTTGTGATCATTTTATAAAGATTCCAATTTTGAAGGCAGAAAATACACTTTAATTTACACTTGGTGTGTATTATATAAATCTTCCTTTATTTTCTTGCTCAAAGTCATAGAAGTCTGAAATAGGGAAGTACTATTTTTACCAGAATGGGCAAAACGCATCAAATGTATAATTAAAATGTAATTTCGACTTTTAGCTACGTAATGCAAGGATATATACTTTTCTACTTAACCAAACAAAATCTATTTTTATAATTAATCAAGCAAGAAACTTAAGTTTAATTAACTATTGGATATAACTAAGCTATAGCTTTAAAATAAAATATGCATCCTTTCATTAGGTTTCGGAAAGTCATGAATAAATAAATATCTGGCAAAGTATTTATTATAATATTCATTTTTATTGCCTGCGTGCAGTACCCAAGATTTAGGATTCCTCTTCAATGTCAAAATTTAAATAATGGTTAACTGTTAAGTGATTATACCCAATGTCACTTAATGAATCGTACGTCTTTCACTTGTCGTTCCTAATTACTCAGCCGGGCAAAATGTACAGGCAAAACAAATTCTTTTTCGATACCCGTTCAATACCCCTAAGTGCCCGAACAATCGTAACTTACCTATCTATATTATATTTCAATTTTCCGAACTTGCTTTCATCTTTCTAGAAAATACTCTCATTTCCACCAATCTTAGGTTCGTTTTTAAGAAAAAATTCACAAACTTATGAACACATCGACTTCCAGTCATCTAATTGTGAACCAATATCTAATTGCGTTTGGCATAATAACAAAATAACTATGTGTTTCCTATGCATGAAATTCCACTATTTATGAGTACATACATTATGTGACTTGCTTTTCGATCATCTTTTGTTTTATTGATAACGTCACTTCTTGTTATTTTATTTTATAATCCTTTCTTTTTTTCATCAATTTCCAAATAACCAGTTTGGGAAATAAACAAACCCTCCCTTTTGAGTAGAGGTACGGGGAGGGGGGAGGTCTATACCCTCTGACCCAACTTTTTTAATCAATTCGTAGTACATTCAAATCGAACATAAAAATGAATGAACATAGGGTCTATTTTCAAGGGATGAAAATGTATCAAGTTATTAAAAAATTAAATAATATTTAGGACATTAATCTGCTTTGCACAAAAAATGGATATCCTAGTTAAAGAAAGCGAAAAAAGTCCCTTTGAGGAGTATGTTACTTATTCTTGTTTCTCGTTGTGATCTGTATCAAATAATATCCCAAATCATTCGCGAATTGTACTAGAGGAAATTATGTTGAGGAATTGAAAGCTTGGGGACAAAGAATAACAAATCGCAAATGAGATCACGAGCTTCGTTCGTATCTTTTCATTCGTATTTCGATAATCAGATCTTAAATTAACGCCTTCACAAGGCCGTTAATATCGGAATAAACCAGGATTCAGGGAAATGATTTGTTCGACTCAAAATTCCTTTAAAATCACCGAAGATTTGATTTTTTACGTCTTTCGCCATTAAAAGGAGTAAAATATGCAAGAAATTTGATTTAACTTGGGATTTAATGCGGTTAATAAAGCAATGAATAGCCACTTTCCGACTCAATCAAGGACGATGCGGTAAAGTTACTGTAACCAATAGACCAATGTAACAGCCCTAAAGAGAACTGTATCATTTGGGTATTCCAACCCATTTTGCCGCCATAGTACAGTGGATACACTCATCTGAGGAGGGACCCCCAGGTATGCCGGATGAAGTGTAAAGGTGGCTACTCATTGTTACACTAATTGCATATCATTACTCTGTACATTTCATTTTCATTACTACTGTCCTAGACAAAATTTTTGACAGAAGGAGAGCTTTATAGTTCTTAATCTTTATTGTTTCCAATCACTTAACTCCGTCGTTGTCATAGTCTTGGGGCATCTGACAATGCAATCAATTTGAAATCTAAAAGTTCCCTGCGTTTGAGAACCAGATCTGTAAGAGGTCAAAAGTATGGGATGCCAAGATTCTGTCTCGGAGGAAACTTTAAGGTAGACTTCTTATCGTTGGTTCCGTATTTTTAGTTTAATAACGCTGGAGGGTTGTTATAATGAGGAGATTTTCTTCATTGAATTAAAATATAAAGAGCTTCAAGGCTATAAACCCATATAATTTTCGGTATTGTATATATATATATATATATATATATATATATATATATATATATATATGATTTTGCAAAAGTTATGTTACACCGGGGGGTTTCATCTCTCTAGAGGGTTATGTGTGCGATATAAAAAGTTCCGTCAAACAAACATAAAGTTCTACTTTTCCAGCGCGTGTCATTAAAAGGGGCTTTAAATTACGGGCAAGTGTGTCGAATTGGAAGTGGAAGGAATCAAGATCTCTGCTCTCCTGCGCACCGAAATACGAATTCGAACATCGTTAAGTGGCTCAACCTCAGCCAGATGGTCATCCACAAATACAAGGAGAAATACCTCAAAGATCGACCTCTTTCAAGCAGACCTCACGTTATCAGCCATTTAGCTGTGAGGAAGGACTTCGGAATTGCTCCGACGCTCAAAAAGACTGCGTTCGTGAATAAGTTGAGCATAGATGTGACCACAATTTGAAGAGTTATAAAGTAGGAGGGTGGCAAAAGCTTGAGGTTAAAAAGGTTCTACTCACTGAACGTATGCAAATACAACGTCGGGAGTGCTGTCGTCTCCTTCTCAATTACTTGAAATGTCATAGCAATCGAATTCTTCTTTTTTCTGGTGAAAAAATCTTCACGGTCTATCCGGTCATCAACAAGCGCATGGCAATTGAATTTAGGGTATGCTTCTTTTTCGGTAAGTACCCAGTTTAGATCGGGAATTCTTGGATCTTGGGATTTATAAGATATTTGAAATAGGTAACAGTATCATTATACGATATAGAAAATGTTGATTCATAATAATAACATTAGTATAGGGGGAGATTTATTCTGTCGATTGTTCAGTTTGCCCTAAGAAATACTTTGGGCAAACCGGTAAATCATTAAGCGTAGGCTTAACGCAACATAAATACAACCTTAGGAGGGGGGAATGCAGCAGTGCTTTCTTTGTCCATTTATCTGAAAACAGTCACTTTATAAATTGAAATTCGGCTAAATTTATATATAAATCTGATGACTTTGTTCAAAGAAATATTGTCGAATGCTAATTCGTTCATTTCTCGCCTAATTTTAATATATCCTTTGATCTCTTTTTAACTGGCCCCTGTTATTAAAAGGCTTATTTAAAACAAAATTGTCCATTTAAAATCTTAGCCATTTGTTTTATTAATTTAGTCATGTTTCTCAAGTTTGTTTTATGTATTCACAATTAGGTGTGTATGTACTTAGTTTAGTGACCTAAATGTCTACATTCTTTGCTCATATTTGGAATTTCCGGAAGTAGAATGATCTATTTGGTTTTATATTTCATATCTGTCTTTGATAATATTTTTCTATTTTGTTTTCTTTCGTTGTACATGGCCGGGGCATTACTCTGTTGTTTCTTATACGAGGAGCGGTCAATAAGTTTTCCAATTCGAAAATAAGGAAACGAGATATGAGGAAAAGTGTTTTGTTATTTTTCAAGATAACTATCCTCAACTTAAATGCACTTGCGCCACTTGTCCCTAAGGCTTTTAATTTCCGACAACCAGAAATCTCCCGACTGCTGTTCAATCCACTCCTGGCCGGGGAGCTGGGCATCCTTATCGTCCGCCAACCGGCGTCCACGTAGTATAGCTTTTAGCTGGCGGAATAAAAAAGTAGTCGCTAGGGGCCAGATCTGGACTGTAGGGGAAATGGTTGACCTCCTCGAATGAGCACTCAAACAGGGCAGCTTGTGCAAATTTGGCCTTGTGGACAGGGGCATTGTCGTGGAGGAGCAGGAGACCGCGTGTCAACTTTCCACGCCGCTTCTGACGGATGCACTTCTTTAACCCAGCCAGTTCTTCGGCGTAATATTGGGCTGTGATGGTCCTTCCACGAGGCGCATAGTCCACCATCAACCCTACCTCAGAATCCCAGAAGATGGTGGCCATGATCTTCCCGGCTGAGGGTTGAGTCCGGAACTTGATGGGGGTCGGAGAGCCCATGTGCTTTCAGGCCATGCTCTCGAGCTTGGTCTCGGCATCCCAGTGATGGACCTACGTTTCATCACTTGTCACTATGCGTGACTCGTATCCCGCTGGGTCTTAGTTGTACAGGAGCAGCAGCTCCTCCGAACTTTGATAACGTTAAAGTCAATCATGGGGCGTGAGGTTTCGTGAGGTTTCTAGGGACCCAACGGGCAGAGACCTTCGTCATGGCCAAATTGTCGTGGATGATGTTGATAATACTCCCATGTGATATTCTAAGTTGTCGCTCGATTTCTTCGACCTTTACCCGTCGATTTTCGAGGATCATCCTCTCCACACGGGCCACATTTTCCTCGTTGGTCACGTCTGATGGGATTCATCTTCAAGGGACTCACGACCATAGCGGAACTCCCTATTTCAGCGAGCAATGGTTGCATAGGAAGGGGCGGTGTCTGTGTACACTGCAACCATGCGTTCATGGATCTCTTTTGCATTCTTGCCTTTTTTGGTCAAGAATTTGATCAGTGCGCGGTGCTTAACCTTCTCCATTGTTGAGAAATTTGTGACTGACGATCTGCGATCAGCTACTGCTTCTTAAATAGACGAGGCAGGAGCGTGCGGCTGCAGGTTTTGACTTGTCATAACTTGTCCTAACACCCCTACAAACCGCTTTCCCCCTTCCTCTGTTTTTCCCTACCGAATCGAAAAACTTATTGACCTTCCCTCGTATATATACCACCTTTTAAAAAAAAAAATTCTTTATTCCTTGAGAATGAACTGAACAAGTTTGAAAGTACTTGGAATCCGCCTTTCATTTTCCTGTGGGATATTTTGCATTTATTGCTCTACTCACGCGCTACTTTGTAAGTTTCTCATTCTCATATATATATATATATATATATATATATATATATATATATATATATATATATATATATATATATATATATATATATATGAACCATTTTTAAATCCAATGACAGATTCCAAATATGTAAATAAAACCACTGTGGAGGAGCATAGTATTTATTATCTCGAGACCAGTTTCTGCACGGAGTTTGTCATGCCAGCCTCAGTCGAACACTAAGAATACATGCAGTCACAAACGTACAATATATATATATATATATATATATATATATATATATATATATATATATATATATATATAATGAAATCATGCAATAACCGCAGCACTAATTTAAATTCAACAACCCACAGTGGAAATAAAAGAAATGACAAACCTTTTACAATATAACAAACGGCTCCTCGGCAAGCAAACGCGAACACAACACAAGCAAAGGAGAAAGATATACCTAATAACAAAAAAAGAACTCACTTACTTCACTAATGATATTCCCATAAAGCTAACACTCTTTGATTTTATGTCTCAGTGATAAGCCAGGTAGACAGGTAAGCAAAAAGGGACAATGCTACTCATCTTCCATCAGAGCAGTTTTGAAGTGTAATAAAAATAAATTTATCAAACTAAATATTACCTTTGTATTCATATAATGTCAAATTTATTGATATAAAACTCTTCGAGATGTTTATGAATGGTTCTGGACACTTTTATAATTTTAACCCGATTAAGATCAACTGTATGATCCTTTTCGAATGTGTTCTTGGCCACACAACTACCTTCTCTATCCGTTCTAACATCATAATTATGCTGTTAACTACGGCGTTTAAGATTTATGATTTCACCTATAGGTTAGAGCACACAGAGCGATGATCCAACGGATAAATAAAGCAGCCGACTTTTCGCGATCGGGTAATTTTATGTCAAGGTACTTTTACAGCTGTTGGTTTAGAAAAAGAATTAACAATTTACAGGGTATCAGAGAATAACTATAATCCCGTCGTGAAAGAGGGATAGAGACCTTAAATATCACAAGATTACGCTTTTTTTCATCTTTATTTGATGACACTATAAAATCTTCTTTTTGTTTGTATAACAGTGTTTGAAATGAAGTACTTTTTATAGGTCAATTTGGCAAAACATTGTTTTATTTGTTAAATCTCCTCGTCAAGAAATTGGAGTTCACAAAAGCATAATGCCCTAAGTACCAGCCCGGAGATAAGTCCCCTTTTGGTCTTTTGAGAATGAAATGAAAAAGCATTAGTTTATTAATCCTTTTGCTTAAGTTTTTAAATATTTTAAATGATAGGTGATCATTTGATCCTTTTACTTGTCTCAGTCTTTCTTTCATTTACCCTTTTTATCTCCTTCACTGCGTTGTTGTAACTTAATATAAATAATATATAATATGCTTGAAATATACGAAAGAAGTGTTTTCCTTGGCGTTTGTGAAGCAGTTTAGATCACATGAATTATTGCGATTGTTTTTGATATATATTTAATACGCGTATATGAAAAATCAGCTTCACAGGGTTTCGAACCAGTCACATTAGGCGTGCAACGCGCAAACGGTACAACTGTGCTACGGCGGATAAAAGGAAAAGCAACCTGAACTCGGTTAAGGGTTCCAAGGTTAGAATACCACTACTTTTGTATTAAATTGTCACTCACTACCCAAGTCTGGAGGGGTAGAAAGTGAAAGATCTCTGAAAAATTGAATTAGTAGGTCTATCTTTACATGTAACTCTTAAATAAGCTCAGGTGTAATTTCCTTTTGTCCATCGTGGCTCAGTGGCAACGCCGGGGTTTCATAAGCGCGAGGTGGCTGGTTCGAATCTCGGTGAAGGCTGTTTTGGAGATTCGCTAGGTGCTCAATTATTCCTTATTGTACTGATTTAATAACTATACAATCTAATAACTTGATCTCATTGCTCATCAAAGACCTCTTTAAGAAGCTTCCAATGATCACGTTTCAATGCCCGAGTCTGCCACGTTACTCTTTTCATTGAATGAAACTTTATCCTCCCACCTAATACTAGGTCGTATTCTCGCTCTCAGTTTATATTGGGTTGAAATACATGAAATTTTTTTGGGGGAGCGTTAAGTAAGTTGAATATTGAATGAAAATATGATCCATTTGCACCAGTATCCCATTTATATACAATTATTTAGGTTTAGAATCATCCATTTACCAAACTGCAACCAAAATCTTTATATGTGGGAAGGATAGCTTTGGCTACAGTTTACATTCATGTCTAGCCATTTAACACATCTCTCGCTTCTTTATTATATGATTCACTTTCATATCAGGTCTCACTTCCCCTTCAAAGTGGATTCTTAATCTGTTTTACAACATGTGATGATCATATTTTAATACATTGCAATTTCTGAGTCTCATTCATAGGGAAACTACTTTTCGCATTTTTAACCTTTCCTATTGCCTCAAAATGACGTGATATATTTTGATGATCAAGTTCAAAAATCCTGAGCAACTGCTCGAAATGTTATTCTTGGGGTATTGGCCACCGTAGTTAATAATTATTCATTATTAAAAACAGGTTTGGTTCGCCCTCGACATTCAAATTTGGTGTAAATGTTTACAGATCAAAATCTATTGAACCAACAGTAAGCAGTTTTCACTGCATTACTGTTCACCCAAAATGCTTTGCTTATGTTATTAGAAGCTTAAGCAGTAGTATATGCTAATTTGAATTTTTACTTGAAAATTAGTCTAATTTCTTAGCTAGACACCATTGCAGTTGAAGTAGGTAGAGGGCGAAAATAACACTCACTTTTACTCTATTTGCATTGAATCTGCAAAAAAGGATATAAATGCATTAGTAAATTATTTACTTCTGCGTTTTTCAACATTCCATGTGATATTCCAATATACCGATGCATATACAAGGGGCGGTCAATAAGTTTTGCGAATCGGTAGGGCAAAACAAAGGAAGGGGGATGGCTGTTTGTGGGAGTGTTAGGACAGGTTATGACAAGTCATGACCTGCAGCCGCACGCTCCTGCTTCGTCTATTTAAGAAGCAGTAGCTGATCGCAGATCGTCAGTCACAAATTTTTGAACAATAGAGAAGGTTGAGCACCGCGCAGTAATAAAATTTTTTACCAAGAAGACAAGAATGCAAAAGAAATCCATGAACGCATGGTTGCAGTGTACACCGACACCGCCCCTTCCTATGCAACCATTGCTCGCTGGAATAGGGAGTTCTGCCATAGTCGTGAGTTCCTTGAAGATGACCACCGTCCAGGACGCCAGTCAGACGTGACCAACGAGGACAATCTGCCCCGATTGGAGTGGATGATCCTAGAAAATCGACGGGGGAAGGTCAAAGAAATTGAGCGAGAACTTGGAATATCACATGGAAGTGTTATCAACTTTATCCAGGAAAATTTGGCCATTACCAAGGTCTTTACCCATTGGGTCCCTAGAAACCTTACGCCACATGATTGATTTCAACGTCGTCAAAGTCCGGAGGCCAGAGTGGCACAAGCGGCCCTGCGCGAGTGCGGACTCGAGGAGCTCAACCATCGCTCCTACAGTCCAGATCTGACCCCTAGCGACTACTTTTTATTCCACCAGCTCAAGGCTGCACTGCGTGGACGCCGGTTTGGGGACGATGTAGATGTCCAGCTCGCCGTCCAGGAGTGGATTGAACCACAGTCGGGAGATTTCTGGTTCTCGGCAATTCGAAGCCTCAGGGACAAGTGGCACAAGTCCATTGAAGTCGAGGGTAGTTATATTGAAAAATAATAAAACATTTTTTCTCATATCTCGTTTCCTTATATCCGAATTGCAAAACTTATTGACCGCTCCTCGTATGTTTCCACTTTAGGATCTCTTTTGTTCCTTTTGTATCGTTTCTTTTCGCAGTTTTTTGCTAATTTACATTTCAGAACTTTAAGCATGTTTATAATATCAATATCATGTGTTCAGGTTCTTATCAATTTATCATAGTTTTTTATCGTAACTGCGTATATCCATGTTTGTTTAATATTCCTCAGTTTAAGTGTACATTTTATTTCGGTGCCAACATAAGTTTGACTGCTTTGAGATAAGCCTAGTAAGATGCATTGATTAAAATCATTGTATTTTAAGCATGACTAATTTCGTTCCCCATGCACAGAATAGGAATCGCTAGCTGTCCTATTCTAGAATCAAGACCACCAATGACTCTTAGGTCCGCTCTATGGTTATTCGAAAAGAGAGAAGGTAAGTTGAGGTAAAGAGGTCCTTGGGATGATCTTTTTAATAAAAAACAACAACAACGTGATAGTACATTTTTAACACAAGTGCTTTAATATAAATAAACCCAGGCAATGGCTTCGCCACTCCCCTCTTCGGGGGGAGCTTGCGCTTCGCTACTAAGATTAAAATTTAAAATAAAAAAAAGCAGCCGTGGTTAAATTTTTAGAAATTTTCTGAACTTCGCCAATTATAATAATTTTAAAAAGGGACTCGAAACTAAATTTCCCCCCTTTCAAAATATCACGTTGCTAAAATATAGAGTTATAGAAAAAGAAGAAGATATATACAAATAAATTTTCTGAATTTCACCATTTGTAATTCTTGAGGGTTTTGATATTATAAAAGAATTAGTAGAAATAACTTTGATAAAAAATATAAGTCATAACCAAACTTAGATGAAATTATTATTCAAATACTCAAAAAAAATCCTTGTCTTAAATTATAGAGTTAGTGAATATGTTCATCCAATTTTTTTAAACATGTCAATTGACATAATTTGAAAGACATTATTGGAAAAAGTTCGTCACTATATTCCTTTGATAACGCTTTGATTTCAGTTTATGACTATTTATTCACGTGATTTTCACCGCATTCAAAATATAATCAAAGTTTCTATTATCACAACCATTCAAAATATTGAAGACTTCTATTAATTGAACACTAAAGGGCCTATTTTCAAGCGAGAGAAAATTCAATTATTTAAGTCCCTCTGGGGATGAGCTTGGTTAGTTACCTTGCGTTCTACTCTCTCCAGTGTGTTGATATACTTTTGCAGATAAAAAGACCAGAACTAAACTGTATATTCCAACTCTGGACTCACATTTGACTTAAACAATGGAAATGCAATTTTTTACTCTTATATTTGAAATTTCTCGCAATAAAACCTAGTGTTTTATTTGATTTTTATCTATTTGGAAGCCAGGTTTTGGAAATTTGAATTCACTTGAAGTTAATACAGCGAGATCTCTTTCTTCTGACACGTTTTCCAATCGAAGACCGTGTAACGTATAATCAAATTTTCAATTTCGAGAAGCGATGGGTATGAGTTTTCAATTAATTTGATTGAAATCTACCTGCCATAAAATCGACCAATTAAATATCTCGTTTAATTCTTGCTCTATTTCCTCTTGATCTGAATTGTGTTCTGCTATATGACCTAGTGTAGTGTCGTCCGCGAGCTTGAAAATCTTTTTTTATAGGCGTATACTTGTTCAAAAATTTAATCGTTAATCCTAATTTCTCTCTTTTGCAAAACTATTCATAATTATTTTCTTTTTAGAAAAGTTCATTTTCAGTAGAACTCTGAGACTGGTTTGTGATAATTCAGTTATTATTCAAGCTAAATCGTCTGGATTTTAAGCAAATAATACTATAGCATCAGCAAAATGAAGGTGAGTTAAATATGTGCCAATATTTCTTATTCCCTTGTACTCTCAATACAATGTCCTAAAAAGTTCCTCAAACGCTATATATAGTGATTGAAAGGAATGAGATACCCCTGACTTTCTCCTTGAGGTTGCCCCAAGAGACTCTTCTCCCTGACCCGAAGATACGAGTGTGATGTGCAGCTCTTTCGTGGCTTGCAACCGTCACTTAACACTTCTAGGGAGAGAGCGTCGTTGAATTGAACTTCGTTCGGGGAAGCGTCGTCTAACCGAATCTGTGGGTAATCCTTGGGATAGTGCATATATACTCGGATTTCGCCAAAAAAGGGAGAGAGAAAGGGGCCTTCTTGAACTCTAATTATCGGCCGGGACAACCGAGCGTGTCCTTAAGGGAAAGTGTAAGAAGCCGGGATCAGCGGGTTTGGCGGAACGACTAGCGGCTGGAGCCATAAAAGTTGTTCAAGGCAACCCTACAAAATAGATGAGTAATCAACCGACCCGGAGGGGGGAGGGAAGATTCAAACGGCGAGGAGGTAGCCTTCAATTTCAGCGTCATGCCTCGGTGTAAATTTCGCAGTAACCTGGTGGCAAGTCCAAAAAGGGTGAAGTCAGCGAAAGGGTGGGGGGGAAGTAAAAGCTCGCTTTCACTCTTAAAGTAATATCTTAGGAGGTGCAGAAATACGACTATTTTAGTGGATCCCTTTACATCCTTCCTCTAATTGTTATACCCCATTGCACTTTTTGCCTTGTCTAAAAGTATATTACGACCTTCCTTACTATTCTGTTAGGTAAAGTTATGTTAGCTCCTATAGTTTCACTGTTATTTCCAAAGCTGTACATATAAAATAGTTTCTCTTATATCATTTTTGCAGTTTTCTAATGATGAATAAGTCGTTTTATCATTTAGTTCATTAAGCATGTGTTAATGTAATTTTGGAATTATTTATTTTACCATCTGTGCAAATTCTAACCGAGTTTTGCTATTTTTGTCATGTGAGTGGCTCTTTCTTGCTTTTGTTCTATTTTTATTTGATCCTGAGTAATTTTTAGCTGCTTCCTGATTTTAAGAAGATTAGCCTTAAGACTTTAATGAGATTTTATCCTTTTAAAGCCTATGTAATCGGTCTCATTTATGTACCACTTGCTTTTATTCATGTGTATTTTCTGCTGTTTTTCTTTTGGTAAAAGGAGTTAATAATATGAAAAGTTGCTTCTCCTGCAAATTCTATAACACTAATCTGATTCCTTCGACCTTGACCATCTCTTTGGTCCAGAAAATACAGGCGTTTTTTAAAGTACAAGTTTTAAAATCAACAAACAAGTAAATAATAAACTTATTTTTAATCAAAGTAGATTCCATGCGATTGAAGGCACTTTTGCAAAAGTATTACAATGTAATTTATGCCTTAACTATAGAATTTGTCAAGCCTCAAGTAAAGAAAGTAATGGTTTTATTATCAGAATGTCACATCTATGACAAACTAACCAAATAAACCAAGTTGTGGTAAGGTTGAATGTAAATTTTTCCGGAGTATATAAGTTAAACACGAACTTTGTATTGTTCAACTTTCAAATCTGCTTAATTTTAATTTATTGGCTCGTAAAGCAAAATGATTAGAACGAACTTTCGCATAATTTATCTTAATGAGTTTAAACTTGGAAAACAGAACTACTGAAACTGAGCAAAACATCAATGAAGCATTTGGCCAAGGATCAGTTCTTGTTCGTACAGTACAGCATTAGTTTAAGAGTTTTCGATAGGAGATAAGAGTTTACAGATATTCACCGTCCAGGTAGAGATCAATCATTTGAAGATGACACACAAAGGGAAGCAGTCAAGGGTGGCCCTCTAACATCAGTATGTAAACTCGCTGGAACAATGGGAGCAAGAAAATCATACTATCAGATATGTTTAACTTTCTTTAACGGGTTGTTACTTGTGATTAAAAATATTTTTTTACAAATACACGAGAAGGTCTGCTCTGTGGCTTGAATGACATGGGCAACGGAAACATATCCTCTAGCCTTCGTTCTATAAAAATAGTCGATGGTGACAATATGGTAGACTGCATCTGGGATTATCGACTATAACTTCCTGAACCAATGAGAAACAATCACACTAGTGGAAGATTGTGTCAGAAATTAAAGGTAATTTCTACAGAGTTGTGCGAAACAGAGCCAGCTTTAGTCAATCGCAAAGGTCCAATTCTCCTTCACCACATTGCTTGCTCATCCACATGTGGAAAAGGTAACACCTCAGAAATTAAACAATTTTTTAATAAAAGTCCTGCCTCATTAACCTCATTCTCCAGACGTCGCTCCTACAAATTTCCCTATTTTTAAAAATCTGGAAGCTTTTCGAAAGAAGAAACGGTTTCAACCAAGGAGGTGCCGAAGAAGCTTTAAAGGTCTTTCTTGACTCGGTGTGAAAACTACTACTACAGTAAAGGCATACACAGCAGTGTATACGTTAGAGCCGAATTTTTAGAGCCTACCATATATGCTTTAACTGGATATCCTTTCATGAAGAACTGACTTATTTAAAGGATTTCTTCAAATTTAATTATTAGCCCGATTTCATCTTCGACCAGTTAGTATCCAAATTTCTCTCCAAAATATATTATACTCGACCCTTACTTACTACTGTTTCTAAATAGAAGGTTTTCATTAAACTACCCTATCTGGAGCATTAAACATCAGAGTTTAACAAACTCCTTCTCTCTACCCTCAACAACCATTTCCTTCAATGCCAATTCATTTGCCTTAATTGTAACCCGGTATTGATAAATTCCTTTTTTCTCCATATGGAGCCAATCCCTTTGGGCTTGCGATCCTGTATAATTTAAAATTATACATGTACGATCTGCCACATTCGTTATGTAGGCCAAACTGGCTTACAACTCAAATGCAGGATCGCGAAGCACTTAGGTTTGTCTCATAGGACTGGAATTCCTCTTTCTGAACCTGAAGCCTCTTCCATCAGGCAACATTCAGAGTATCACCATTATCCTCTTAATTCTAATTCATTTACTATATTATCTTCAACCTTAACTTCTCTCGATTTGAAAATCTTAGAGTTACTATATATCAATAAAATAAATCCAAACGTAAATAATTACTCCTCCTCAATTAAACTATTCCCAATATAACCAACCAACACTTCAATAGATTAACTAGTCAACTGACCAACCGAACAAATTTCGTTAGTAGTTTTATATGTTTAGTTAGTTGATTTCTCAACTCCCACGATAAAGGTTAGTCACTTTGTTCATTCTGGTTTGTTTTCGGGTTTTTTTGTTTTTTTTACAATTTAATACAATAGGTTATTTTTTGTTTACTTCAGTAACTTTTAATATGTGATATTCAAGTCAGTTTATGTCATAATTCCACGATCTATTATTTTTTTTAATCACACTGGGTATTAGTGTTTTTACTTTAATTTTAATAATTGTCAATTTTATTATTTTAACTTGCCTTCTTCCGCTTTTTTTAGCCATTATTTAATGGATTCTTTTAACTGTTATCAATTAATTTTCCTTTCCCTTCTCATTAGTCGACATAGTCACTGAAGATAGTCCTAGTAAAGGTCCGAAACGTCCGGCCAATAAATGATTAGTATATATATGTATATATATATATATATTTATATATATGTACACTAATCATATATATATATGAACGGCGAAAATACCATGCATATCTCTTCTGAATGCGAGAGAATGATAGAAATAAATCAATCATATCGCAAAGAAAGAGAAGATAAACGGAATAATTATACATCGCAGGAAGTTTAACACTATTTCTCGTTTGTCCTTTAAATTCTTAATCGATTTCTCTCACTTTCGCTCCTTCCAAGCGACTTAGAGAAGTTTGCCCCAAAAAATTGTCTATTCGAGAGAACTTTTGTTCTCTCGCTGAACGGAGCGGTATAAGGGCTTGTTTTAATTGAGATCAAAGCTGGTGCTCGCTGCCTTAGTGTACTTGGCTCAATCTCTAGCTCTGCACGTACTTTTTGTCAATTAGGAAAATACATTATTCCGAAACAAACTCCTTTTATCATCTCTTTCTTTTCGGAATTATATATATATATATATATATATATATATATATATATATATATATATATATATATATATATATATATATATATATATATTTATTGAAGGCGACTGCGAGTTTGGTGTTAATTATTTTCTTTCCGAATGTCTCGATTTATCTTATATTCTGCTTTTAACGAACGGCGGCAAGAAACTAATTTACTGAGCAAAACAAAATACTTATTTGCCTGACGCGTTTCGATACACACCTGTATCATTATCAAAGGTTGATATTTATAACTTAAGGGATAGTGATAAAAGAAAAGGTGAAAGTGTGGGTGAGAGATAGAAAAGGTAAAAAAGATCGTGTAAATGAGAGATAAGTGGTGTTGATGATATGAATGAGGAGGGTTTGGATTGTGATAAATGATTTTTAATGAGGGGGATAGTGGTATGTGCTAGGTTTTTGGGCTAACCCTTTCGCTTTACATTGTGTTTTGCTATTTGGTTATATTATTTTTATTTACAGCCTAGAATCCTTTGTTTTTGAGTTTCTTTGTATTTTTCTTGAGATTATTTTTCATTTTTTGTATTAGGTTTCTTTTAATTTGTCATTCGAGCCTTTGCTTTCATGATGTTCCCTTGTGAGCTTTGGAATTTTTAAAATTTTTCTTATGGTTCTGGTTATTGGAGCCATTATGTGCCGTTATGTCTTTTTATTTGAAAGTTGAACAACACAAAGTTCTTGTTTAACTTACGTACTCCCGAAAGATTTACATTTAACCTTACTACAACTTGGTTTATTTGGATAGTTTGTCATTGATATGACCGTCTGATAAGAAAACGATTACTTTTTGACTCGAGGCGTGAAAGATTCCACAGTAAAGGCATAAATTACATTGTAATACATTTGCAAAAGTGCAGTCCATCGCATGTAATCTACTTTGGTTAAAAATAAGTTTATTATTTACTTGTTTGTTGATTTTTAAAACTTGTACTTTAAAAAACCTCATTACTTTCTGGACCAAAGAGATGTTAAAAGTGGTTTATTTTTTGTAATAATTTTTTCACGTTTTTTTTGTTTGAGTCTTAGCTGTAACGTGCTTCTACTTCGTTTTGAACCTCCTTTCATCTGCTTTTGAATTGCTGCTTAAAGTTTAATATTCGGTATTCTGCTTCGCTAAGCGGGATTTTTTCGACTATTTCATCTGAGGAGTTTTCCGGTATTTTTTGCCATAACTTTTGGGCGCGTTCGTGAATAAAGATGTTTATAGGTTTTAGATTTGATCTTTGATGCAGAAATCCTTATGGCATTCCTTCCCTCCTTCTGGATCGCGTAATGAATCGGGTCGCATTGTTTTGGACCCTTTGCATTTGCATGATCTTTGTCTTTGCCAAGGTGCGTAGTGGAATAATCGGGTAGTTCATAATTGGGCGTACTAGTGCTAAGTATAATTTTATTTTATTTTTTGGCTGACAAGGGATAATAGGACGGTCTTTGCATAGTTTATTTTTTTCATTTAGGTGTAAGCTGTATCATTTTCTTGTGATCTTCAAACCGAAATTATTAAATACAAAAAGTACATTAAAATTAAGTATTTTAGGCTGCTTAAACACTAAACGATACATTGAAATGAACTTTTCTGAGACTGCATCAAATGTTTAATCTATAATGGGCACAGGATTAATCTGGGTAAGGATTATTATTCCGGGCGCTGGGACGCTGGGACGTGAGGAATGTAGAGTGAATTATATGTTTGTTTGCACATTTAATCTAGGCTATTTTTTATATATAAGGCTTCTAATATAATTAGCTTTCGACGGTTTTGAGCATATGATAAGATTTTGGTATTATCTTTGAATGACTTCGATCCAGTTGTCTTCCATTTTTTTCTACAGTGTGTGTTTCAGTGACACCTAAAAGTGAATTAAACAACCAAAATTCTTGAAGAGGGGCAGAAAATTGACCCAATACCTGTGCCAAAACGCATAAAAGCGGTTATATAAGCAAAAGAAGGTCACATCAAATAGTTTTTTTATATGTAATATACGCAAAAATGCTTATTTTTATTATGACAAGTATGAAATAAATGAGTTTCAATCAAATTCTTCAATTTTTTATACCTGCCCCATAGTTATAGCCAATGCTATATATATATATATATATATATATATATATATATATATATATATATATATATATATATGAAGGTGAAAGCGACCACGCTATTGCTAAAATCATATCTATTTATTTGGATTTGAACGTTTCGAGAACCTAGCCTCATCATTGGCATTAAAAAACAAAAAAGTAAATGGTTAAAATTTTTATTTTGATAAAATACTAAAATTGAATAGTGCAATTTATGATAAATTATTTATCCATAAATCCCACAAATTTCAAATAGAACGAAATTTAACATAAAAAGAAGTGTAAATAAAACAGTAGAGTTAGTATTGATTAATTTTAATGTAAACATGAAGAACAGAAAAAAAGATACAGATTTACGGAAAAATATCATTAGATTTTTGATCAAAATATCTGCCATTCAAGTTGATACCTGTAGAACATACATCCATTTTACCAAAGAAACCACATATTCTTGTGAATTCCATTCCAATAGTAAAGCAATCTGTCCCATAGAATCGGTGTATTTATTAGTTTCCTCTTTTCACTCGCCTATCCAGATAATGCCACAAGAATTCGATTATATTGCAATCAGGTTCCTGAGGTGGCCAGATTATTGTCCTAAGAGTAAATTAAATTTTTACCAATACCAAGGGATCCAGATGGATTAGCATTACCCTGCAAAATTGAATGATATATATCTTGGCTAATTTAATCGATATTCAATAAATATCTCCCACTGATTCGCAACAAAAAAAATATATATTCAGGGACAGTTTGCTCACAACTTCTCAATACAAAAACTACATTTATAACTAAAAATTCCAAACCTGGACATATCGGCTTAAAGAACCTTCTTCCACTGAGCGATTCCCCGGTTTTGATGCTTGTTAGACATAAGCTCAGGAAAAAGTTTACCAGCATCGGATCTTTTTAGTCATTTTTATCAAGATTGTTCTAGGGTGAGGATGAAGAGGGCACGCCAGAAAATTGGGATGAGTGCAAGGGTCAAATAAACAAAATCGAGTGCGCTTAGCCAAAAATAATCAATTTTTAGAGGTTCTGGGATTCGAGAAACTGATAATAGAAAAAATAACTTTACTATATACAAAGAAAATATTAATAGCACAAGTAAATAAATGATAATAAATAAAATGAGAGCCCGGGTACCAAACTGGGGGAGGGGATACAAATGTCTCGACGGGTACGAGAGTCTGAGAGAGGATGTACGATAATTGCTTCCAGAGAAAGGAGGGGAGAGTGCAAATGATGGGGAGACTCGGGTAAAGCCTAATTTACTGGAGGATTGGATACGATGAGTCAGCGAGGTGCTGCTTCAAAATTCCACTTGCAAAATTATTTCTTCTTTAACCTCACTGAGAAATGAGCGAGGAGTACTCCCGACGAGAACGAACTCGATACCCAAGTGATAGATGCATGTCCGTGTCTATCGTCTGTCGGGCCAGATTTCTGGCCTTAGGTACGAGCAAAGCCGGGTAGAGATGACGCGTCGCGTTCGTAGCTGGAAGGGGTTGGGAGGCGAAGCAGGGCATACGAGACTGTACGTGGCTGCTAACCAAGACGGGGCTGTATGCTACTAATTTCTCAAAGCTTGTCTCGAAGTATTTATACTTCCTCGCCGAAAGCGGCTTGCCGGGGGCCTCCAAAAGGAGGACGGAGATCTCATTAGACTTGGCGTGGCAGGGGGAAGGCATAGTCTCTGCAGGCCGCACAGCATTGCGAAAAGGTCCTTGTAGCCGTAGGTTTAGCGCTGATCAGAGGGTGTGACGCCGAGAGAGGGAACCCAAACCGGGGCGCACAAACGCGTGAATGTCTCGCTACTCCGTTAGGGTTGTCTAGATGTGCTGGTGAATCTTCAAAGGTGCTACAGGTTTTACGTTGGGATCTATGGCGAGGGAGGGGGTAACCTTCTCTCTCTGACAAAGATATTCCACAAGACCGAGTCTGATCATCTCACTGTTGAACTCATGTCGAAGATGAATTGCAATAATCGCTTTCTTTCTTAACTAGTGTATGTAAATTTCGGTGTTTCTGAATTTTACTACTTTTGGATTACGGCTTTTCTGGATTTCGATGTTCATGGAATTCTGTTTCTAAGACTACGGCGCTTCTGGATTTTGTGTGTCTGGATTTCGATGTTTTCGCATTTCAATGTTTCCGGATTTCGATGTATTGGGACTTCAGCGTTCATGCAATTCTAAGTTTCTGGATTCCAATGTTTCATGATTTCAGTGTTTCTGTATTTCGACGCTTTAGGATTTCGGAATTTCTGGACTTAGAAGTTTCTGGATTTCGGTTTCGTGATTTTGATGTTTTTGGATTTCAACGTTTCGTGATTTTGATGTTTCAGTAGTTCAACGTTTTGACGTATAGGGATTTCGGCGTTTCGAGATTTCTGTGTTTAGGGATTTAGGAGTTTCAGAATTTCGGCGTTTCGGAATTTTGGGCTTCGATCTTTCGGTATTTGAGATTGTGGCTTTTGGAACTATGGCCCAGTTTCTAAACATACAACGAAGAATTGATCCCTCTTTTTCCTATACTCAAAAATGAATATATAGATACAAATGAATGCAAGGATACAATACAAATAAATTAATGATCTGCTCATCTTTAACCCAATAAAATCGTCTTTAAAATACAAAATAATTAATTTGTGAATCAATACAGGTGATTCTGTAAGAAACTAATCGTTTGGATATAAGGTTTCACATGTGTATTCTACGTTTATATCTGTTTAGGCCCCTGTACATCTTGTGCATCGGCAAACTACCTTTATGCATGTATGTTTATGTGTCTTTGTACTTCGTGTGTGTTTAGAAAGAAAATATGTTGCAATCCAAAACGAGCCACAACTTACGGTTTAAGCCGTTTTAAGCCCGTAAAAGAAAATCAAAGTTTTATACGATTTTGAACGTTTTTTTCTGCTATAGTTGTCATTATCAGAATTCCCAGGCAGAATATTTGAATAAATAAGGATCCATACTAAAAATGATGCCTGCTATATTGTCACTGGAAATTTAAAATATAGGCATCATCTTGAAAGTGCCAAATATCCCCTTGTCGAATTTCTTTTATTCAAATTTCGAGGAAGTTTCGGAGTGGTTTTTGAAAGGGTGGAAGGAGACGGGGAGGTGTAACAGCAGTGGAGGGGAAAATAACTTCCTTTCTTTCAATGGGTTTCTTTTTTGTTTATTCACCACTTTTAAACGAAAATGTACAGTCAACTGAGTTTAGCGAAGGTTATGTGACCATGCTGGTTTGTGGGTTTTTTGCATCTTTAAAGGTTATAAACGGATTTCGATGACATTTTGTTGATGGTTTGACTCTCTGCAAAGGATGAGGTACTGAGTTGGGGCCGGATCCAGATAAGGATGGATATTCTGGACCAGGTGTTTCCTTTCTTTAGTATTGCGAGTTAGGGCGCTTGATATTTAGCGGAAGTCTGAGTTATTTAGAGTTCTCGAAGGTTTGGCATTCCAAAAAGATTTTTAGGGAATGGCTAAGCTTTCATTTGGTAATTTTACTTCCTCTTTTATGAGAAAACACTCTTTTGATCATTTAAATTCTTCATTTACGTGTAAGCTTTCTTTTGATGTTTTGACTCCCCCCTCAATGAGTAAGGTTTCTTTTGATATGTTGGCTTTTCCCTCTATTAATAAGCTTTCTTTTGATATTTTTACTTACCTTTTCATGAGTTAGCTTTATTTTTATATTTTTAATTTGCCATTCAAAAGTATGCTTTCTTCTGATATTTAGATATCATCCTCTTTGATTAAGCAATCTTTTGATAATTTGGCTTGCCTTTCCAAAGGGGTTTATCTAAAACTACCTGACGGAAACCTTATCTCCTTTCAATATTTTTTTAAAAATTACACTCTTCATTTATTTAATCACTGTTGAAATTAAAAATAATTATAAAATTTGTATTTGATTGTAATAGATGTGCTTTGAGGTTATTTTCTCTTTAACGCATAAGAAAAATTTATGCTGTGTAATCATGATTTCAGAGAGATTCTGGAACAATTTCTTTATTAATTAAGATGTATAGTGAAACAGAGTTGTAGATAGATAAAACCAAATCGTGATTTTATAATTATAGGAAGTAATGCCTGTCGTCCACGATAAATATTAAGTTAAGAAATAAGTTCTTGCGTTTTTTTTAATGTTGTGTTGATTTAAGGTTTGTTGACGTAATTTGTACACATATTAAGAAACAATAATAAATAATGAGAGCAAAATATGCAAAAGTTAGGCTACGTCTCTTAACAGCCTAGACTATTAGGCTTTTGCTTAGGCTACGTCTTGAAGTTCAGTAATAAGTCATTGCGGTTTATTTAAAAGTTGTTTAATTTAATTTTTGTTCTGTGCCCTCAAAATGGAATGTCAAGTTGAAAGAAAGGCGCATTTTCGACACTTGTTGTTATTCATTTTCAATCAACACGGGAACAAGTCAAACGCAGCCAAAGCTCGTCGCGATATTTGTGCTGTGTACGGAGAAAATGGTTTATCAGAAAGGACAGCTCAATGGTGGTTTTCACATTTCAAAAACGGTCATTTCAATCTTAATGAAAAAGAACGTTCTGGTCGTCCCATTAAGTTGGATGAAGATCGATTGACCGACCTTCTTCATGAAAATCCTCGTCAATCGATTAGAGAATTGACTGTACAATTGGTGTGGGATCAAAAAACTGTATAAATCACCTTCATTCGATGGGGAAAGTTAAAAAACTCGGTGCATGGTTTCCGAACGCTTTGAGCGAAAGCAACCAACTTCAACTCTCCACGATTTCCGCAGGTTTGCTTGCTCGTCACAAGACTACTCGCGGATATAAGGAAAGATTTCTTTACCGCATCATCACTGGCGACGAAAAGTGGTGTGTTTATGTCAACATGAACCATAGAAAACAATGGGTTAGGCCCAATAAAAAACCACTTCCGCGATTAAAGCAAGGACCTCATCCACGAAAGACGATGCTGTGTGTGTGGTGGGATTGTGAAGGCATCATTCTTTATGAACTCCTTGCAAACAACGAGATTGTGAATGCAGAACTCTACGTTCAACAAATGTATCGACTCGCCGAAGCTATTCGTAAAAAGCGACCTCATCGACATTATGGAGTCCTTCTGCAACACGCAATGCTCGTCCTCACATTACCAATATGACAAAAGACGCCTTCCAAACGCTTACTTGGGAAATCCTGCCGCATCCTCCATATTTATCAGACTTGGCTCCATCTGATTTCCATCTGTTCCGATCGCTCTCCAACAATTTGCGTGGCGTTTCGTTAAATACTGATGTGGAATTAAGAAACTGGTTAGAAGAATTCTTCACGTCAAAATCCAGAGACTTTTATTGCAAAGGCATCGAAAAACTAGTTAAACGATGGGAAGAAGTCGTAAATAACAACGGAGAATAAATTATTGATTAAATTGCATATTGTTATCAATTAAAAATGAAGTTTTTATAAAATTGTTAATGGTAGTGAATAAATTTGAGAAAACCGCAAGAACTTATTCCTCAACCCATCAAATATTAGACAATGGATGAGTGGCCCAATAAACTAGCTAACTAACTAGCATAAACTTATCGTTCTGTCATTGGGTTTCAGTAGAAATGAAGCTTTAATTTTAACTTAAACGAAACCTTTGAAAATTTAATCTAGTTTCCCTCTCAGTCGACATCTTTCTAGTTGCTTCAAGTTTATTTTCTCAAGTTCCTCCCATAAGACTTCAAATTTAATTCCTCAAGTTTCACACTTATGACTTCAAATTTAATTTGTTAGATCCTTTACATATGAATTCAAGGTTAATTTCCTAAGTCAATCACATAGGATTTTAAGTTTTATCTCTTAAGTCCTTTACATATGAATTTAAGTTTAATTACTTAAGCCCTTTACATAGGACTTCAAGTTTAATTTATTAGTTCCTTCACATATGACTTCAAGTTTAATTACCTAAGTCCCTCACTTATGATTTCAAGTTTAATTTATTAACTCTCTCACATATGAATATAAGTTTAATTCTTTAATTCCCTCAGATTAGACCAAGTTTAATTGATTACGTCCCTCACATAGGACTTCAAGTTTAATTCCTGAAGCTTATCATATAGGACATAAAGTTTAAATGATAATTTCGTGTTCATAGGAATTGAGTTTTAACCTGGGTATCATTTCGAATGGGTATCTCTGCGATTATTGCAAATCATGAAACAAGACTTAAAATTATTATTAAAAAAAAATAATGAAAAAAGACTAAAGCTTCGCCATACACAGAACAAAATGGGGCCGAAGAAGAAATTCCTAGTAAGATTTATTCATGTCCTTAAATTTATTAGGAATTTATAATGAGAAAACGAACCTTTTGTTGTATTTCTTGATGACTACCATTTGCTCTCTCCTCTAAATTCCCACAAACTGAATGAGCTGGTGGGTTAGTTTAGTAAAAGAGTACACCTCGATGCAGCAACCAAGAGTCGTTTTCCACTAAAGTTCCTTTTAATTTCAAAGTAACGAGGTGACAATAGCATCTGTGATCGTTAGTTGCCCTTCAAAAAAGGTCTATTAAAATTACACCATAATTGCTCCAAATGGTCGCCATAACTTCCTGTGCAGACCTCTTTACCTGTAGTCAATCGATTTAAGGTGATCCCATTCGTAGCCATTGTTTGGACTGCAATTTACTCTTTGTAGATGATTCTGAAATATCCAAGAAAACAATCCTGGTTACGATTAGCGTCGACAAAAATTCCTTTTCCCCACGCAATCTTAATACAATTAATGAAAGGTAGATTCTTTGCAAAAGCTGTTTTTAGCGCAGCGCTTTTGTCGTTCATTTAACAAAGAGGTTATTAAGGTTAGAATCGTGATAGAAGATTGAAGAAAACAGAACCTACCAAAATATTGTTATAAACTATCAAATCAATTTTAGATTGATGAGGATTGTTCTTCCACCATTTTTCTGAGCTCAGCCACATTTTCATTTTTAATTGATTTCTTTTTACTTCTTTTGGTTGAGTTGGATGTAAGGTTGTTTATAATATCCTAAAAACGCTAAATCCATTACTAAAATAGCGATATATGGCCTTGAGGATCCCGATACACTTTAAAATCTCGTTAAATGAGCGATAACCAACAAAATTTGGCTAAAAAGATAATCCTCACCCTCACTTCAAAAGCTCGTATTTTATGGTTTAAAAAAGACTTTTTGGGAATACCACCTGTCCAAAAATAAGAGCAGAACAATATAGAAGATCCTTACGTCAATATTGAAACTAGAATTACCTGCTTCAACCCGTTTTTAAATTGAATAGGTACGTAAAAGAATTTCTACAGAAGAAATTTCCACGGATGTACAAAGACCACCCAAAAAACTTCCAATCAAATACAAAGAGCACACAAAAAACTTCCAATGAAATACAAAGACCTCCCGAAGAGCTTCCAAAAAACCTTCGACTGAATTTACAAAGAAGTTCCAAAGAAATTACCGCTGATGTACAAAGACATCTAATGGAAACTTCCACTAATGTACAGAAATATCCCGCGGCGGAAGCTTCCTCTGATGTACAATGACCTCCACGAGAAACTTCAACTGATGTACAAATACCTCGCGAAGAGACCTACACTGGAATACAAAGACCTCCCGAGGAAACATCGACTGCTGTAAAAGACATCCATAAGAAAACTCCCCTGATGTTCAAGGACCTTACGAAGAATTTTCCACTGATGTACAAAGACTTCCAGAAGAAACTTTCTCAAATGTACAGAAAACTCCAGAAGTAACTTGGCCTGATGGTCAAAGAATGCCCAAAGAAATTTTCATTGGGGTACAAAGTCCGCTCAAAGAAACTTCCACTGATGTACAAAGAGCTACTGAAAAAACTTTCACTGATGTACAAAGAGTCCCAGAAGAATCTTTCACCGATGTACAAACACCTCCCGAAGAAACTCCCATTGAAGTACAAAAACCTTCTGTAGAATATTCCACTGATGTACAAAGACATCACGAAGAAACTTTCAATGATGTAAAAAAAGCTCTCGAAGAAACCTCCCCTGATTCACAAAGTCCTACAGAAGAAACTTTTGCTGATGCAAAAAGAACTCCAAAAGAAACTTCAAGTAGTGTACAAATACCTCTCGGAAAAATTTCCACTGAAGTAGAAAGACTCCGCTCATAAACTTGAACGGCTGTACAAAGACCTCCAGAAGAAACCTCTACTGATGTACCAAGACCTCCCGAGGAAACCTCCACTAATGTACAAAGACCTCCCGGAGAAATTTTGACCTGTATTAAAATACCTCCGGAATAAATTTCGACTGATATACAAAAACCTCCTGAAGAAAATTAAAATTGATGTACAAAGAACCTTAAAGAAATATTCACTGATGTACAAAGACTTTAGGAAGAAATATCCACTGATGTACAAAGACCTCCCGAAGAAACTTGGACTGATGTACAAAAACCTTCTGCATAACCTTCCACTGATGTACAATGACATCACAAAGGAACTTCCAATGATGTACAAAGAGCACCCCAAGAAACCTCCACTGCTTCACAAGGACCTACAGAAGAAACTTCCCCTGATGCAAAATGAACTCCAAAAGAAGCTTGCGGTGGTGTATCAAGACCTATCCAAAAGAACTTCCACAGAAGTACAAAGACTCCGCTCATAAACTTGAACTGTTGTACAAAGACCTCGCGAGCAAACCTCCACTGATGTACCAGGACCTTCCGAGGTAACCTCCACTGATGTACAAATACCTCCCGAAGAAACTTAGACCTATATTCAAATACCTCCCGACGAAAATTCCACAGATAGACCCAACTCTTCCAAATAAACTTTAAACTAATGTACAAAAACTCCCGAGAAATATCCACTGATGTACAAGGACCTCCCGAAGAAAATTCCACTGATGTACAAAAAAGACCTCCAGAAGAAACTTCCCCTGATTTACAGAGAACCCAGAAGAAATTTCCGCTATTAAAACCCAAAGCACGAATCCAGCATGTTATCCGAGCCAATTTCATCTAGGTACCTTGTGTGAGCTCCGCTTTTGGGTATCTTTATATAAAATGGTGTCTAGTTTGGAGACACAGAGACTAAGGAAACTTCAGGTTTAGAACGATGTCAGAAATAACCCAGAGGTTACGAAAAAAAAATTCTTCTTAGATAATAATAGAAAACAGAAGTGTAGGATTTATTAAAGAAATAAAAATTCCGAATTAGCTAGGGCTAAAACACATACACAGCTGAAAAGAATCAAGATAAAGGAGATAAACTCCCCATTAAAACAATTTAATCCTGACTAAACCCAAAAGTTGATCTCAGAAAGTGGCCTGAGAAAATTCGCTCACAGGCAGGAATAACGATGCCAGCTCAAACAATAGCATATTTATGGTATCGCTGGAGCTATCTTTTCCAACGTTATATTTACTCCTTTTTATTTATGTTCATAGCCATATTCTATTTCTATTTGCTCATAAAACCCAGAAAACAGAATTATTAAGAGGAAGAACAAAGAAAAGGCGAGAGAGAGTGATATATCGAAAAAAATTATGTTATGAATAGCAAAGCAAATTCTGGATTTGGTGTTTTCCCTCTGCCATTGGCCAGCAGTGGGCATTAATCCTGGAGATGAAGAAAAATGGAGTGTCACTGATTGGCGAGAATAAGGAGCTCATCGACTCTGAGCTTTCACATGGCCCGACAAGGTGGGTGATTAGTTGCTAATATATTTATCCCCTCCATTATTTTTGCTACTACATTTTTCTTCGAGGTTTTAACTTTTTTTCTTTACATCATTCTTTCCTACAGTTGTATATAACCCAGCAAGGGTAAAAAAGTGTGTTAAACCCTTTTAGTCTAAATTCACTGGAGTGGTAGTGATCGAGAGTCACCTCAATCAGAATGGAATGACGAAGTACTCTCTAAATCATATAGATGGCATCTGCCATTATAAAATGCGGTCTTCCAGACGTCTAGTTAGCTATGGCTCGAATCTGTATTATATTTCAGTATTGATAGGTAAGTTTTCAAATCAGGCAAGACTGTAAATGCAATAAGGCGCGGTCTAAATTTAAGTTCCACATCTTTTGTTTGGAGTTATTCCTTGTACAGATATTTGTTGTTCTAGCGTAATTTTTTCTTTTCTTTTATCCTATTTCACCTCCGTTCTGTTGCATGCCACCTTTTTAATTGATTTAGCAGTGGGTCACACATAGTTCACTTATAATTTATCAATGGTTGGTTACAGAATACTCATGTTCAAGATGTTTGAAGTCCAATGAACCTAGTCAAACCGAATTAATTTTAATCTTATCCTTCAGCTGGCCCCCTTTGGCCCTAGAAACTCCCATTATGCGAGGTTCGGTCATTAGTTTTGTTAACCTTTCTTCCTTTCACTCGCCTCCATTTCTTGGTCAGTTTTTGTCTCTCCACATCAAATAGCAACCTTTGTTTCCCTTTCTCTCTTCCCTATTTACTTCACTATTTGTCTCCTAAACATCCATTACCTCTTTATTTACCTTCTTTATCTCACTACTTGCATCAATCTGCACAATGTAAACTTTCTTTCCCTTCTCTGCCTTACTATTTATATCTATACGCCCCTTCTCAGGCTTCAATCCCTTGTTTGTATCACTTTTGTCTCGATAAACCAATTGTCGCTTTTCTTTACATTTTTATCTTAATATTTGTCTTTCTGCATACATTGTAAGCGTTTTCTCAATCATTCTCTCACTCGATTTTTATATACACTCGTTGTACCCTTTCCGTTCCGTCTCTGCCTTATTTATTGTTTTTATACACCCATTAAGAGCTTCTTTTTCCCTCTTTACGTCACTATCATCCAGTTGCTCAAGGTTTTACACCATATCTTGTCATTTTCCATCATTTTAAGCTTCTTTGGCCATCATTACACAGCTATATGTTACTCTGTGCCCGTTGGAAGTTTTCTGGTAAAATCTAAGATGAGCTCCCGGGTGCGATTATTTTTTTTCCGAGCCGAAATTAAAGGTAACCCGTGTTTTTATGTGTCGTTCAACGCGCATGAATATGTTGTTTATGTCCAAGTTTAAATCTGATGGTTGTGCATAGTTAAAGATCACAAGAATTAGCTAAACACCTAAATAAATAATGAAATCAAAAAAGGAAAATGAATTTTGCTGTTACTTACCTTATTCCAGCGGATAGTGATCCAAACCTGGCGAGGAAAGCCGGGTATTGATCACTAAGACCAGTTTGGGGGCAAAAGGGAAATCTTTTGCAAAACATAGCGGTTGCGAGATATCGGTCAAAATGGCATTTTTTTGCGGCCATATTTCGGGACTAATGCTCTCGCATCCCGCCAGACCCGTTCGATGTTTTGGCTACTTGCACCGCTATCTTGGTCCACAAAGTTCTGGGAATGGTTAAGGGTTGGATGCTAGTAACCTTCTAATTCCAAGCAGGATTAGGTCGCCTAGCAATCCGAAATGATTTGAACTCCCGGCAAGATCCAGTCTTTGATAAGAACTAAAAAGGTTTCTTTGGTCGATCGGGAACAGTGACCATAAAACCGCACCGAAAACCAAAACAATCTTCGCCTAGTCTATTTCCACAGCTTTATTAACACCGCCTTACTATTTAGAATTTTTCTCACAAAATCCCTTAATGTATTTTTTCGTGGGAGCAGCGCCCCCCACACCCACTTGTAGAGAGCTCAATGAAACATATTGGGAAAAAGCGAAACTGAAACGCAAATATATTACGGTGAGGGGCTTCGTCCCCCCCCCTCCCGTCTAGGCAGTTAAGCAAAACATATTGGAAGGTGCACGCAACATTATGGGAAAAAGGAAAAAATAACAAAACAAACAAAATCGAGCCTGGGAAGCTCATCTTAAACTTTACCAGTTTTTTCCCTTCTTTGCCATATTTCTTCCTCTGTGTTAATACTTGTCTCGATATGCGCATTGACTTATTATCTTCTCTTTCTTTTCACCCTCATATTCTTTATTTATTTTATATTTGCTCTTCTTAAATACCATTTTCCAATTTTGGTAGTTTATCTTCCCTCTAGCTAGTGATGATTCTAAAGTTAAAGTGACGCTGTTTCTTGATTATGTATAAGATGATCTTAACACTCTAGTCCAACGAAGGCCTCTTCACTTACTCGGTAAGTAAAAGGAGGCTGAAGAGGAGAGTATGACAGGCAGGAAAATAAAATAATGAGGACGAAGACTATGATGAGGTAAATTTCCAGGACAAGTTCGTTTTTAGAGATACGCATAATCAAAAAATACGAACTTATCCCCATTGAGAGGGATAGTAGAGGGTCTGAATGAACTAGTATAGACGGGTAAAGAACAGCAAAAACCAACAAGGGCATCTATACCATGCAATTATTTAGAAAAGGTTTGTAAGTACAATGATATAGCTAAGGGAGGTTAAAATGTATCAAGGGTAAATAGGCCGAGTTTACTAGAGAGGTGACTACTTGTAGAGATCGAGGGGAGGGGGTGGACGGATCTTAAAGGATCTTCACTGTTCTAAGACTCGTAGTCTCTAAGGTATGACGTCGTTAGTCCGTCCCTAAATACTCGGAACCAGTACGAACAAGTGGTAAATGGAATCGGAGATACGAACTTATTCAATCATCGAAAGATTTAGACGGAGATTTGTCTCCAAATTTAATGAAGACGTAAATGGTGGGTGTGTGTGTGAGAAAAAAGGAAAAAGAAATACGAGAAAGATGGAAATCGAAGTGTAACGGGTGGGAAAGACAAAAGTGAAAAAGAGGGGTGAAAAGATTGAGAGAATGAGTAGGGAGAGTAATGTAATAAGGCAAATGGACGAAAGAGGGATAGAGAGAGAGGAAGAGAAGATAGACGGAGTGAAAGGAATTTAAAGAGAATTGATCCTCAAAAATTACAAAGGAAACCAACGAGGGCATCTTCCTCGGAAAGGTGTGTAAGGAGGAATCTGTAAAGAAAGCGCAGAAGAGAAACTGTATGGAAGATATATAATCTCGGAATCAACTGCAGACATTGCAGCTAGGAGAACACTAAATCTCGGGTGTTGAGGCACGGAGGGCAAGCTATCCTCCATATGTCTGCTGCAGCATGGTATTGATACTACACGCGACCCCCTTTTGTGGGAGAGGAAGAACCCCTCCCCCACCCCACAACCATTTCACTATAACGGGTGCCGATCACAAATAAATGGATGAATGCTAGTCGGCGACTAGCCTACGATATTAGCCACCGGTCAAGATATAGATAGAAAGAGGCGATTGGAAAGTGGTCAAAACGGGGGCAAATGTAAGTGTCTAAAATGAGTAAAGCCCAGGCAGTCTTAATCAGCTTTGATACTGGTGGGGGTACTGGGGCCAGTATCCCCTCCTCCAGATTTCAAAAGTAAAGTAATAGTCAACCTGGAGGACCCATTAGAGAGGGAAAGTAAGAGAAGAGAGAAAGATGGAGAGGGAGGAAGAGAAGCGAATAAGCTGTAGAGAGAGAAAGAAAGATAGCTAAAGTGTGAGAAAAGATGGATAGGACAGAGAGGAAGAGAAGAAAACAGGATCAAAAAAGAGAAGTGGAGTGAGAGAAGGAAGAGGGAACGATAGTTTGAAAGAAAAGAGCAAAATATAAGCAGATAGTGAAAAAGAAGGGAGAGTGATATAGGGAGAGAGAAGGAAAGAGAAGCAAGTAGGATGAAAATAGAGAGAGAGAGAGAAAAAAAAGCGGAATGGATGGATTAAAAGACAACAGCGACAGGGTGTGAGACAGTGAGAGAGGAAAGTGATAGAAGGAGAGAGAAAGCCAAGCAAGTGAAATGAAGAGAGAGATAAAGAAGAGGGATCAATAGATTGAAAGACAAGAACGAAAAGGAACGAGACAGTGAAAGAAAAAGGAGAGTTATAAAGGGAGAGAAAAAAATAAGTCACACACTCACAAGGGAAAGGAATACGTAAAAGAAAATTCCTATCCATGCGGAAGAAGTATTGTATAGGAAGAGCCCTGACAAACAGCTTGAGAAAATACATAATACAGATGAAGGCTCGTCCACTCCACCTCTCTCACCCGTTAATGCATACAGGGAATAGTTACCTGTAGGTGATGAGAGAAGCGACACAACCATTAATTCTGACACTGAAGCTGTAAATTACCCATTGAAAAACATTAGATCAATTCCATCCTTGAATTGCTCAACTCTAGTACTATTAACTACCTCTGCATGAAGCTCATGGTATATTGTAGATCTGAAGTAGTTGCCATTAAAAATGTTCTCGAAGCTCGGGAGTTCATGCTTCCGAGCCTAGTTCCTAGCTCTACTCTGGCTATAGGTGAACAACCTTTTGCGATCAATTATAATCGCGAAGCCTCAAAGAATTTCGGACATTTGTCACTTGATCGCCCCTTCTCGGGGTCTAGCGAGATGAGACCGACCACTTGCAGGCGCACCTGAAAGTCTCGATGTCTAATCCACGAGATCAGTTTCTTGGCTCTGGCTGGCATCATTTAGAGCCGTCCAATGTCTCCTCAAAGGCTGTGGGAACAAAGCTCTACTGCATTTTAATTTAACCTAACAGTCGCTGCGCACTGTCCAGAGAATTTTTAGTTGCTAAAATTGGCACCTAAGTCTTTTCCTCTACTCTTTACCCACGTCGGCGCTCCCGTCTTCCCCCCCCGCTATCAGGTATAGATGAACTTTAAGAAAGGGATAGAGCTAGAGGAGAAGAAAAGAGCGAGAAGAAAATGAGAGGAGAAAAGAGGGTTGTAGAGACAAAAGGTTAGGAAAGACATAGAAAAAAGAGAAAGAAGAGAAAGGGATATAAGAAAAGAGAGATAGAGAAAAGAGAGAGCGATAAAGAGAAGAGAAGGAGAAGAGAGTGGTATAGATAAAGAGAAAGACAGAAGAAATGTATGGATTGAGAGAAAGATAAGAGTGAAGGATGAAAAAGAAAAAGAGAATTCAGAGGGATGGAGAGAGAGAAATAGAAGACAGAGGTAAGAATGAGAAGAGACGAAGAGAAAATAAAAGGAAAGATTGTAAAAGAAAAAGTGGAGAGAGAGGCAGCGATAGAAGTATAGAAAGAGAATAGAAAGAAATTGAGAGAGAGAAGTTGACTTAAAGAGGATAATTTGAATTTATCAAGTCATAATTTCACTTTGAAGAATCAAAAAAATAATGAAAAGGACGAAGAACAGATTATCGACCAAGAAAGAGCAAATATGAATGAAGAATTTAAGAAGAGATAATATAAATAACAAAGAATGAATGCAGCTCAAAGGTGCAACACATTCATTTTCCTATTAAATGTTTCATTAATGTGAAATTCATTTGGTCTCCCTCGTGGAACAAAGGAAAAGCTAACTCGTAATTTCCAAATTTTACGAACTGCTTGTGGGCGTTTAAAGAGAGAGAGATATCCGAGTGAAAGAAATGATGGGAAGGGGTTACTATTAGAAAAATGGAAAGGAATGTAGGGAAGAAGGGTGAAGCAGAAAGGAATTAAGAGAATAATGATAAGGAATCCATTGTGTGATCAAGCGAAGGAAGATAATGATTGAATAAATTAAAGTGGAGGAATGGCACTATAAAAAAATGAAACGAAGGAATAAAGGAAAGAAGTAAAGGGCAGTGAATTGAAAATAAAAACGGAGGTGAAAAAAGATGTGAAGGAATAAACGAAACAGTTTAATTGAAATGAGGGAATAAAGCAATGGATGTAAGGAATGAGGGGAAGCAATCAAATGCAATGAAGCTAGGGAATGGACCGATGGATTAAAATGTGTCAAGAAGTGACGGAATAAAGTATAGGAATAAGCCAAAGAAAAATATCGGAACAACAAAAAAAGAACAAGGGAAAGAAATGCAGAGGAAAAACAAAATTTGAAAAACTAAGTGTAAGAATAAAGAAGAGAAAGTAAAGAACAAATGAAAGAATATTGAGGAGGATGTATGGAATAAAATAAATGAAATTCTCTCAAATGAATGGAATGAAGCAGAGGCAATGAAGTATATGGAATGAAAAAGGGAAATTTTTTTTAAATAAATGTAATGATTAATAGGATAAAAAAAAAAATTGTCTCAAATAGAATGAAAAAAAGGAAATTGTCTCAAATGAATTGAAGGAAAAAAGGAAAGTGCCTTAATAGAATAAAATGAATGAAATAAAAGAAAAGTTTTCAAATCAATGGAATAAAAAAAGGAAATGTTCTGAAACGAAATGAACGAATAGGTGAAAAAAAGAAATTGTCTCAAATGAATAGAAAGAAAAAAAGAAAGTTTCAAATGAAATAGAGGAAAGAAATTGCCACAAACAAATGGAATGAATAAATAGGATAAAAATAAGGAAATTGTCTTAAATGAATGAAATGAATAAAACGACATATGTTCAAATAAATGGAATAACAAAGGAAATGTTTCACCTAAAATGAAGGGTAAACGAGAACTTGCCCCAAATGAATGGAATGAAAAAAGCTAATTGTCTCAAATGAATGCATTTAAAAAGGAAATTGTCTAAAATGAAATTAATAAGGAGAAATCAATTTTCTAAAATGAATCGAATGATAAAAGGAAAGTGTTTCTAATTAAGTGACTGAATAAACGGAATAAAAAAGGAATTAACTCAAATAAATAGAGTGCAGTAAATGGAATGAAAAAAGCAAATTGTCTCAAATAAATAGACGAAAGGGAAGTGGAAAAGGAAAATTTTCTCGAATGAAATAAAGTAAGTGGAATAGAAAAATATAATTTGGTCAAAAAACTGAAAGCAAAATGAGTGAAAAAATAAATTGTCTCAAATGCATTGTATAAATTATAATGAATGAAGGAGAAGGATTGAAGTAAATGAAGTGTAAATGGAAATTTTCTCCAAATTAATGTATTGAACCAAAGTGAATAGATTGAATATAAGCAAATTTTGTAAAAAGAATGGAATGAAACAAATAAAATGACGTCACCTGACGAATTCCCAGGCATAGCCATCATAAGAAATTTCGCTCTGGCTGTAATCTCACGTCCAAATTAGAGCTTCGTCACCGGCAGAAGGTTAACGCCTGCAGGGCACAAGGGTGGATTTGGGGGGAGAACTTTTAAATTAGGCTAGTTGAGTAGCCAGTAGTCTAGATGGAAGGGCTAACATGATCTAAGGATGGTGATATATCCGGTGCTCCTCCTGCAGTGATCTAGGTAGAGAAGGCAAAATGTGTTTGTTGGCCCTTGGGGAACATAATCCTTCGGATGTAAGCTACAGGCATACTTCATCGGGAGTCTCATTTTGATCGAACGCAAAACGAAAGAGAGAGAAAGAGTAAAATCGAAACAGACGCAGATACGCGCAGTTTTGTTGTCTCTTCTTGGATTCAAAGATTAAAAAATCGGAATTGGAAAGGTCTTTTGTGCCATTCACCCCTCAATCGAGGGGGGTTTCCGATCTTTGTGGAGACACCATAATTAAGTTTGCATTATAGTAACGACCTAATTTTCCTTTTTTCCTACCTCGATTCTGTCAATAACTTTATATGCCGCTTATTTTTTACTTTCTTCGTCGAAGAGGCATCTGTGAGAAGTTGTCAATAAAATAACGTTACAAAAGTTTTCTCAACAACACCATTGATCTTTTCACATCAGATGATGCCGTTTATGACTGCAAGAATGATTTAAATGCGAAAAGCTTCATTGTGCGTGTTGAATCACAAAAGCTGGAGTGTATTGGCTATATATTCTCCTAATGTAACACGGTGTTGATTCGGGTTGGCTATACTTTTCACTGTCTCATATTTGTACGATTTATTGGGTTGTGTACAAATTAATTCCTAGGTAATTTTAATTGTCATTAACCTCCAAATCTTTCTAGTAAAAGATGTTTTAGGTTTTCAATCTTAGCTCACCTGTTTTTTCGAGTAATTGACTTTAATTTTACGATTTTCCTCTTATTTTTTTCATCTTCAGTCTGTCCTTAACTAGAAATACAATGAGGGCGAATTAATGATATAAACACCATAATAATGGTTTATTTTAAACATTATTCTCAGGCGTTCACAGCATTACATGGCGTTTCTTTGCAATAAGAGCAAAGTACAGAAGGTCACCACTAACTCGAATCGAAGTAGAGGAAAGTGTGATGACATGCACATCGATGCCAAAGAAGTGCGCGGTAGTGAGCTTAAATCATTCATCTAATATTTTATTCCCAACGTTTTGAGACACAATCTCATCAACAGGCAATATTGTAAAAAGAAAATTAACAAGCATAAACATACAAAAATACCCCCAAAATATCCACTCAATAATAAAAAATTACGGTTTAATCACTCCAATTTTCTATGTAATAGAGAATAAATAACTAAAAAAGAAACTGATTAAAATTAAAAGGACCGGATTAATACCTACGAGAGTATATATATGGAGGAAGTTTTAAAAGGTTTTAAAAACTAGATTCAAATGAATCACACAAGTTAAAAAGATCGTAAACTTATAGGATTAAGGGTCTCAACATTTCTACTTAAACTTTACATAAGTAACGTTAGAAAATGGATCATATTGTTAGTCATTAGGAATATTCGGTTTGTTATTATAAGGTGAGTTTTATGTAGCAATATGGGCAAAACTTAAGTTTAGGCTTACAGAATTTTTAGAGATTCAGTTAGACGGATCTTTTGCTATAAGTCTTACGGGTTTTCTTATCGTGTATGATTCACGTGTATCTTTGTTTTTAAAACTTTTTCTCCATTTATATACGAGCGCTGGTTTGTGATGAAAATCTTTTACTTTATTGTTTTTTCTCCCATATTCTATTAAATGATTTATCCTCGATTGCATCTCAAACTGGCATAAATCACCCCTTCTATTTTTATTTTTAGTTGCTTTAAGTGCCTTATTTATTTTAGGTTATTGCCTGATGACGTATATAGTTAATATTTAGTACTACTTTTGTCGTTGCCTTTAGTCGCGTCCCCGTTTTGCTTTTGTTGCTTTTGTAATAATATCATAACTATTCGGCCGATTCTAACGAGATTTGAAACACTTATGTTGTTTTACATTATCTTGCGAATGCTATAATTGCCAACGTCCTCACAAGGTTAGCCCAGGAACTATTTTGTTTTGGCAATAACATCATAACTATTCGGCCGATTCTAGCGATATTGAAAGCACTTATGTTGTTTTACATTCTCTTTCGAATAATATAATTGCCAAATTCTTCCTACGGTTAGCCCGGGAACTATTTTGTTTTAACAATAACATCATAACTCTTCGGGCGAGACTCTGCTAGACTAGACTAGGCTATAATATGCTATACTCTGCTAGGCTAGGCTATACTATGCTAAGCTATGCTAAGATATAATGTACAAGGGTAACATATACTATGATAATTTATGCTATGCTAGGATATCGTATAGTATTATAGGCTAGACAATACTAAGCTATGCTTAACTAGGGTATAATAGGATAGTATTAGCTACACTTGTTAAGAATAGTCAATACTAGGCTAGGTCATAGTATGCTAGGGTAAGCTATGCTAAGCTATACTAAGCTAGATATGGCTATACTATCCTATGCTAGGGTAGGATAAGGTATAATAGGCTAGGGAGGGCTATGCTCTCCTCTGCTAGGCTAGGATATGCTAGGTAAGACTATGTTAGGGTACGATAGGCTAGCTAACAAAGGCTATAATAGCCTAGGTTATGTAAGGTTACTCTAGTCTAGGGTATGGTATTCTATACTAGTCTAGGATATACTAGGTTGGCTATAATATGATACGTTTGGCTATATTATGTTAGGTGTGGTTTGCTAGAATAGGCAATACCAAGCTAGCCTATAGTATGCTATGCTAAGTTAGGCTATCGTTTGCAAGGATATATTGGCTAGGCTAAAGTAGCATATTCTAGCTCGACTATACTAGGCTAGCTACTCTATGCAAACCTAGGTTACTCTCTGGCATGTAATGCTAAGCCATATCTGGTTAGCCTATGCTAGGCTATAGTAAGCTAGGCTACATTAGGCAATGCTACGCTAGGCAAGGCTATACTGGGCTAGGCAGCGCTAGGCGATACTATAATCTGCAAGGTTAGGCTAGGGTATACTAAGCTAGGCTAGGCTATACTAGGATACGATAGGCTGGGCTATACTATTCTAGGTTATACTAGGCTAGCTAGATTATACTAAGCTAGGCTAGGTTAGGCCTGACACAGCTAGGCTATTCTATTTTAGGCTAGACTATTTTATGTTTGGTTAGGCTTTGCTATATTAGACTAAAACAAGGTAGGTTATACTATGCTATGCTTGGCTATCATATGCTATAGTAGGTAAGTTTAGGCTAGTTTTTTTAGGCAATACTAGGCTATGCTACGCTAGATAATATCACGCTATGCTAGTCTTGGCTGTTCTCTACTATTCTATGCTAAGGTATGTGGCCATACCAAGGTCCTCCCGTGGTTACTCCGGAAATTATTTTAAAGTTTTGAAGGTCGTAAATTCATAAATCAGAAAAAGTGAGGTCACGTGACTTTTTGGTCAGCAGACCTTTTTTTCCGAACATTGAACTCAAGCTATGTATAAGCAACCATTTTAAATACATCCATCTTCGATATATAGAGAAGAGCCTTTGGATTACCTTGAAGATTTCTTAGAAACTCTTTATTGAAAGTTTTATTGCTAGTAACAATATGACTCAGATTTTCATCTTTCTTTTGAAATATTTTCTTAATAATGAAAAAAACTACCTATTATAGCTTACTGTTACATAAAACAAATCATTAAATACTCTTAAAACTGATATTAAAATCAAGTTTTCTATTTTAGACGTTTTATACGCTCTAGTATTAGTCTTTACCTCGATAAACTTCATTTTGACATTATTAATAATCACGAACCCTGAATTTTCCTTGTTTTCAAAAGGCTGAAGATATTATTTCTCATTGTTTCGAATAAAACTCAGCCAGTTAAATTATTTTTCTTTGTCTCTTGCGCTTCAGTTTGAATTAGTCATTTTTAAGTGTATTTTAATCCTTTTTATTTCTTTATTTTAAAAATTTCATCAATACTTACACCGATTTTACACACTCTGTGCTTTTCATCCAATTTAAAAGTTAAGCCATTAACTCTATTAACAATTGAGGAATCTTAAATGGAATTTATTTTCTTTCTTAAATCTGACTTCAAAATTTGAATAAACTTTCTCTTAATCTTAATATAATTCGAAAAAGATTAGACAGGGAAAAAGTGATGCTATTTTTCAACCGGGGTAATGAGAAAGAACATCGTAATTCTTTTGGACGAAAGCAAATTTCATGATTCTCAAAAGTAAATTAATTTAATTTTTAACAGAAAAAGTTAAAATATATCTATTAAAACTTTAGTCTTTGCGAATTAATGCGGATATATGTATAACGATTATTTTTCACTTAATTGGGTGTTGCCAAATTACATTGTCTGGACAAAACCTCATAAAGAAAATTTACAATTGAAATTGATCTTAGCCTCGTATTCTCTTACGTATCAATTATTCAAAAACTATAAAAAGTGAAACTTATCACACCTTTCTCGAAAATCTAAGTTTCTATTCCTAATTCGTAGGAATTTCATAAAAAACTTTGATTCTTAAATTTTAAAAGATAAATGTTTTGAAATTATTTAAAACAATCTCTATTTGAGGAGATGCCATCGAAGCACCAGCGCGAAAGGAATCCCCTCAGAAATACCCCTTTTCAGCTCTTTCTAAACCACGTGCGCCTAGCATGAGAAGTTTGAAAAGTTAGAGAAGAAACAGTCGCGTGCCGAATCACCCGACCCAGCTGTATTTGCTTTCTGGCGCCACTCGTCTCCCCCCTTTCATGCGATAGCGCCGTGCGCCTCCATCCTAACTCTACCCTTTGCTTTCTAGCCCTACCTATTCCCCCGCGAGGGCAGTCACATTAACCCTACCCCCATATCATGAGGCAATTTTACCGTCTGGACCGACTCGTAAACACGAAGTGTGTTTGCTTATAATGGCGCTGAGAATCCTCTAGGGATATTTAACCCGAAGTTCGCCATTTCTCGAGGAGATTGAAAGCCCGCCATTTCCTCCGTTCAGACTGCCTGTCTGTTTCCCGTGAAGCCCTGCAACCCGTGCTCGAGCCGTACCTCTTCGAAAATCTCGCTAGCAGATCTGCCTTCGTTAAGCTTTGTCCCCTGTTCAGAAGAAATAAATCAAGCCCCCTTCTTCCCGGACAGTTCCGCGGCCTTTTCATCTTCACCACTTTTTCAAAATTCCCGTTCTTTCAAAACTAAGACTCTGCCGATCTGCAGAATCGTCTCTAGTTAAGATTACGTCTATCTGGAACAGAGAAAATCTCATTCTTCATCACGAAGTAATCAAACCCCATCTTCGAGTCCTCCTCGTCAGGAGTCCCCGAACCTAAAAGCGTAAAACCTGTGAAATTATCAAATGCCAGAAGAATAAAACTAATGAAATGTGATACAAGTGAAAGAAATATGTGTGTGGTAAATGTACTGGAATAATACGCAATAATTTGGAGAAATTGTTCATGATATTGATAATAATTGATACATCTAACGACCTAATACTATATAAATACCTAAATACTTTTTGATAAATGTATTTATATTATATAGTTGCATCAATTATTCTATATGATAAACATAAATGTGATTGTTATTATGTTATTTTTCTCTGCCTTATATATATATGTAAGTAAATTGAAATATATAATGTATTTTTATTTATCATTTATTGATACCTATTCTATACAATAATATAATGAAATATTTGAAACTTAAGGAAGTAAAACTGAAGCTAATAAGAAAACATAATTCTTGTGAAATGAATTCACCTGAAAATGTGTGAAAAAAAGAAGAAAATAATGAAAAATAATACCAGAGGTCAAAATGACCGCTCAGTCCTTCTAGGGGTTGTGCAATTGGCCGTCCATCTAGTGTTAAGCAATTACAAACAAATTAGTAACATATACTTGTTTTGCGCCTAAACTTTTCAAAACAATATAGGACTATATATATGATTTGTGTTTGAACATTTCAAAATATAATGGTACCATATCGATGGCTTTTGCTTCAACATTTCCAAACAAAATGAAACCATAGCCATGGTTTGTGCTAAACCATTTTCTTCAAAATGGTTACATATCCAAGGTTTGTGATTAAATATTTTCAAACAAACTGATTCTATATCTATGGTTTGTGCTTAAAATTTTCAAAGTAAATGGTACTATATCCTTTGTTTTTAATCATTTCCAAGCATTATGGTACCATATCCATGGTTATTGCCCTGAACATATCCATGGTTTCTCTTTAAACATTTCCGAACATAGCACTAATATAAATTCAAACATTTCGAGATTACGAATCTTTTACACATTGCATAGCCACTTTTTTCAGCCATCTACTCTCGTGAGGGTTCCTCCGATAATGGTTCGGGCGTCGTTCTCTATCTTCGAGGTGCCGGGTTCCATCCCAAGTGAGAACGGATTGTTGAACGCGTTATGTTTACTCCCTAGAGAGTCGGTTGATCTTATGCAGATCATCTCTGTCTCTCTCACACACACATACATTACCAATCACAACACCGCGTTCTTTCCTCTCCATTCTTCATAGCAAAACAAACACATTCTTCTTTGTTACAAGGAATCTTGTCGTTGAGTAGCGTATCCGAGTTCCCCTGAAGTGGAACGGGTCTCTACACACCAAGGATGAGGATGTTTTTTAGAGAACCGGCTCATAACTCCCTCGGACTCACCAGCAATTGTCATACTGATTTTTGTGTTTGTTTCATTATCCGGTCAGTGAGCTCCATCTTGGCCAAAAGACGGAGGGTGTTGCCTACCTCCCTGTTCTCTTATTTTTATTCAATCTAAATCCGTCATCTTGCGACTGCCACCAGGGACATAACCGACCAACTCACAGCTATTTTGTTGATTAAGTTGTGTTAAAAAAAGACAAATACCGACAAAACTCCACCCAAAAATATAAACAGTAAAAGCAGGTTTTAGTTTCGTAGGGCGGCGGGCCTCCCTCCAGCCCTAAAGCGTTCGCCACTCACCCAACAGCTATATTTCTGTGGATAAGGCCAACCTCTATCCCTCCAAGTCTACTAAACTACAGTTTAGTGTGCACGAACTTGTCCCGAGTAGAAGGGAGAAGTGGTAACGTCCCCGTTCTTCTCGGTAACGTGCGCAAAGATCGCCGAGATTGGGAACTCAACAAGAATGTGGCAGACAATCTAGGGTACCACGCAGTCGTAAGCTGCAGAGCAGTGCGTCCATGAGTGAGTCCGATTCAGGGACGACAGAAGACAACCTAAAACTTTAGGGTATTAGGGGGTCTGTCACCAGGAACAGTCGCGGTGCGATGGTGCGCGATTTTGGTTCCCTTCGGCCGTTTCCATCCTATTCTCTCCTGCTTTCCCTTCCTACTCGTATTTGTTCTCTATCCTTTTCATTTTTACAGTGGTTACGTTTTTTGAACAACCTTTGCAACTCTAAACTACCATATTTTTTTATATCGTAGGAAGTATGTTAAATAATTGGACCTAACATAGGCATTTTGAAAAGTCCAGCCGACTAAAATTCATCCGAGTACGCAAAAAATGTTATTTGCATACTAAATTATGTGTAAAATTGTTAACAAGGAAGCAATTGGGAGCACGATTTCCACCATGGAACCAATTTCAATGGATTTGCGTAGCGGTGTTGTTTATCTTCATAAAAGCCAAAGTATTTCCTTGCCAAACGCAATGACAAAATTATCCGCTGCTATGATTTCGTCTTATAAGGTAATTAATCAGTCTTAGAAGAGTTAAATTCTGAAATAAAAAGAACAGTGTACTATGAGAGAACACACCCTTAAATGCATAAGTAGTGTAAACATCGAAGATTTAAATTTTTGTTTGTCATAGCCTAAATTGGTTTGGTCTGGCTGAATGTAAACCATGAATAGCTAATAGCTTGGTCAGGAAAGTTAGGAATTCTTGGGTCTCTATGGATTAAATTTGATGGAAATTTTCACAGCTAATCTGCATATGGCCTTACTGATGTTATGGTTTTTCTTATCCTGTGTTACGTCGCTGAACTTTTATTTCAATTTCCTCGTTCTTAAGATGAACCACTCTAATAGCATCTATCCTCAACGATGAAGAAAAGTCTTTCATCATTAAGGAAAGTGCTGAATTCACCTCTGCTCATGATATTGGGGAGAAGTTATTTCGCCATGTGGACAGGGTTAGACGATTTTTTATTGACCCTTTGCTAAAGGAGAAATCTGATTGTAGGACCTGTAAGACTGTGACAGACAAAATTTGCGGAATATTGACCATCAATTATGTGGAAAATACGAGAAAAAGCAAAGACATTTTCATCGCCGCTGGTCGTTCCCATGTACCCAAGACCAGTAAGACCCGGATCTTAGGGACTTTTGCCTCCGTGCGAGCTCCTCTGACGCTGCCTCCTTTAACGCCCCGTTATAAGAATTTTAGGCTTCATAAAGTCCAGGAACTACATGAATTTGGACATGAGTTGCGTTCTTTTTACTGAGGAGACCAGGGCGGAGATGAGCTTCACCAATGTTTGTGATGTCAACAGCAGAGGGAAGAGGTCATGTTGTAGGAAGGTATAAATGAACACAGAATTGCTGCCCCAATCAGGGTGCCTGATGGGGTTAAAGTGACCGCAGTTACCTACTACACTCTTTTGAAGAAGGTCTTGGATCCCTGACTAGATGACATACCGTTGTCACATCTAAAGACTGATTTTCAAGCATGACAACGCTCCATTCCCATCTGCTAGGGCCACTCAAGCGTTCAGAGGCTTTTACGGTGAAAAGGTGACGAGTATATGGTGTAACCGTCAGACTCTCCAGAGCTTAACTCAATTTTTTTTAATAAATTGCGAGCGAATTCTGTCCGCACTCTGTATATATATATATGTATATATATATATATATATATATATATATATATATATATATATATATACAAAGAAGGAGCAACTACAGGATCTGCGGGTGATTGTACAACCACCCCAGGGCTATACCATTTTTATTTTCTTTCTTTCAAATAAATTTGAAGACAGAAAGAAAGATGCAGAAACCTGTTGTAGCTGACTATAAATACATATTGTACAAGAGGAAGAAGAATTGAACGCGAATGAGCAAATGGGAGAAGAAACTGAAGTTTTTTTAAAGGCAAGAGAGAGGGATATTAGAAGAATCCAGAATCAAAGGGAGGAGAGGGCGGCACAGTAAAGGCGATCCTTTACCGAGAAGACAGAAATAACGCCTGGGCAAAAAAGTTTTGAATTCCTGGCCGGGACTCGAACCCGGGTCTGCTGATTGCCAGTTAGATGCTTTACTGCTAAGCTACCAGGCACAGTAGCTATATTTCGTCCAAAGCGTTACCCCATCAAACCCAGTATCTCCCTAAGCTAGGAAGCTCCAAGGAATTTTTATACCACATCCTCTTACCCGCTCACAATTTAAAGGCTCACTGTCCATTTCACATACAAAGAAGGAGCAACTACAGGATCTGCGGGTGATTATACATATATATATATATATATATATATATATATATATATATATATATCGAGTGTGGATGGTATAGGTTCGCAATTTTAAAAAAACAAATTGCGAAGTGAGATGGCATGACTCTACCTTCAATGCTGACGACACCGAAGACCATGAGTGTCGCTGGAAATTTCCTCTGGGTGTTTATGGGCGGCACGCCCGTGGTTTCGGAGGAGAGCCGCCAGTTGTTTTAGGAGCTGATCTTCTAGGCTTGTCAGAAATTATTCTCGTATGAGAAGAACTACAGTATGTCTGACTCTAATTTAGTTTTAACTTGTTGATCAGCGTCTTTGAGCGCTTGAGTCGCTTTTCCTGCATCGCCTTAGACAGATATTGTCCTTTTCTTATAATGTATGAAAATTAGCGAATTTTCTCATGCACTACCAGCCTGAGGAGCTATTTATCCAAAATATTCTCCCTCGCATTGACACGTATCGACATCCTTGGATCATTTTTGATGATCTGTATATCAGCGACGAATTCCAGTGTGATGATGCTATGAGACCGTTTCACATTGGTTTTCATCTTCGATGTCATCTTGTTGTCAAATCTTGAATCTTGTATCTCCTTTCTAACCATTTTCTCCATCTTTCTGCTTAGGTTAAAGAAGTTAAAAATCTTCTGGCGCGGATTCGAAGGAGCACTCCATGCCTCTTCCACAAATTGGGGATTAGAACACTTTCAATAGTCAATTATTCTGCAAAAATATGTAATGCAAAAGTAGTTATTGTTTTTAAAAAGAAAAAGACCGACAAAGAAGGTTAAAAATATATGTATAAAGGTAATACCAGATAATTACGTACGAATACAGTCCGGACCATATTTATATATATAAATATATATATATTTATATATATATATAAATATATATATATATATATATTTATATATATATATATATATATATATATATATATATATATATTCAGGGGCATTGCTTCTGAAAACTTATTTCAATGTAAATTTCGGCAGATATCCAATGACGAAGATGTGACTGAAAATAGAATCTTCTAATGTTCTTTATTATAGATAAATTAGCTCGACGTTTTGACCAAATGGTCATTTTCTGGCTCTATACAAAAAGTAAAATAACATTTTTGAAGATAAATTTAAGCCTTGAGTTAAAGTAAAATTAATGGACATGAAAATAGCATTTAAAATGTTTAAGATAATAATCAAAAACACAAAAAAGCACGATAAACGTACGTTTCTTCCGCGATATCCGAAAAGAAAATGGTGTCTTAAGAAAACTTTAGATTTAAATAGTTTTATTGTTGAAAAGGTTAAAAGAGAATTTAGGTAGTTGAAGATGAATAGAAGTTGAGTGGAGGAGAAGAAGGCATCATTTTAATGTAAAGCGACTCAGATGTGAAAAAAGAGATAGGATTATGATAAAATGGTATGCCATTTATTTGCTGTTTATGTAATTATAATGGTCTATTCGTGTTTAATATATTAACTGTTCATCTGCGAACAAAATTGATCTAGTCGATTGCGTATGGTGAAGGCAATGCATTTACCAAGGAGAACTTGGGAAGGAGCAAAGTTATACAACATCACTACGCAGTTCTTTACGCGTTAGATTTTTATGTCCGAATAAATCACCAACTGTGTTTTTATTTATGAAGGCCAATTTAATGTCTCTTGGAGAGTAATGTTTGTCTAACAATTTTGTCACTTTTTGACGGAACGGACGGTTGAGAAAGCCCATATCCGGTACATAGACATGGCGCACCTTTCATGTTACTGTAGCCAGAGGAATTGTCGGGGAGTATAAAATATTGTCAAAGAATTTTCTTATTATTTTTCAATATAGACGGATGGCAAGCTATTACTTTTATTAAGTACGACCTAACGTTCTTGAATTCACGGTTAATTAGTTGGAAAGATGAAGATAAATGGAAACCTCGGTGTAAAAGTGTTGTAATAGTAGAACTCTTATAACGGAGATGGCAGGAACTAAAAAATTGCAAGCATAAACAAGTGAAGGTTGGTTTCCTACAAACAGAAGTACATAACTTATCTTCCTCTCTTGAAATTAGAAGGTCTTTTTCTAACACATAAAATATAATCCTAGGTAATTTTTTTTTACATTAATTTCACAAATTTTTGTATTGTACTTTGGATTCACAAATTGTAGTATCGTGGGGTGGCCAAGGAAAGTAAGAAACACGCGGCTATGTACAGTTTGATGCTATTAGAGTTATAATGATCGAAGGATAAGTTTCTCTTGATTGGTATCTGGGTGATGGCGAGAGAGATACAAACTGTCTCAGAAAACAGGATATTGTGCAAAAAGAGGGAGAGAGAGAGAGAAAGAGAGATAGTTATTGGGCATCAAACGGCACCAGCGAATACTTTACCCCTCTCACTGCCACATGCATAACTGCGAAAGAGAGAGTAGAGTTCATAGTCACTCTGGGTAAGTCGCTTTAGTATGGCACCTATGCCTCAACTCTTCATTTTCCCAAAGATTTTAATTAGATATACTGGATTAGTTTTACCTTTTCCCATTATTTGTTTTTCACTATTTGTTTTATTATATATAAAATACTATTTTTTTACGAACACAACAAATTTTAGTAAATTGGTTTATATATATATATATAAACTTGGATCATGGTTAAGGGATAAAATACCCAAAATATTTCTGGTAATTTCAATTCCTTTCACAAACCTAATTTGGGCTACCTTTATTATAATCAATGCAGCTACACCATTATTAAAACAAACTTGCTAAGAATTATAGCATTTATAGAGAGGATTTCACCCAACATGATTGGTCTTTGCAAATAAAAAGAAACGCAAATATTATTTTTACATTTAACCATTCATAATTCAGTTCATCTTTGCGTGATACGCCCAATAAACAAGGGTTTGACAAAATAATAATAACAACTGCTAATTTCCTTCATTTTTATGAACATTAATATTAAATAAAATTATGAATAACCGAGTAGCATATTTTAATATGTTACAGATTATTATATATTATTTGATACTATAGGCTATGTCCAGGATTTTTCATAATTAAATGATACTTTGTATTAATATGAAAGACCTTTCACAATTTTATAGTGAGCGGACTGCAAGAGCTCGAATGGCTGGAGCATCAGTACCCTTAAAAGCTCAGCAATAGACTGCCCAAGTGTGGTACAAACGCTTTTTCTCAGTGGTGGCACCATTTGTTAGGAAGATAATGCATATATATATATATATATATATATATATATATATATATATATATATATATATATATATATATATATATATACTTGGTCCCGAAAATATTCATACCTCCACCAAATACTCACAATCTCTTAATAGACACACACAAAAGATTGCTAAGTAAATAAAGGAATAAAAACCTATAATAAAGTTGGCATGCAAAAGTATTCTAACGTAAAATTTGATAAATACTATTATAAATTTTTCTTAAATAGCAATTATTATATTTTGGGGGACTAAGTTCAAACAAACTTGGATGGAAATTTGTTTCACTCATCTTGGTAAAACTTTCTAATGAAGAAAGAACGCTTGATCGTCACCAATCTTTCAAATTATAACCTTAACAAACGTAAAACAAATACTTTAAATAAAGGGTTAAATTTTGGCGTTGAGAAAAGACCCCAGAAAATAAAAAAAGTATTGAAACATAAAAATGTAAGGCAAAGTTGTTTAAGAACGTAATGCAACCAGATTTGAAATCATAAATGAGAATTTACTTAAGAAAAACTTAAAAAGATTTTCGATCTCTTACTTAAAAAACAACTCAAAGGAAATATTGATATAAAATGAGAAAATAAAACAATAAAATCGCTAAAACTAACCCAGATTTTGTAATCTAACGAGTCAACAAAGAAGGATAAAACCACTTATGAAATCTGAATCTATTCTATCAAATAAAAATAAATTCATAGAATGTTGCAAGAAAATTCCCACTAATTCCCAAATAGACTTAAATAAGATCATCTCAAACATTTAACGAATAAGTGAATATAATAGTCACTTATAAATATAGCCTACCAAAAATCCTTAACTTAAATTTATTTACAAATTCAACAGCAAAAAAGATCTAAAAGTAACACAAGTAATTCTAATTAAAGACAAATAACCAAATTTAACTATCAAATTTGATGAATTTCGTAAAGCTTAGCTCAATAAATTAATATACAAAAAATCCGACCAAGATAAAAATATAGTGTTGTGTTTTTTAACACTTGACTCTACATTGCTATGAACATGTTATAAGTATAATAATAAAACTTTTAGAATTAAATAAAAATGAATAACTAGAAGATATTCAAAACCAGTTTTATATTTTTATCAAAGATCATTTTGAAGAAATTGACATTGATTGTTTAGTAATCTTCTCAAAAATCTTGAAATTAAATATAAAAAGCAATAAAATAATAGTTATAACATGATTTTTAATTTTCCATATATAAGATATGCTTCGTTAATCAATAAATTATATTTTATACGTCTTATTATACTTTATTGATGTTAGTTGGCTGGCGATAAGTTAATTGTCGATGGGTCGGCGTCGGTGAGTCGGCAGCAAGTCATGTTTAATGAAATAGATGATCAGGTGACAGAATATTTATTAGAAAAATTCAACAACAATGTCAAATTTTAGCAAACATCAACGTTACAGGGCAATCAATTATCAAAATTTGCGTAGCTACGAAAATTCTTTTAGAAAAAGAGCGGAATAAAGATGGGATGAAGCATTTAAAGAGAGGGTCTAATACGACCTGCATATTAAAAAATAACTCATGGTAGAACATATAATACAAAGTGAGATAAACTATTGAAAAAAAAAACAAATGAGACAAGTAACAGTAGGCAGATACCAAATGACAATACTTAATGATAAACAAAGGAATAAAATCATAAACAGAAATAATATTGTAATAAAGATTTTAGAAATCCTATCAGGAACTATGTGGTAGCAACAAAGACCACACGCCAGATCAAAATACCTAAATAAATGGAGAGGAAGTCTCACTATAAAGAAAGACGTAACTTGGCACGCAAGTGCTTAAAAAATAGTAAAACTCCTGAAAAGGATAAGTAAAAAATCGTCCTTTTAAAGGGAAAGGATCATTCTAAAGGCATGAACAGACGCTTTCGTTGTACTTAAGCCTAAAAGTTTATTATCATTTATTATTTAATGTTACCTTCCCCAGAGGTTGGTTTTCACGGTACGTTCTTTGTTACATATTCTGTTGACATTTTATTTATCATTTTTTACGAGTCACGTTATCATACTTATATTTATTCATTTCATATTTTATCTCCCTTCAAGTATTATGTATCATTATGGATTTGGACTTTATTTACCCCGAGCTAGAATAAAAGTGTCAAAACGCAAAAGATCAGAAGATAACTGATTTTCTCTTCTGGTCTCGCTTTTATCCAATCTTGTAATAAAAGATTCAATTTATATTATTAATTAATCAATCCTGTGCTTCAAATATCAATTCTTGAACACACTTCTTAATACCATCTTTCCTTCTTAATACAAACTTCAATATAGTAGGAGACAATAAAGTCGACTTAGATTGGCATGGGACCTACAGCTTAATGTGAAATCCGAAACCAGATGTGTGGCTCGTATCTATTTTAGATCGTTGCTGTTTATCACGATCACAGTCCAACGTATCTACTGTTAGTCCAATGTTTGAATGTGATAGTTAATGAATAATAGTTTCTAAAACCAGAAGGAAGTAAGATATTTGCAAAGAGATGCTAGTTTGCCTAGAGATCAGGCTAATCTCTGTCTATTGTAGTTAATTATAGTTAGCATAATAAAGTTAAAAGTTTGTTACACATGAGAATCACGCATTTCCGTTTTTTCATATGTGGCTATTTGTATATACGGGGGTGGTTAATAAGTTTTTCAATTCAGATATAAGGCAACGAGATATGAGGAAAAGTGTTTCATTATTTTTGAATATAACTAACTACACTCGTCTTCAATGCACTTATGCCAGTTGGCCCTGAGGCTTCGAATTCCCGACAACCAGAAATCTCCCGACTGCTGTTCAATCCACTCCAGGACGGCAAGCTGGACATCTTCAGCGTCCCCAAACCGGCGTCCACGCAGTGCAGCCTTGAGCTGGCGGAATCAAAAGTATTCGCTTGGGGACAGATCTGAACTGTACTGTGGATGGTTGAGCTCCTCGAATCCGCACTCGCGCAGGGCAGCTTGTGCAACTCTGGCCTTGTGGACTTTGACTACGTTTAAGTCAATCATAGGGCGTCAGGTTTCTAGGGACCCAACGGGCAGAGACTTTGGTCATGGCCAAACCGATATTTGTAATTATTTTTACTAAAACTGGTGTAGAATTCTATCTCTCTTGCTATTCTCTTATATTCCTATTCTGGTTATAATTGTCTAAAAGTTATTCTCTAGTGATGCTTCAGTAATATAACAAATCTTAATCGTCGGCGTCGTCGTCGTCTTCTACTTTTCTAGGTGTATATTTTTTCTTCCTCCTCTTCTCCTCTTTTGATAATCTTTAGGAAACTTGGAAATAATTTGTGTTCTCTCCATCCTTCTCTTTGGGCAATTTTGTTGGTTTAATTGATTCTTATTTCGTTCTTTGACTTTCTATGATTTTCCTGTATTTTAAGCAATTGTTCTATTGAATAGCTTTATCTTCGCCTGCCTATGAAGGTCTCGTTGTCTTCTAATGTCTCGAAAAGTGAAGTATGTATAATGGAAACGAATAAGAGGTTTGTATATGTGCTGTAATTGTAAGATTTAATTTTATGTAAATTTATTTTTATGTTTAGTTTCCATTTCCTTTCAAAGCATGACATGGTTAAGCTTGGTCTGTCTTAAGAGAGTGGAATCCTTTTCTGAAAGTCAGCGCGACAATCTTAATAAGAGGCATAAGTAGATGGACTAATTGAGTAATAATCGCCTCTGCCTTAACTGTATCTACTCACAGAGAACACCCAGTATTTTCCAACACCGTGCGTCAATTCCGTAAACACTCACCATGTTCATCTTAACACACACTAGTATTAGTTTCTTCGCATTATATTTGTGCTTAAGGGTTTCACTTCTAAGCGTACCTACTAACAACAACTTTTAGTCGCTTTTTGGCTAAGTTAGTGTGCACAAAATTTCTTTTACTCCTCCTGGGCTAAGCTATTTTCCTTACTCTGCTCGACCTTGTTATACCCATTTCGTCAATAACCCCCGCTCTTTCTATCAAAATATACCTGCAACATATCGGCACAATTATGTTGCCCATTTCTAATTTGATTTCTATGTTTTGCCCCAAATGATGATTTTAATTGTTCAGAATAGAAGCAATTTTTAAGTTGTTCATTTAAAAAAGTTGCCTGCAATTTAAAAACAAATGTTTAAGATTTAGTCTGATATTTTTGCTTTGAACTTCTTAATCTACAAAACAATACTAAATACTCTTTTCAGTTTACTAAGTAACTGCAATTGTCCTTTTCGCACTCCGGAATTGACAGCTGGTAGTATTCTTTAGAAGGGCAACTAGGTGTTATTTGCGCTTTGTAAATGATTCGAGCTCACCCTAACAAACTAATCATTTCAAATTATAAATTTTAAATAAGCAATTAATTTTTAAGACATTTTCAAATAGTTGTCTCTAATGTTACATTGTAATTAACTGTTAATTTATATCGCCAAATTACTTTTGTTTTTTTTATTTGATCTTATTCATCATTAATATTCGAGTTAAATGCTTGCGAATTACTGATGGCTAATAAAATAGCAACATTTAATGATCATTCTCAAAAGAGTCAAGAAAACGGAAATAAGCTTAAAGTACCCAGGTAACTAAGCTATAAGTTTTGTACCGGTTTCATAAAATGATTACTTTTAAATGTATAATTACGTATTAGTATGAAATTACCCAACTCATGGTTAGCTATTGGAATTAGTTTTTTTATCCACAATGAAGACAACCATAATTACGGATCATAAATATTTAATACCTACGTCGAATCAAAGCATTTGCGATTTCAAAATTCAACTGAGCAGATAATGTTTTGGCATGTATTTCATAGGCCAATGTGCGTCATGGTTCAATTAATTTTCAGTCTATGTTAGGAAACGCAGCAGTGCACTATAGTTACTAACCAATGAACATATTGAATCTAAATGGTCATAGATAAAATCATAATGAACATTCTGGTAAATTTCAGTAATCCTTTAATGTACACTTTGCAGTTGCCATTGGTGGAAATAACCACTAAAAAGTTCTCATAAATATAGACTTCAGTAGGAATAATTGCTCGAGTTATTAACCATATAAACTGTCCATAGATGATATTAAGTAACTAGAATACAATATATTATATTTTGGAAAATAGCATATGATATAAATACGTAGAGTCAGGCGAGATCATTTTACTAGGAGGAAATGAAATAACTAAATGATTTACTTCTCAGTGGATCAGTTGCTCGGGTATATATATATATGAAGGTAAAAACCAAGCACGCTATTGATAAAATCATCTCTATTTATCTGGGTTTGAACGTTTCGAGGACCTAGCCTCATCAGCGGAACTAGGAAACTAAGATAGTAAAGGGTTAAAGTTTCTACTTTCCTAAAATACTAAAGTTGAAAAGTGAAATTAATTTATGATACAATGTAAATATTGAATGCAGTTTGATTTATATTTAAATTGGGTAATTAAACCTTTGTGTTTGGGCTTAGTGTCCTGTAATGTTTGCGTGGATTACATTTAGCCTAGAGCCCGGCAGTGAAAATACCTGAAACGAGGGTTGATTAATTTCTTCGTGAGCGTTTGGTGACAGGGAACGCAAGTATACAAGATTTCTGAAATCTTTGGCGATTGAGGCCACATAAAGTGATTGAAAATTAGATAGTGTGTAGCTTTAACACCAGAGTGAACCAAGCAAAGGTGTGTTGCTTAAATGTTTTGGGGGGACGATCCTAGACTTTTCAGCGAGGAGTCCACTAGAGTTTTGCGGTCAATTTTTGGCAGATAAAGTGAAGGCAATTGAAGGGCTACATTGCACCTTTTATTGTAGCTAATAATTTTTTGATGGCTGAGGATGCCACATAAAGCTCTTTTCGAAATGTCTGAGTTGGGTTCATTTGCTTTGAATGAAATGCTAATGGGGACTAAGTTCCTTTCTCATATTGCTCTAAAGTCCCCCTTACATCCTTCGACCTTGCATTAACTAAAATACAAAATGCAGTCTCCTGTAATCGATGCTTCAATTCAGTGGCTAAGAAAATAGCAAGTTTGGTTTCCTCAAAGGCGCAAGCAGCACTTAGTCGCAAAGTCAATGGGGATGTATTGTTTTTGTGTGCATCCTTCAGGATGTTGTTTAGCGGGGGTAAAATGGCGGCCTAATATTTTATGATTTCTATAACACTTCCGAACACTCATCATGCGAAAATTGTTGCAGTAAATTAGCCTCTAAGCTGGAGTGACCAACATTAGCAATTTAGAGCCACCAAGGGAGAGACCTTCCGAGAAATATAAAGATGGAAGAAAGTTTCTTTGAATAGACCAAGATAGGATAACCTTGGAGAGTTTGTAGCGAGGATACCATCAAGGGTTGACGTCTGTGCTGGGATGAAGCCAGAGTTATGGAGACGGTAGTAGGTCCTCAAGAAAGTTGCGTCTCATGTTTTTATCCCAGTTGAAGAGGCAATTTCGATCCCTGCATCGCTACTAAGGTAATAGAGAATTTCCCGGGAGGAAAGTGTCCCTGAGGAGGAGTTGGTTGGAGGCCGGAGGGTACTGAAGATCGGTTTGTGTAGAGAGGATTTAAACTCTGATGAAGTGAGGTTACGTTTTTCTGTATTAACTTGTGAAATATGGTTCTCATATTCTGTAAATTTGCCGACTGATAAATTGTGATTTTGGAGTGTGCTAAACTCCGTAAAATGTGCGAATGAGGCATAGTGCTGAGACTAGTAGATTTTAAAGGGTATGAGACTTCAGCAGGGAGCTCTTGGGTAGCTTTGGGCGCTCAAGGGAAGGTGATAGACGTAGAGTCCCCCTTAGAGAAACAGCAGAAGATTGTCATTGGCTCTTTTCCACAAGGAAGCTACAAGGTGACAGCACCAGCTAAATGACTCTCTTTATTCGTCTCCCTCTCTCCATCTCTCTCCATTTATCTTACTCTCTCTCTCCATCTCACTATCTCTACATCTCACTATATCTCTATCTCGCTACTACCTCACAACTCCTTAGCCAGATTCTGTATCACCTCGATGAGTTTGTCCATCTTGTTTTCTATCAGTGAGCTGTCCTGGCGGCGTTAGAACCACGCGAACCTTGATAGTTCGAAAGAGTGTAGTCGGCGACGGTGGCTAGCTCCTGTCCACCTAACGCATTTTGAGATAGGACGCGCTGGAAAGTTCTTGCCCAGCTATCGAGGGGTTGAACTTTCCCCAGCGCCTCTAGAAGATATGTTACATAAATGGAGAGACGAGAGAAAAAGGTTTGTCTTAACTGTGCGTTGCTGGGAATTCGTCACCTGCGGCTTCTCAGAGCTCCCGAAGAAGAGTCGTAGGCTTCTCAACCACTAAGAGGACGTTTCTTGTAAAGGTTCCCCATTATTGCTGACAAGGGGGCTCGTGGTATCAAAGAAAAATGATTATAATAGCTTCATAGGACATTTGCTCTGCTGGAAACTCGAATAATGACAGCTATGCTGGTAGATAAGAAATAGAAATCCGGAATTTGTTCTTGGTGGACGAGATCTTTTGTACCTTAAATGCGAGCTCGTAAAGACTGAGGCCGAATTTTGGCATCCCTAGAAAATATTGAGTAATTGACTCGTCGAAAAGATTGCCGTGTTCGTGGTAGATGACTGCTTCTGGTTGTTTTCTTTAATAGCAATGACGAGAGCGTGGAGAATTCTGTTGAGCGATAGGATTTCTTGACGCAGGTTTGAGAGAGCGTAGATTATTTACAGGGTCACCAATGGAGCGGTCGATTAAGTAAACACGCTTACTCGTTGTCTTTGTTTACAAAGACTACAGTTTGAATTCCTCTTGTTTGCCTCAAATCAAAGGCTATGCAGCTTACGTGAAATCAACAGCTTTCTTGAAGGCGGATTTAAAGGTTGGCACTGGCAGAGGAGCGTTGAATAGCAGTCGAGCAATAATAGTGCCGGGTATCTTGCAGGTTCGAAAATTAATAGGCCGTGGAAGTCTGAGGTTGCGATGTGTCACCACATTGGGTTATGCCATTAACATTTTCCTAATACTGGTTCGTCAGTGCGCATCTATTATTTTTATACCAAACTGGTACATACTATTGGTAACAATAGTTTTAGATCAGTGGTTCCCTTACCTTTTTCACTTACCACACTTTTTAACGCCAACCTCAACTGCCATCGCCCCCATTCCTCCTGTCATGTCCAAATCCACCTCTTAAACAATCATAATTTTTAATGCACCCTAAAGTACTCTTCAGAGTACAAGACAGGTACTCCATTGCATAGTAATTTAGTGAAACAATGCTATTAGATAATTTTATTGTATGAAGTTGTCAATCCATCACCAGATGGCTATGACTTAGGATTGAATATAGTTTGTACGCTTTTCCTATTCAAAAAACTGTCTCGAATCGCCTGGAAATACTTAGGTAGTTCTTTAAGTATTATGGAATTATTATTAATAGATAGATGTGATAAAGTGGAAATTATAAATAATTACGCATCATTTTGTATTATTACCGGATTTTTTGAAAGCTGTAATAAACTTTAACAAATAATTCAAATAAGTTTTCATAGTTACCACGTTTACTTTGTTAGGTTTGGCAATTAACTAAAGCTACAAATTACCTAAATAATTATAAACAATTGTTAGGTAAATACTAATTTGCTAAAGGTTATAGAAAATGATGTAATGATTTAGATTTTTCCAGTTTATTACTTTTTTATTGGCATTAATACTTTGGAATATCCAAAATTATTTTTAATTTTTAGCATTTAAATATTACAATACTCCTGTTGGATAAGAATAAATTACTGAATGAAATATTAGAGTCTGAATATTTTCGTTGCTATTTTTTAATAATATAATTAAACGTATCTGTATTTGGATTAAATATTTCTGCAATTTGGGTAGTCATGAGAATTCTAATTCTAATACCAGAGGACTTAGAGTAAACTGAAGGTTGTGTATAAAGATCACTTGTTATTGTAAGAATATTAATTTGATGTGTTTTCTGCAGTGTAATTTCTATTCATTATTTCCATGTATTCATCCCAACCCTCTCATATCCTATTTTTACTCAATTCTATGCATTAATAATTTCCTTAATGAACCAAGTAATCAATGCATCAGATTGAATTATTCATTATCACTCATTACTTTAAGTAGTACTTTTTATTAATTTAATTGGTACTTGTAATTAGATTTGTCATTAAAGACAATTGGTTATGAGCTTCTATTTTAAGAAACGACGCTCACTCCCCTTTATAAACCTCAATCAAAATTATCATTAATATTATTAATAATATCACTCTTATTATTATTATTATTAATGTCATTATTTTTATGGAAAGAGATAAATCGTCTTTCAGAACTAATCAAACATTACAAAATATTAATGATGAAAACAAAAGAACTGTAATGTTTTCTTTTGCTAAATTACATATTAATTAATCGGAAAACGATTTCAATCCCTGTTATCGATAGAAATTAATACTGGAGATAAAATTTTTATTGCATAAAAAGAAAGCTACGAATAGAGAGTGGTAAATAAAACTATAATTATTTAAATTTAAATATCTTGTAATTGCTATGGTTACAAACTGGAAACAAGTATAACTATAAAGGACCTGAATAAAAAAAAAAAAATAGTAAAATTGAGTTGGAAAATAAATGAACTACCAAATTAATTTATTTGGGGGCCATTGTACATTATACTCATTTTGCTCTTCGAGGTTTAACACACACACACACACACACATATATATATATATATATATATATATATATATATATATATATATATATATATATATATATATATATATATATATTTTTATATAGGATAAAACCACAGTAATAAGACTAATTTTAAATGTAAAACCAGGTTTTGAAGGAGACATCCGTCATTGTTATTCACTAGTGATCAAGTTAGATACAGAAGTTTCTTAACGTACAAACACACAAATCAGTGCCGTAAAGGTGGAATATGCGAGAATGTGTCGTCATTTTTGAGAAACGCAAGTATGAATTTCTTGCTTATTAAGGTATTAGTATTGAATTGGCTGTCGGAGGTATTAAAGTTAAGAATTTCTTTTATAAGTGGCGATTCAATTAAGCGTCTATATATATAATTGTGAGACTTTATAAACTATTTTAGCATTAGCAATATTGATTTGATATGTTTCATATCGCATTTGTGTTCATTCATTCTCTTGGAAAATCTGCTGCTTTCACCGATATATACTTCATTACATGATTTGCATAGAATAAAACAAACTCTCTGTTCTTTTCGATCGATCTATTTTTGGATATGCTATTTCTGATCGCATTCTCCTACTGAAAGGCAACATTAATGTTGTTGGTCAGTGCTAACTTTTTAAAATTGATTAACTTGGGTGAGTATGGGAGGGTAACATAATATTTATCACATCTATTTTACTTATAATTAGCTGGGAAGTAGTAGATGGTCCTTGCTTTATAATGACACTTTTCTATGAACCAAAGGGAAAATTGCAGTTCAATGAATGTCTGGATAATTATATTAACTTCGTCTTCAAGAAACAAGGATCACAAATGCGATATGCTCTCAGGAACATGGAAGAAACTACAGACCTTTTAAAGGATACATCGTGACACGAGAAATAATGAATATATGCATTAAAATTAGTTGGTTTCTGGTAGACGGAACAATATGCTTTGTCGTTTATTTTATATATTTTTATGAACAGGCTTCTGAGTGGGTGCCCGTTACTAGCGGGGTGCCTCAAGGTTCTGTTCTAGAACCACTACTATTCATCATCTACGTCAACAAATTGGACGGTGACATGGTTGCCAAGATTTCCAAATTTGCCGACGATACCAAGCTTGGTATGAACGTTGCAAAGGATGGAAATACTGTCCGCCTGCAGCAAGATCTTGGGAAGATTGTGGAGTGGTCAGACACGTGGCAAATGCCTTTTGACGTGGGGAAATAAAAAGTAATGCATATCGGCCACAGAAACTCCTAATCTTAGTATATCCTTAAGGGCACTGCTCTTAAATCGAGTGACACTGAGAAGGACTTAGGTGTAACAATCACTAGTGATCTCAAGTTCTCAAAACAGTGCAATGAGGCGGAGAAAAAGGCCCAAAGGATGCTAGGCTATATAAAGCGCCAGTGTGGATATAGGAACAAGGAGATTGTACTGTGTTTGTACCACTCACTTGTCCGACCGCACCTGAAGTATGCCGTACAATTTTGGAGTCCTTCATTTCGAAAGGATATCGCGAGATTAGAACGCGTACAAGCCGGGGGTATCAAGCTGATTCCCTCTATCCGACATAAATGTTATGAGTATAGACTAAGGGAATTAGATATGTTCTCGCTGGAAACCCGTAGACTGCGTGGTCAGCTCATCGAAGTTTTCAAAATACTACGAGGGTTCGACAATGTTGACTACCGGGATATTTTCACACTGAGTGAGAACAAAACGCGCAATCACGGCTTCAAACTTGAACTGAAGCGTTACAACCGGAATCTGTGTGGAAATTTTTTCAATTACAGTATCTGCGGTAAGTGGAACGCACTTCAAGTGGAAGTTGTCAACAGTGAATCTGTTAACCAGTTCAAGTCAAGACTAGACAAAGTCTTGAAAATGGGCCGTTTAGGGACGCAAAACAATTGAGCAGCCATGTGCCCGCTCGATTGCTAGTCCAAAGGTACCCTCCTTGAAGGGACCGTAAGGTCTCCTAGGGTACCTCCTTTCCTGGTTGTTACTCCCATTCTACTATAAATGTAAAAGTCGGGTGGATCTTATTCAATTTTTCAAAAAAAAAGAATTAAATCTTTTATCATTGATGGGCCATGTTGCATATATATCGTCTACATAGCGGAACCACGTTATGGGACAGCGTAAAATGGTGGAAAGGAGGTGCTTTTCGAATCCTCCATAAATCGGATTGCATAATATCGGGGAAAGGGGATTGCCCATACTCATGCCATATTTCTGCCTGTAAAAACAATCTTCACCTCTGAACACATTGTCCATCACGCACAAACGAACTAATTTTACAATTTTATTACACGGTAAGGGTAATGTTAGGTTAGACAAAGGCAAGTTTTTCATAATTACATCCAGAGCTTCATCGACGGAAACTTTTGTGAAAAGGCTATTGACATCAAGACTAAACAACTGTTTATTCGATAGGTCGACCTCTTTAATTTTATTCACAAAATCACTAGAATGGATAATGTGGGCATCAAAATGTTACCAATTAATTTAGATAGGATTTTCGCTAGCCATTGAGAGAGTTTGTACGCATGGAACCCTACAACGGAAATTATCGACCAAGGGAAGTATCATCTCTGTGTGTTTTCGGAAAACCATACAAATACAATCCCTATGCGACGTAGTACCCTCTCATCGAGCCTATTTCTACATATGTTCAAATTTAATCATCAAATTGATATTGATAATGCTAAAATAGTTTATAAGTCTCACAATTATATACATCGATGCGTAATTGAATCGGCATTTATAAAATAAATTTCCAACTTTAATACTTCCGACGGCCAATTCAATACCTTAATAAGCAAGAAATGTATAATTCCGTTTCTCAAAGATGCCGACACATTCCGGCATAATCCACCTTAGCGCCACTGATTTGTGTGTTTGTATGTTAAGCAACTTCTGTATCTCACTTGTTCACTAGTGATTGACAATAACGGATGTCTCCGTCGAGACCTGGTTTCGCATATAAAATTAGTCCTATTACTCTGGCTTTAACCTTATATATATATATATATATATATATATATATATATATATATATATATATATATATATATATATATATATATATATATATATATATATATATATATATATATATATATATATATATATATATATATATATATATATATATAGAGAGAGAGAGAGAGAGAGAGAGAGAGAGAGAGAAAGATATTTCAAGATATATAAATCACAGTTTAGAAGAATCTGTTTATTACATTGCAGGACTAGTTTCGTTATCTACTACTATTTTCAACTCTCCAAATGAGAATACTTGACACAGAAATGGTTTATGAATAGAAGCAAATTAAGGAAGCATTAGAGGAGAGGGAGAGGGAACAAAGCAAAACAATAGATTATGGAACAGATAAATTAAATTTGTGAGGATTTTCGAAGCAAGTTTTGGGCCAAGAGAATTTTGAATAACTTTAATGAATTCGATTGAGCCCTCAAATATATTTCAATTTGAATTTTTTCCATTTATATAAAATCATTTATACCTCTTTTGTAATATTTATCAGACCTATAAACGATTTTTTGCATTATTAAAATCAATTTGGTGATGACAATTACTCGCCTAGTTGAACAAACTAGAAGATTAACTTCCTCTTCTTATATCACCTTATGTGCATATATGCGTTTATTAAAGTTTCCAGTTTCATCTACATAAGATTTATTGCAATTATTAGATGGAATAAGGTACACTCCAGACTGGTGGTTACATGGTTTGTTCCTTGAAAATCTCTTTTATAGTTCGGTGATAGTTAAAGCTTATCTTAATATTGGAATTTGTGGAAGAGTCCTTTAGTTTGGAAAGTTGTGGAGCAAAATGTAGTGTAATAAGAAATGTTTAGGTGGAAGTAATTGTCAATATAAGTATGTATATATATATATATATATATATATATATATATATATATATATATATATATATGATATACATATATATACATATATATATATATATATATATATATATATATATATATATATATATATATATATATATATATATATATATATATATATATACCATGAACGCTAATAGCTCGGTAGGGAAAGTTAGGATTTCTCGGTTCTCTCTCAATCAATTTTAATGAAACATTTCACAGCTGGTCTTCACAATATAGCAACAATGATGTTATATTTTAATTATCTATCACGTCCTTCTATTTTATCTTTAGATTCGTCGGTTTGGGGTAAACAACGCTAAGAGCTTTGGATTAAAGTAGCGCATGGAGATATATTTGGAGAAAATAAAAGATAATTATACACATTAAGAATACCTTGTGTATATATTTAACAAAAAATTATAATACATGATTGATGAACATAATGAATTGCGCACATGAGCACCATTTCGATGGAAGACTTAAAGAAATCTATCAGACATTAAATCTATCAATTTCTTAATAGTGCCATAGTGTACTGCCTCTGCCGCAGCTTTGATGGGAGCCCATAAGATTTCTTTAGACGATAATTGAATTCCATTGGCAAAAACATCTTGTTTAATGCTGGAACAATTATTTTCGATTTGGGTGAGATCTGGAGAGGCTGGCGGTCAAACCATTAACTTGCCATTTTGTATTCTGTAAGAGCCTCTGAACACTTGGACGGCCCTGGCAGAGGTGGATGGAGCGTTGTTATGCTTGAAAACGAGAGTCCTTAGATGTGACAACGGTATGTCATCTAGTTAGGGATCCAAGATCTCCTTCAAAAGATTGTAGTAGGCGGCTGCGGTCACTTTAACCCCATCAAGCACACTGATTGTGCCAACAAGTCTGTTTTCAAGTATATCTGCCCACAACATGATTTCTTGTCCCTGTTGTTGACGTCTTAAACGTTGGTGACGCTGATATCCGAAATAGACTCAACCATTAAGTCCGTCAAGGGTCGCTTTGACCTCATCAGTGAAAAAACGTAACTATTGGCCAAAGCCATGGACTTCAGGACCTTTTCGAAGCCTCAAAGTCTTGTGACGAGGCGTTAAAGGAGGCAGCTTCAAGGGAGCTTGCACGAAAGCAATGACAGTTCCTGTTGTCTTTGGTACATGGGGAAGACCAGCGGCGATGAAAATGACTTTACTTTTTTTTCGTGTTTCTCATAGTCTTGGAGGTCCCACAGTAGGTTCCCTCTTCCATGGTGATTTTTTAAAGAGCCCAACTGGCTAGGGCAAAAGTCGCCGTAATCACATTCTAGCCTAATACTAGGCAAGATTAAAAAATCAGAAAAAAACAAATGACATAATGCAAAAACAAATAGAAAAAAGAAAAAAAAACAAGCAAATAAACAACAACAATAGGAATAAAGAGAGAGATGAAGTGGGAGAAAGCAAGCCTCAGTGCCGAGGGGAGGCCCACCTCCCCACCGCGCAGTAACATGCGACTTATAACATAAAGATTAAATAAAAGAGAGGAGGCTAGTCTACTCCAAAATTCACATAATCCAAAGGTCTGTGTATATAAACCAGTCTTAATACAATGGACAACTGGTAGCGACGACGTTCTTTCTGATTCCAGGACAGGTAACGTACATAAAGATCACCCAGACGGGGAGATTCAAAATGAATGACCTGCACATCCTAGGGTCAATGCAATCGTCACAATAATAAGTGTGCGAGCTCTCTATCAATTTACGGTGGGTCCCACGAGTGTTCCCAATTTTGAGAAGAGAGAAAGTGACATAAAGCACTCACGACACTGGGGACTAGGTCCATCCGAACAGTTGAGTCGTAATGGCACACAACTTTAAGTTCTTCTCGGCCGTCTCTCATTTTCTTTGTCAAACAGCCCGGAGGAAAGCGTTTTCCTTAATGAAAGGTTCTTCAGAAATCGTTTAACCGTGTTGGCATATCAAAATAACCTCTGCAATAACATAAGGAGAGGTACCTTTAGATCTTTTCTTGATGATGATTGACTTTTCTTCATATTTGAGGAGAGATGCTATTAGCGTGGTTGACCCCCGAAAACGACGAATCTCAAGTAAATTTCAGGGAAATAAAATATCATAATGGAAACATAACATTAGTATTGCCATATTGTGCCGATGAGCTGGGAAATGTTTTATTAAAATTGATTCACAGAGAAGGGATTTTGGAGTTTTCCATTTGTATCTTCTCCGTCCTAACAGGCACGGTTCCATTGGGCGGTGGTCTTTAGAGGTGCAAACGTAAAAGTTAAATAGATTATATGTGTTGTCATGGCTTACGTGAACCGTTGGTTCAGTCGGTAGAGCACTGGTTTAGATAACCAGAGGTCTGAGGTACGAGTCCTTGTCGGGCAATGATTTTTCTCTTTGATTTTTCTTGGGATCACCTTCAGTAGGATCCCTTCTCTCTTGTTTCTGTGTATCACTTCTCTACACATACTGATATCAAGCGTTTAAGCTTGAGGGTGGATGTGTGCTCGTTTGCGCGCCAACCACATGGGCCGATAGATTTCGGTCACTCAAAGAGGGGCTGTTGGGCTTTTCCATATATAAATATATATATATATATATATATTATATATATATATATATATATGTATATATGTATATATATATATATAAATATATATATATATATATATATATATATATATATATATATATATATATATATTATATATATATATATATATATATATTCGATTAGCTTTATAGTGAGGTAAAATTTAACAACGACGAAGAAGGTTAATGTTACGAGTAGGAGGTTATTTAAACGGGCGTACTTTTTAGATATTGTATCCAACGAGTTCGTGCTCTCCTCTTGTATTATTCTAAATGGCGTCAGAGTAAACAAAGAGACAAGAGAAATGAAACGATATAGACTCTGGATGCACCAATGCTTAGGTTAGGTTATTTCTTCTTGTATTATTTTTGTGTTAATGGACCAAACCTATTATTATTTTTTGACAGTCGGAAGTGAAAATAGAGCAAAATTCTGGTTGAATCCGATTTCAACGGATCGGGATTCGGGATCCAAACTCTGTTTTGCCGCATTTTTCCTTCCGATCCCCTCTAAAGAATTTATTTGAAAAAGTAGCCAAAAAATTGTACTGAAATAGTTATTTTTGGGAGAGCCACCATTCGTAAAAATTACTTCTTTTCTTCACTCCCTCCCACAGACCCCCCCATCCCGCCCCAGATAACGATTTAAGTTTTCCCTCTGAATCGTCATTTTAATCGATCCGTTTAAAAAAACAAAAAGGAATATAAAGAAAGAAGTTAATTATGAAATTACGATGAAATTCAAAAATGATCGAACGAATGACACAATTTTTTCTAAATAATTTGAAGTTAAATATTTAAATTTAGTAAAAGAAGGATTGTTTATATTATGGCGTCTAACGTCCCCTTTCACCCTTTGCTGGGTCTATCCAGGTGTGGAAAAGAGCGTTTGGGATTTCAAAGACCCGAGAGAGGGCACCACTTTCTCTTGGGGTAATAGGGTTAGGGGGGCGGTCACGCCGCTACTCCAAGTTTCCCCCTGTAATAGGGTTATTAAATCCATCCTACCCTCACAAGAGATGTAAAAAGAAAAAGAAGACTGTTTTCCCCTCTCTTCAATTTGTGGGGTGTAACACCATCTTTCCCTCGTAGTTACATACCTCAGACGGTGAAAAAGAGCGAAAGGAGTAATAACAAAAACGATGAAATTGATGAAAATAAAGAGGACACAGAGTGACACAGATTTGAAATATAATTAATTTAATTTAATATAATTATAATATATCACAGAATCACGCAATCACCATCACCACATAGAAATCCACCCCCACATAATACATAAAAGCATCCAATTTCTTGATCCCCCAAATCTTCCTAAACCCATTCCTCAAAAAAACAACTCAGGAGAAACATCCTTCCCGCATCATAAACGGGTCGTTCTGGCAATGATCCGAGACGGTCCCGCCTAAAATTAAGTACACACAAGCCGATTGACATGGGAATCTGCTACTGCTACCACTAAGAACGAGGCACAGTTTAAAACATCTCCACATTTCCAAATCTGTCATAAAAAAGGCAAGTTTCTCCATCTTTTGGCTATCATGAATAATGGACTTAGCAACCACAGGATACAAAAAAATGCCATTATAGATAATTGGAGAGTTCGTTTGCTGCTATGTACGAACTTGTCATTGGAATATTGAGTCATTTGCGCCGCTGAATTGAGTGTGTTCTATAAATTCCTTATGTATTTGTTTTTATATGAGTTTATTTACCCAGGGTTTTTCTTGTTTATTCTTTCACTTATTTGTTAAATAAAACTCGCTGTGTGTAATATACGACATACATCTATGTAGATATCACGTCTACATACGTGCAGTTGGGTAGATCATTCGCATATTGAGCTCCTGAGCTTGATTAAAGTTCATCATTTATAATTCCAGATTACTTCAGTCTTGTAGTTTACTTAAATCGCATCTATATAATAAAAATAACTTCTTGGAATTCTATTTTAGAATATCATTAAAATATCTTGAATATGAGTGAATATAACGACTATGACGATGAATAATACGTCGTGAATTATTATAATTTTAATGAAGACTTTTAAGTTCATTTCTCGATATAGCCACAGAAATGAATTCAATATAATCTTATTTACCTCATAAATATTAAATTATTGCAGAGAAAATTAAATTAAAATATTGAGCCCCTAAAAGATTTAATGTTTAGACATGAGTTACTCATATGTTTACGAATATGTTAATTGCATTTATTAATTACTCTAGTTATAATTATAAATTTGCACAAAAGATAGGGAATAAATTTTTGTTATATGTGATAAAAATCGTTTGGATTTTTTGTCAGAATACTGCAAAGCTGTTGCTTAGTTTGCGGGAAACGAATTACTTGACGCCATTTTTATTTTTTTTTGTTTATTTATCGTGACTTTATATATATATATATATATATATATATATATATATATATATATATATATATATATATATATATATATATATATATAAAGAGAAAATCACATGAGATGCGATATAAAATTGATGTAGTTAACAACCCAAAGAAAGTAAAATGGTACCCCAACTGGGACAAACACTGAGGAAGATATTACGTGAACCATTAAAAGCTTAAAAAAGGAAATGGGAGATTTGGAAACAAGGAAAATAGGAAAAACTATTTTAAACGCTATGAGAAGGTGAATAAAAGAGTAGGATTCGAACATGTGTCGTCAAGCACTCATCGCTATCAGCACCACGACGTTCATCGACTGAGCTAACCATCCTAAGCAATTAAATTTTGAATTCCGTTTATTCTGAAATCGAAAATGTGTTCATCGCTCCCTTGTAACTTGGGTAGTGAGAGTTTTCTCTATTATCCCGAATTTTCATCTCGACCCTGTTTCACTTTTAGGTGCGTTAGAGTTACCATCCTAGCTTGTATTAATCGCCCATCCTTGTGGGATTAGATGAAGATTTAGGTAGTGGTGTGAGAGTACCCCTCATTTCAAGCCTTAGCTTCACCTTTATCATTAGAATGCTGCAAATGACAATCGAAAGATCCTATTAGATATAACTCTCCTTCAGGTTATTCAACTATAAGATGAATGCCTGATATAGAATACACATCTCCAGAGCCTTTTGCTACAGAGAGCAACTACAGAAAGTGCATTTAGAAGCTTTCGCCTTGGCTAAACCAGAAATGGAGATAGCAAAAAAGAATCTATTTGTATTCATAGCTAAAATTTGTTTTCATTCTGTTAAGAAAAATATGATCATTTATGATTAAAAAACAAAAATTACCCAATTTTTAAATCCATAGAGTATTTTCGAGACCATCAACTTATGGGATCATTATTCAACACGAGTATTACTAATCCTCCTTATAGGAAATTATTTGGAAATCTATGACTACATTCATATTTAAATCCATTTCGAGAGTCATTTAATGGCGATACATTTCCTTAGTTTCATATCTCAACACACCAGAATTCATCTTCATATATTTTTATATAAAACGGGAAGATTTTTTGGTTTTCCGCGTAGCCAAGTGGCCTAAGTGATGATTTAATTTAGATCAAAACGGAAGCTCGCTGCCTCAGTGTGCACGGTTCGAATCCCATCCCTGTACGGAATTCAATTTTTGCGAATTAGAAAATAATATTTCCTAAATATTTTCCCTTTTTCTGTTTCTTGCGGTTTGTTGGATTCATTTTCATCATTCTTTCGCGCTCATGATGAAAGATGTATAAATTACATGTGTATATAAATATACTGGATATCTTCAGAGATGTTTAAATTTAGCTTTGCTTGATTTCTCATATGGTTAATCTTGACCTAGATATGAGCAGAATGAAGGTAAATTATTTTTTTTTTGTCATTAATATATTTGTTTTGCTTTTTTTTAAATGCATTATACTGTTTGTGCCTGACCCAAAATGGCAAGTCCTTAGGAATTTCTGATTATAAAAGGAGAACGATTATTGATCGATATTAAGATGGACTGTACCTGCCAATAATGACCAAGAATCTCAGTATTATCCTTTTTCTTGTCATAATAGTCTATTGGAAAGGGTAAAATATAATTTGTATGGCAATTTAGCTGACCTGCCCCCTTGAAAAGCAAACTATGAACAACTTATTATAAAGCATTAATAAAGCTAATTATTTACTTATTAATTCAAATTTTCAACCTAACACAGCAAATCTGTTGTGTCTGATCACATTTGGCATGTATCAATTTATGCACATAAAAATTTTCAAAACACATTTGAGCCCTCAATTATCCTATAGACTTATTTACGACTATGTTATTATGTATTTTCAACCTCCTGAGGGCAAAATCGACAAGGTGTATTAAAGCATCTTAAATTGTTTTAGATTTTCATTTCATTTATAGAAGTTGGAGTGTGTATACTCGAAAATAAAACGTAAATAATGAAGACAAGAGAAGTAAAACGGAAAGTTACTTGACAACACTTGAGCACCTAAAATCTGAATGGTAGAAAACAGTATTTTATAACACTACAAATGAACACAGGGTCTCAAAAGGACGAACAGAGTTGGAAGAAAATAGAACTTGCCACTTCAGCTAGATATATTAATTAGAAATACGCTGTACAACGTTTAATCTGTAATCCAATGTAGGAAAACAATTCCATAATATTATATTCTCCTCTTAAAGCATATATGCATTTAAGGATATCATGGTCTCTACTACAAGAAGTGTAGTGTACTCGCTAATATGAATTAGTATGATTCAGCGCAGGTATTGCAACGAAAAGAAGAGGTAGAACTACGTGTTATGCATCTGTTGTACCGTATGTGGTGTAAAGATATGTTTTGGGATCTAGGTTACTCTCTATGTCCGCAGCGAATGTGAGTTCGAGATTGATGGCTGGGTTATCATGATCAGATGTGAAAAAAGTGACTACTTTTGTCATCCAGCGATATCTTTGAGGTCGGGCTTGCTCTTGACTCAGCCTACCACTTGTTGGCGACCATCAGCAAACATATGGCTGGATATATACAATGATATGGGCCATTAATGTATGCATAAAGTGACGATGAAAATTCGACTTTCCGAGAGAGGATATAAATATTCACACACTAAAGTGCTGACAGTCATTTGATAGCAGTATGTAAAGTTAATATTGGTGGAAGTACTACGGTACCGTGACGTTATGGGGAGATCAGTCTCAAAACCGGCTATGCTGCTCATCACAAAGCAACGTGAATTTTAAAAGTCCGAACGGAGCATTAGAGAGGGTGTCAGATGGATCGGACTTTCCTTCTCTCAAATTGAACTCACATCCAAATCCATCGATCTACGGTGTCCCATGAGGTACTGAAAATACGTCATGAAAGGCATTACTGCTCACTATGGACAGCGCATTAGCCGACCCAGGGTACTTAATGATCGTGACTACCAGCGTTGTACTTGAATTGTCAATGGAAATATAGTAGCAACACTAGATTAAATCACATCCACATTCAATTCAAGAGGTACCATACGAACAGGCAACAAATCAGTGCAGCTTTTTTTATCTTTCATGAGATATGGGACCGTAAGAAGGCCCGCCAGATTACCCCTGTTAATACCATGACAACGGACACAGAGCCCTACCTAATCTGGTGATCCCGCTAATTGGACTCTGGAAAGGTTACAGTTGGTGTGTTACATAGTTACAGGGATCCAGCAATGACTACCTAGTCCACTCAAAGGCCAGTCCCATTCTATACTAATATGCTAGTAGTAATCCTTGGACATTGTTGCAACGAGGCTCACTCATGCGCCATTCAATCAACTACAGGGCTCCGTATTTAAACAATATCATTATTCTTAAGGTAACTATCATTTTTTTTAAACTATTCACACTACTAGCATTTATTTCCTCTGCGGGGAGTGCATTCCATTTATCGATGAATTTAAAGTAGAATTTATTTTAGCTATACGCGTTTGAAACCTCAGTTCTCTCAGTTTAAGACTGTTGTTATGTGTGATACCATGGTCGTACTTAAAATATATTAATAATTTACGTTTTCAAATTTATTTAAAATTTTGAATACTTCCATAAGCTCACCATTCAATCGCATAGTTTCGAGAGTCAGTAGTATTAATATATTTAATCTTGAGATATATGACTTATTTATAATCGAGGGAATTTGTTTAGTTGCTGGTCGTTGAATTCTTTACATTTTAATGATGTTTACGAGTAAATAAGGTGACCACAATTGTATCGCCTATTCCAGGTGTGGCCTTACTAAACTTTTATATCGTAGTATGATTATATCTTGGTGTTTGTAGTAAAAGCTTCTCGAAATAAATTCAAGCATTCGGTTTGCCTTCCTGCACGCTTCGTTACAATGTTTATTAAACTTAAAATCCTTTGAAGCCCGCACCATTTCAATATTTTTCTTCTGCCACGGACATAAGATCTCTATCAGCCATTTTATATTCAAAACTTGGGTTATTTTGACCTAAGTACAAAAAATACTTGTCTAAATTGAATTTCATGTTCCATTTCTTCCACCATTAAAATATTTTTCTTCAAGATCACGCTGAATTAATTTGGTATCGTTCGCATTCAAAACTTTAACTCCAATATTTGTATCATCCGAAAATTTGGATAATCTACCAGATAGGACGGTTGTAATATAGTTTACATAAATAAGAAAAAATATGGCCCTAACACAGACACTTGGAGCACACCACTAGTTACATTTTTCCACTCCGAAAATTTACTGTTTAAACCTATCCTCTGCTTACGATTACTTAGCCACGACTCTATTCTTTGTAGAAGGCTTCCCCTAATTCCATGATCAAAATGTTTAGTTAGTAAACGCATATAGGAACGGTGTCGAATGCGTTAACGGAGTCTAAGTAAACTATGTCCAAATATCTACTTTTGTCATACTTTTTAATCATGCTGTCATAAAATTCTAAAAGATTAGTTAAACATGAACGTTTCTGTCTAAAGCCATGTTGACTAACATTTATAAGATTATGCCCTTCCATGAGTTATGGCTCCAGTTATTTTAGGTTGATAGTAGGGTTCGGAAGTGGTGCACACCCCAAGAGGCCAAGAACTATAGTTGTCAATAGAGCAGCGTACAGCCTGGTATAGTTTCAGATTGGTCATTGAAGGTGACTATTATTAATTATTGCTAAAACTAAAAAGATGTTTATTGCAATAGAAAATGAGATCAATAATTAATTTAGGATTTGAAAGTAAGAAGAAATGATTCATCGTTTAAGAGTAAATTCAACCTCTGAGGATTGGAAATCTGGTTTAAAATATAATTTATTTTTTGCTCCAAACATAACTCTTTAAGTTTTAACAATAATTATAAAAGCAAAAGGATTGGCTTCCTGAGGATTGTTCCCTCTCCTCTGCTCTTGCCAATATTTTTAGGAAAATATTAGAAAATGAGTTGTTTCGGGAGTCTCGTCTAACGATATGAAGTGGTTTCGCTATATTGACGAAACCTTTGTGCTTGTGGACTATTCTGAAGATCTACATCTATTGCGTGCGGCGTTAAATTACTTTCTTATTTGCCTAGCCTTTACGATTGAAAAAGAAACATACAAACTTGACATTCTTAATTTTTTAATCGTAAGAAAATAACCCAGCTTATAAAATAAGCCAAAACCCCCTCTCTCATCAATTTGTATACTGTAACCATTATAGTTCTGTAAAAGAGGTATCATTATGGGTATGTATCTTCGGCCATTCCATATCTGTGACCCAGGTTTTATTAAAGAAGCTTTCCTCAAAGTATAAAAGAAAGTTTATATATTAATAACATAATTAATAAAACCTAATGTTATTACCGTAAATTTTCTGTTATTATGTCAGACCCACCCAAGAAATTTATTCTGAAAGAGATTCAAGTGGTTCTCACCTTCTCTAATAATGTTCAAAGTACTTTAGACATCAATTGACCAAATAAGATTCCGCTGTGGGATGTGCTTATGAAAACTCAGGTGCTAACTATGCGCCAAAATACATAAGGGAGAGTATTCCCTTCGATAGAAAAACAAACAGCATAGAGAATTCTTCAATTAAGCCACATTAAGAACGGCTTTGTTAAACATTGAAGAAAGTAGAATCATCGTATTAAAATACAAAATTCCAAACCGCGCGTCACAATTACGGATGCAGAAAATAGACCAAGTGGAGATTATTAATAATATGTCCCTAGTTTAGAGTAGTTCCTGACTCGTCTGATGGATACAGCTTCTTTATTTTTCGTTATTGTTTGGTGTCGTTGAGCACCATTTTGTTTGACTTTATCTTTGTGTTCTTGAAATATATATATATATATATATATATATATATATATATATATATATATATATATATATATATATATATATATATATATTAGGATGTTTCACTCACGGGGTAAAAAAACGAAATGTGTTGAAAGTTGTCGTAACGTGTCCCCTTGTTTCTTATAACCCATAAATACGAGTACTTTATGCAAAAATTTGGTTTGATTCGTCGATATTTACTGGTGGCACAGATTAACAAGATTCCACATTTCAAGTGAAATTTCGAAAAAATAAGTTGGAGGAGGAGACAAAAAATTGTAACGAACGGTATTTAACTGAAAAATACCAAACAAAGTAGTCAAAAATTCCAAGGGGGCACAAGAAATTCAGAACAATTGTGTAAGTAGAGTAGGGCAATCAAGTCGTTGGAGTATGGGGCTCAAGGAGCAGGAAGGAACTTAGCGACCACTCCGTTCTTTGTTCTCTTGACGGTTTTGCGGCCATGTTAAACAAATTTGAGGAGGAATTGCTTCTGTTGCTTTGGATCAGTGCCTCTCCTCTCTCTGCTGCATCATTTGCGACATGTGGGCCTCAGACGGTGGCTCGAATTCGTGGATCTTGCACGACATGTGCCAAATTCTGGTTAGTGTCCATCCTCCCAGCAAAGACCCCAATGGCCTCTAAAGTTCGCATTGTTACCAATTCGGGAAGACCGTCAGGGAGAGTGAAGTTCTTCTTTTAAGTCTTTTGTGTGTTTCGAAGTTGCTGGACGGCTTAAGTTCTTGACCATGGCAGCCCGGTCATCGGGAGACTCTCGTTTATCGAAGAAATAGGACCGCTTCCTGCAACGAGAGCTAACGGTGGTGCCTTCAGAGGGCCTTCTCGGCCTTTGACCCGAGTTCTCTATCTACAAACACCTGGAGAGTCGCCAAGGACTCCAGGTCATTCTTCAGTGAACAGTTCGGGACGGCTGCCTCATGCCAGTATCTGACGTGAATGAGACTGAAGAAACGGGCTACTCGTCAGACTCCACGTTTTTCCTACCTTGTCAGCTCCAGTTTTGTCGAAAACAGGGCCCTCTTGGGGAAGTAAATAGCTTTTGCCATCGATCTCGCCTGATGGTAGGCTTTAGGAACCCTGAATCGAGGCAGATGCCCGCTTCATCCTCCCAGGTAGACAAGAGAGAGCTGAAGGAGTTCAAAATAGTCCTTCCTTGGGGGGGCTCTATCACGGATGACTCCCCTGAAGAAGTCTTTCATCTTTAGCATCTGTAATTCGATCGACTAAGCGATGGGTTCTTGGTAGTTGAGAGTACCGAGGGATGTGATGCCGGCATGCCAGCCAAAGAAAAGTCCTTCCAAACGTCTGCTTAATTATGGTGCAGACTCCTCTAATCAGGCCACTATTGGACGCAGTCATATCAAAGGAGAGAGCGATGATCTCCTAAGAAATCTGATACGTTTCCAGCAGCCGAAAGACAGTAGCCACTACTTCTTTTCCTGTCCCATCGATGGCGATAGGTATTCCAACAAGTTCCTGGAAGTTGGTTCCAGTAAGCACAACAACGATCCTCTCCTCTAAGATCCGTGATGTGGCAGCACTTTGAATCAGTTTGACATCCCAGTGGAGAACAAGGGGAGGCGGATCACGGAATGCTTCTTCTTCAATGCCTTTTACTTCAGTTTCTTGTTCCTTTCTGTTCATCTAATGCACCGTCAAGGCAGAGCAGGAGATCTCCAAGTTCATGCCCCAAGCTTTAGATTGCAACAGCGAAGGAAGTAGGAGTTTGACGACATGAAAGGTTTTCCCGGTCCTAATTAGTGGTCAGGGCTTGGATCATTGGGTACTTGGACCTCCTTCTGCTCCATGGGCTTTTAGCCGGAGAAGGGCAGCCTTTGAAGTCCTTATCTTGCACAGATGATCCAAAAAAAAACCAAGGATTAATCTGAAGTGTCTTCCAGGGCAACCTTTTCAACAACTCCTCTAATTCAGCCTTTTTCTTCCTTTTCCTTATCTGCCCTTTCTTCATTTCATCAGCCTTCTTGGCGACAACGGATGCATGGAGTTTATCAACACTCCCCATTGAACAGGTATGTCTGTCCTCCCTCTGCAGTTCCAGAAAGCCAAATCTTTTTTTGAGATGTTAGCCTCTGAATTACCACTCGCGATACTGAAGACATCCTGTAGATCGCCATTCCAAACCTCTCTCTTTCTCATGGTGGTAGGTGTTTCCCGCTTGGCTTACTTCTTGAGGCTCACGTACTCGTTGTGAAGGTTCCTGATGTTTCACTTTCTCACAAACTTCGTGCATCTTGAGAAAGGTGCTCTTAGACGCCTCCGGGAGGGTCTCCCTTGCACTTGATAGTAGTAAAGGAAGACCAGTAGGACATCTTCCCGCGAGGGCAGTCCAGGTTCCCTAGAAACCTGGATTCGGTGACTTTGCAGGAGCCAGTGAAGGGCCTTGCTTCGTGTGGGAGACATAATCTGAAAAAACGTCATTCAGAAGGGAAAGTTAATACCTTCACCATAAAATTCCCGATGCTCTCACCGGACACCACAGAAAAGACAAAAGTGTGCGACCTGTTAACATGGTTCGATTTGGTTAAGATTTTGCACGAAGCACTTTTAATAGGAAAGGTCCAAAAGCAAACTCTTGCTGATAAAATTATTGCAAAATATGAAGCACCCTAATTTTTATATATATATATATATATATATATATATATATATATATATATATATATATATATATATATATATATATATAACTAAAAACATCTCGCCTAGTAATTAAGGAAAAGGAAAATTTGTGTAAAGTACATACATATCTCGCGTAACGAGAGGGATAACCTATTTAGACCCCAAGGCTTATTGGTTACTAAAGTCTACTCTTTCCCTTCTATTCTACAGCTTTCGACTCAGTTTCAAGCGCCGAACCTGCGAGTCGAAAAGCCGCGACCAGCGAGACTCCATCACCAACGTGATTCCCGCCAAAATTATTCGCGCCACGTCTGTTCGCTCGCATACCCTCAACCCGCGATGGAATGAGAAGTTCAGGCTGTAAGTTGACCCATTTCCTAGTCGCACTAATCCTTGGTTGCTCATAGGAATAAATGATCCCTCTCTTTCTCCATTTATGAAACACAACAATGAAAGTTAATAATAAGGGGTTGGGTGCTTAATCTCTGTTTGTTCTTCTATTTGTATGCTACACTTTTGTGGATCGTTTTATTTTTATATCGGTTGCCTCATCTATTTTTATCATTATTTTTTAGTTTTACTTTCATATTTATTTTTCTTTGTTCGGTCCATAAACTTTTGCTTTTTATTTTGCTTCTCTATTTGCTTTTCTATTTTTGTTTCATCATTATCCATCTTTCTCTATCGGTATCGAGCACAGCTTTTTTTTACACCTCCATCTTTCTCCCAACACAGGTGTTTCAGCGCCTTGATAACCACATTAAACTTAGCAACAAACAATAAAAACGCAGAGGTCAACTATATTTCAACCACTCGCGCATTAAAATCTCGTTCTTTCTAGCTAGATTACCACTCCCGAGGGATCTACTTTTCGTTTCAACAAGTTTCGCCTTGCGGTTACGATAGCAATGAGTACCCACCTTCACACTATATCGTGCACACCTTCTTCAAATTTTGCCTCTTTGTGGCATAGGATTGTTTTCAACAACGAGTCAATTATTAAATTAAAAACGCTCGGAACTACCAGTCATTTGTTGAATTTTCAAAATGGTAGAAAAGGTTTTAGTTATTAGTTTCTCCAATTCTTTAAGATAAATCCGATAAATTTTATCGCCACCAGTCTTTTTAGCTATTTTTCTTAAGAAAATGGCCTATTGCCTTTTCGTTTTATAGCTTTATTGACAAAAATTCTGTCGTCAAAATTAATTACATTGGAAAATCTCGCTAAATTTATCGTATCAACCTTAAATCTTGACCTGTCATGGCGCAGTTGAGAATGACTTTACTAGAGATGTGAAAACAGAACATATTTATTCTTCAGTACACAAGTAAAATTGAGTGTTCTTGCACCATCTTTTGAGCTGAAAACATTGAATCGAACACAAAAACATTTTGTGCAATACGATGTACAGGTATTTTTATAGTACACATAAAAGCAATTAGAGTGCAAGGCAGTTAAGTGACCCTAATCTCTAAAGAATTGAACTTCCTATCCGCTAGATTTCTGATTCCCGAGTATATGTTAAATAGGGAAATAGAATCAATTAAGAGGGAATTCAAAGATTCCAATACAAATAATTAATAAATAACACAATGTAACACCATTTTTGTTCCTGGCCAGTAAGTATTATATTTCGACTCATTGTAAAACAATATAAAATGGGCATTATTTGTTTTAAACTTTGCTTTTGTGGCTTGTATGATAAAATATATACAAAAATTAGTCAATTTTTTATATTCATACAATTTTATTGAAACTTCAACGAGAAATATATAAAAACAACTTTAAAAAGTTAGAAGTAAACAGTTTTTCTCGATTTCCGTTTTTAATGTCAATCATTTTCACGCACATGCCCCCAAATGTACTCTCACATGATAGTTTCATTGTATATTCTTTGATCGCTATGTTCAAAGTTCAGTATATCTTGATGTTAGCGCTCCTCTTGCTTCTCTGAGTCTGCTCCATATTCTCCTTGAGGTTCTCAACCAGTTCCGCATAATTGTCAGCCTTGTGGTTACTCAAAAGCTTTGACACACCGATCTAAAACTCTTCTAGGGTTCTTTTCTTGTTGGAGAAGTTTTACAGGGAATTCTGAATAACCTAGAATTTTTATGATTTGTAAGGCAATAAAGACATCAACTCTCACCTTTGCCTCAGAGAGTTTGGAGGATAAATTTTAATGTATTTGAAGGTTGCAGACTACTTGTTAAGAGCTGTAAGAAACTACTTAATGAGACCTAGTTTTAAATCTAACGGAGGAAACAACACTCTGATGGTATGTATATCAATTGCTCATGCTTGAACTTCTGCCCCCACAGTAAACTCAGTTCTTTGTGGCCAATCCTTCTTGTGGTAATGTGCTGTGGTGCACTTGTTGTAACAAAGACAGGAATGACATGAAAACTCGGAAAGACCTCTCTGGAGACCCATCATTTTGAAGTTTCTAATCACTACCCAGCTATACTCTTCATACTCCAAAGCTACTAGCAGGAGAATTTCACTGTTTAGTCCTCCTTAAAATATAGTAAATGAGCAAAGGCAAGGGAAAGATGCTTATTCCAATTATGAACAAGTACAGCTTTAATGCTTCCTGAGGAGATTAAATGTAGAGCCTTCACTCATATGTATTACATGTAATTACAAATGCACTAAACAGACGAGATATATTAGTGCAGTAGTATAGCCCACTCGATAAGTCAAGACTCTTGAGAAATGTTTATTAGGTTTCTTTTGGGTTGTCCCTTGCGCATTTTCATCCAGCAAATCCCACTCTTTCATCATGGAAATAAAAAGCTCAGCATTTGATTTTGATAAGACAAGATTTCTGACAAGGTTATTGAGGTTTCTCTCAACAGCTATATGTCTAATACTGTAGTATAGATATTTTGTGATCTTTGAAGGTTCTGAAATGTTTCTTTCTTCTTAGGGTGGCTTATTCCTTTCTGCAGGAGTAGGTCTAGGGTGATCAGAGGATGGAAAATCAGGTTAGGAAATATCAGATGCATTTTTGCCAGTTTGATGTTTGGAAATGTCTACCATGCAGAAATAGCAGTTGTGTGAGTGGTCAGTGGGTTAACGACAATTCTTGGTAATGGCATGGCAAATTATGGTTTACAAACAAATTAATAGCTTAAATATTGTTCAAATTTGATATTTTATACTCTTTACAAGAAAACTTTCATACCTTCTAAAATTTTCTTGCAGTGTTCTAAAGCAGAAGAAGATGCCCATTTTTAGTCCCCAACTGGCATCCTGAAGTACGCTTTGTATGTTTCACTCATTCTCATAGATGCTCTCAGACAGAACATTTTTGCTCATGTTAGGATGAACTACCCGGAGATATAACAAAATGCCATTTCACTTCTGATGTGTTTCTTATGGTAGCTAGAGGTGAAATTATTGCAGATCTGTTAATCCCTATATAAATATTTCTCAAGTTCCATTCCAGAAGGATAAACTTCCAGGGATGTGTTTTGGTAAGTTCTGGTACATTCTTAAAACTTAATAAAATTCGACTAAATTCATGAAATTTATCATTAAATCTAGAATGTTTTGGAAAGTTTTAAACAAATATTATTGTAGAACATTCCAACTTGTTTTAAAAATAAGATTTAAAATTTTCTAACATGCTATGAAAATATTAAAACCTACATACAGCCTTTTATATATGCTTAATTTATTTTTCAAAATTAATAAATACCCTAACATTTTTTGCAAATGAGCAAATTTAGAAATTTAGTGTTCTATGTATAAAAGTAAATCTTGGAGGACCAAATAGATTTCTTTCATTTACTTGAGTTACAAAATGTTAGGAAACTATAAAATTAGCTCTACTATAAGAAATTGAATTTTTACAGATTTGTGTTAATTAGCAGCCTCAGATTCCCCCTGGGCTTTTGTGAAATATCAATATACATATATGTCTTGTGTGTAGAAAAGCTTTTTTTTGTTCTATAAGTATAAGTTTTTAGGTTCTGAGGCAAAAAGCCCCAATAAATCAATAAAATAGTTAATGAATAATCCTTGGGAAGTCATTCCATATTGCCTGACTTTCATATTTTGGCATTCTTTGAACTAACCTTCCAAACCCTTAAATTAACGTTCTTATAACCACTTTGAGTCATGGAAACGAATATAAAAGAATATTTGAATCAGTATCAGTAAATATTTACAATAAAAATTCATTAAAAAATGGAAATCCGATAGGGTGATATATTACCAATTAATATTTTGAAAAAAAAATATTGGGAGAAGTGATTCTGCCTTTGATGTCAATGAATTTTTCTCTAATTTTAATTTGGTCTGCCTCGAGAAAATTCGAAAAACGGGATAAACTAGTTTCTGAGAAAAGAAAGTAAACTAAGAAAAGAGTTGTACGTTTTACTTATTACTTTATTTTTTACAAACTTATCCTAAATACTTCCACGCATGCTTATCTTTTTATTATTTAAAATTAGTGATTATCATATAGTATTCCTTGCCATAAGCATTTCTCAGATAAATGTCGTAAAACCACTTGAATAAATATGTTTATATATGTTTATATATATATATATATATATATATATATATATATATATATATATATATATATATATATATATATATATATATATATGCATATGCATACAAACATACATACACTCTCGTACACGGTCTTTACCCAGGCTGAAATATTCCGAACGACCATTGAATTTGCCTGATTCCCTCTTGATCAAACATATTTCATTCAAATCAGTCTGGCTCACAGAATACTGCTATTTATCTTGTTATTTTAGCGCCAAACGGTTAAACAGGAACTTCATAAACATTTTTCCCAAACTTACTTCCGACTTTATTATCAATCCTTTTTAGCATTTATCTCTACTTCATTAAATTCCTTTGATTAGGACTTTCTGCACTCTCTTTCTCTCAATCTATTTCTATCTCTCTAACACACATCAACGAACATTGACTTCACACAAACCTCCTTTCCGAGAAACACCATTGGTCACGCCTTCTATATCTACACATATAGAAACTGACACTATATTACAAAAGTCCACAGTCAGTCACATCACATTAGGAAACACAACTCTCTTTTATTGTCTTCATTTTGTGCTCCATCCACCGAAGAAGGTATTCTAACTCACTTAAAGTCCACCCATTCACTTCATCAAGCAGTCCTCGGTGGGTAGGATTCACATCTCTTGATCTGCATTGGTATCTGCTCCTTCCACCGAAAAGGGAATTAGACTCACCGACTCTAGTCATTCATCCTGATAAACGTTAAATTCAAAATAGTTATTTTTATTAAGATATTTATAAATCAAAATACGAACTTATTTGATGAACACCCCCATAAACGACCTTAATCCCGAACTTATATTTATAAGCAGAGAATAAATATATGTTCTAATAAAGAACTGGTGACACTAGCCACAATCAAGCATCGCCTCTCCCTTTGGTACAAGGAACTTTCCCTCTCTCTCTCTCTCTCTCTCTCTCTCTCTCTCTCTCTCTCTCTCTCTCTCTCTCTCTTTCTATTTCTCTTATTAATATTTGGCATAAAGGCACTAGTCGAAAGTAGTCATCTTTAAGGTATCAACATATCAAAACAACAAGGTATCAAGCATCTTTAGTTTCCAAAGTCAAAAGGTATTAGTCATTCTTTGGGACCGAGGTTTCAAGATACCAAAGTATCAATCGTCTTTGAGGAATAAGGTATCGATGCAACATGATATACCTCCTTATATTTATGTATTAGGTTATCGATTATCGATGCGTATCAACGTAACAAGATTTTAGTCATTTTTAGGTAAGAAAGGATGAAGTTATCAGTCATCTTCATGTATTAGGTTTTCAAGAATGCAAAAAAACAGTCATGTTTATATATAAGGGTTTCAGGAGATCAAGGTATCATTCATCCTTAATTATTAAAATTAAATAACTATTAAATGAATTTAAAATACCAATGGTTGCCTCCTTCGTACTACACCTTGCACCTCTGGTGGGACACTTAATTTCTCTATCCCATTCCATATACCTCCCCAGCTGTCTCATAATCCTAAGCCTTTCCGTCGACTAGCTTCCATTGATATTTCCTCCCTATCTAATGATATGGCCTTTAAACTTTCTCCCATTGATGCTTCTGCCTCTCCTGACCAGATTCTCTCTTCTTTGGAGCAACCCCTTCTCACTTGTCTTGATGCCTACTCTCCTTTTGTCACCCCTTCGAACTCCCGTTGTCACCGTGCCCCTTGGTACTCTATGGAACTCCTCCGTGCTAGGCAGTCCATGCGTGCCCATGAAAGAGTCCTTAGAAAAGCTCGCACCCGTGGGCAAGACATGACCCCTCTCTCGCTGGCATTACAACTTGCGACAGCTTCCTACGTCGCGAAATTAAAATCTGCTCGTGAAGCCTACTCACGTAATCTGCTTACTGATAATAGGAATGATCCCCGTACCGTCTTTCGCCTGCTCTCCTATCTTACTTCCCCAGCCCAGGTCTCCCCATCCACTAGCCCTGCTACTCTTTCGAATTTCTTCGCAGATAAGGTCACTAACCTCCGTGCCTCCCTCCCTCAGCATTCTGTCCTGGCTTCTGCCATTCTCCCTGACTTCCCGCCTCAGCAGCTTATCGTTTTCCCCGCTGTTACCGCGTTGGAGCTTACAGCCCTGCTCTCGCGTTCTAAGAAATTAGGCTCCCCAAAGAACATTTTTCCGCCTAAACGTTATGTAAAAGTTTGCCTGCTATCCTCCCACCGCTTCTTCACCTGTTCAACACTTCACTTGCAACTGGTCTTGTTCCCTCTTTCTTCAAACGTGCCCACATCCGTCCGATTTGTAAATAGCCTCAACTGAACCCCACTGACCGTTCCAATTATCGCCCGATTTCCCAACTTCCTTTCCTCTCTAAGGTTCTGGAGAGAGTGGTTGCTTCACGCATCAACAGTCACATGATGGACTGTAACATTGGGGGATACCTATCAATCTGGTTTCAAGTCAGGTCACTCTACAGAAACCGCCCTTCTCAATGTGTCCGAATTCTAAAGAAGAGCCGCAGACAGGGGTTGTGCATCCATCCTCGTTCTACTCAACCTCTCCTCTGCCTCGGCATATCAGACACCGTGCTTGACTGGTTCCGCTCTTACCTTTCGTCTCGTACCCAATGCGTTGTGTTTGACAACATTTTTTCCAACTCTACCCCCATTCGCTTTGGAGTGTCACAAGGCTCTGTCCTTGGTCCTCTACTATTTTGTATCTACTTTCTCCCTCTTAGTTCCCTTCTCCGTAATCTAGGTCATACCTTCCACCTCTATGCTGATGACACTCAAATTTTCGTTTCTTCATCCCCCACGTCTCTTGCCTACTCTATCACTGACCTCCTGGCTGCCTACTCCTTCATTTCTGACTGGCTCTCTACCAACTTCCTCAGGCTTAATCACTTCAAAACTGAGGTCCTCCTCGTCGGCACCCCTGCTCTTGTAAAAAAATCTAAATCTCTCTTCCCTTCGCTTACTCTGGGTGGCAATACGATCATTTTCTCTGACTGCGTTAGGAATCTGGGTGTTGTTTTTGATGAACATCTCTCATTTAAGCCTCATATCTGCAATGTCAGCAAATCCTCTCTATGTTTCCTTCGTAACTTCTCTCGCATTCGCTCTCACTTTGATCGCCGAAGTCTTGAGACTGCTGTCCATGCCTTCATCACCTCATGCCTTGACTACTGTAACTCTCTGCTTGTGAATCTGCCATCCTCCTCTCTACACCCACTTGAACTTGTATAGAACTATGCCGCCCGGCTTCTCCTCTGTCCCCCTCGCTTATCTCCCTCGAAACCCTTGCTGCATGAACTGCACTGGTTCCCTGTCAGATCCCGTACTCACTTCAAGATACTTCTCTTCACATTAAAGGCCTAAACAACAAGGCCTCGTCTTACCTCTCTTCTGCCCTCTCGCCACGCCATGTCCCTCGGGCCCTTCGGTCATCACATGCACCTCTTTTGAATATTCCTTATTCATCCCTCTGCTCAATGGGGGACTGCTCCTTCTCAATCTGCGCCCCTAAGTTGTGGAATGCTCTTTCTGCAGAAATAAGGTCTTCTCCCTCTCTTGCCACATTTAAGCGTCTCCTGAAAACGCATCTTTTCAGTATTGCCATCTCTCCCTCTTGAATTTCCATTGAATTTCCATTCTCATCTTAGCACAATGTGCGCTCTAGAAAGGCCTCAGGCCTTGAAGAGCGCATTACAAAATACTTATTATTATTATTAACACCAAGCGGGTGGGTTCTATCCAATAGAACATTTCAACATCCTTCTCTCTCTCTCTTTCTTTCGAAAGGGAGAGAGATAGAGAGAGAGAGAGGGGTATAGAGCATATTTGAGAAGAGATTTTTCTTTATTATCCAATGAAAAAAGATAATCAAAGTAAATAAACAGAAGAATAAAAGGACGGAATGCGATCAGAAGCCATTGAAAAAACAATGCTAACTCCGAGAAAAGTTGCTATCCGATATAGGAATGACAGAAAAAGAAGAGCAACGTTAAAAAGTTGAAATCTTTTTCACTTTTCCCTACGGGGACTTGAAATAGAGAACATTACATTTGGAGTTGCAAATAGGCGACACATACCTGCTTAAACTCCCCTATACCCTTTCTTAGGGGCAGCGGACCTTTGGGGAACTAAATTGCGATTCATTTAGTCTCAACCCAACCATGACGTTCTCTGTGATAGACATGATTAGGCGTGCCAAGGAAAGAAGGTTTGATTATTAGGATTAGCCTACTGTGAAACTCGTCATTTGAGGTATCGGGACTATGGGGAGGAATGAAACTTCCGGGGGTTGACCGCCCCAACTTCTTCACCCTTGGAGACAGCCAGGGCCATAGAGGGAAGTAGAACCCGTCTCTATGTATGCCATCTGCAGCACTGATACCCAAACCTTCAAGGGGCAGCACCCATGGTTAGCAACGGTTGATTCCGCAGTAACCAAAAAAAAGTTCCACCATACAATACCACCTCTTGAGGGCCCTCCCGGGTTCACCCATAATCATCATCACTGTTGGCTTCTGGATCTCCATGTTCACTAACGCTGCTCTGCTACGAGGAGGCGGTTAGCCACTGACTTACACCTTTTAACGAGAAAACGCAGCCCCAAAGAAGCATAATCAAGATATTCAACCATCGTCGTACCACCTGCAAAAAGAAAAGGAGAGGAAAAAATAAGAACGGCCCAGAGGGGCCTCACTGGGTGCAAAATGGCATGAGAGAATACTTCAAGAATGCCCCTGCGAGTGAGCAATGGCCAAAACAACCCAGAGGGAGAAGGTATTTGAGCTCATGTTCGGAAAAATTGACATCGCTCTAATAAGGCTTCTAGACGTCACCTTGGGATAGCTCGTGATCTGCGAAAGGGAAAAAGGCAGTCGAGGCCATTATGAAATAAGAAACTCAGGAAACCCTAAGAACCACTGGACTGCAGCCTGTTATCCGTCAAACAAATTCAAGCTTATCGTAGTGATGTTTGCAGGAGACTCGATCCTTAGATCAGACAACAAAATAGAGAAGAAATTAAATATAAATCGAGCTTAGACAAAATTGGGCCAAAGACGCAGATGTTATTAAATTTAAAAACAAGTGGGACAACAGCGACTACACCCATGTATTTAAGGTTGAAATCGCACAAACCTCGATGGCCCCAAAGGCGAAAGAACAAGGGTTGCTTATGTTCAACGCCAAAGTGAATGGAGATCAGATAGAGCGGGAAGAATTCTTTCCATCCAGTTCTACTTACACTGCTATAAAATAGAGCAGACTGAGGAAACTAGCTCCAATTAAATCTAGAAAGGAAAACACTGAAAGGACTGCCGCAACAACTACGATAGATGCGGGCAAGGCCACAGATCAATGGCTATGACATGCCCTGTCAAAATGGAAATAATAAACAAAAAGAAAAACATCAGAAAACAGGAAGAGGTACCCAGATAAAACACCACTTACGCACAGGTAGCTAGAGCCTCGTACAACGAAACCGAAACAAGAAAACCCATTTGAAGATAGAGAATAAAGAGTCTACCAAAATCGTAACCTGCATCCTTTATGCTTACGTCAGGAATCTAACTCAACCTGGTTGATTCGCAAAAGAACTCGCCAAATGCTAACCAAAAACGGAATGAGCCAAATTTGGTTCCCGGAAGACCCTCTATCAGGATAGTTTCCAACTGCAAATGATTCATAATACTGAAAATGAGATAAACACCAGCAAGGAAGAAATGGAGAATAAAACCGGGAAAAAATCCCAAACCCAGGAATCTAAAGCTTCTGCGGCAAACCCCACAAAGGTTCAACCAAATGAAGAATTAACGAAGAGAAACGAAACGGTAGAAGCGGCATCAACGGACTACACAGACTCCTGGGACTCTTCCGACTCAGAATCCCTTAAAAACAGAAATAACAAAAAAGAAGAGAAGACCAAAAAACTGCTACATGCGGAGAAGATTAATCTCACCATTTATGCATCAGAGAAATTCGCCTTCCCTGAAAATATGGACGAAACCGTAAATAGAAAATATACAAATGGGAGTACGACTCTTTAATCGACGTTGAAGTGGTTGAGTATGACTTCCAACGCCATAACGTTACTCAGTACGTAGACATTTATGAACAGCTCTCCAACACAGGATTTAAGAAGATAAAAGGAAGAAAATGAAACATCACCCAGAAACACTAGTAGAAAAAGACCAGCAAGGAGAACGTAAGCAATAGATGGAGGATTCTGACACTCAACGTTGATGGATAGGAGGGGAGAGCAACGGCATATAGAAACATATTCTGTATGCTAGACCTTGACATATTTCTGATAACGGAGCACGGTAATGACACCACAAGGGGTAAGGTCAAAATACCGGGATACAGACTTCTCATGAAGAATTACTCACAGGATATGTTGTGGCGACACAAATACCACATTGGTGAGGAACTTCAAGATAGCTACAGCCTATGAACCCCCTCGCCGAGCCTATATACATATCACAAACTTCTGCAGACTTTTCGGTCCCCGGAGAATGGCATTCTTAGGTGACGAACTCAATGCCAGATGCCGAATGGCAGACTATGGTAGAACCAACGAAAGAGGCCAAAACTTAGAAATGATAATGGACAGGAAAAACATTCAGAGAATATGGCCGGATTTTCCGACTTTCATTAGTAGCAGTTTATCATGACAAGCGGAGGATTCCCCTACAACTACCATAGCCAGCTGGGCCTAACAATTCCGAGTGACTACATTGCAATCTTAACCACAATTTCACTCGTCTCGATCCAGCTGCCAGTCACACCGCATAAGAACTACGCCGCAGCCGGATGTGATCGTTACAAGACTCTTCTCTGACAGTATGCCCCGGAGGACCTGAGCAAGTCTACATTGGAGGAGATCGACGACGAAGTAGAAAGAGTACCGACTTCTATCATCGAAGCTGACAGGAAATGCGACCCACGACAGGGTACAAAACGCTATCTCAGCACAGATGGACAGAGGAGATCAGACGGGAAGGTCCGAGCCAGAAAAGGAGCGCGCTACTACCCCGGCTAATCTCCGAACTAAAGGAAGCAATAAACATCGAACAGGCTGAGATCTGAGACAGCCTGATAGCTGGAGTAGACAGTGAGCTGAGCTTGGCCAAATTCTGGCACCGAATCAGGAAACTGAAAGGATTGCAAAGAAAGGAAAATACTCGGATCGAAGACGCGTGAAATATATAAAGTAACCGGGTGTTCTTGGGGGAATATCAACAGCATACTAAAAGAATATTTTCTCTATAACGGACGAAGAAAACAAAGAGTTCAACCAGGAATTCGAGGGTCGTCTGATTGACGATCTGAATCAGATAATACCCTAACGCATTCACACCACTACGAAGGCATGTGAAGAGAGATGGTTGACCATGATCTGATCGTCCAATAACAAGAGAGGACGCCATGGACACTAGGAACGCCTTCGAGCACTAAGCTGGATGGGCATCATCAAAATCAATCTCGTGAGCGACCTACATTAGACCATTCAGGGAATCACCAACATCTTTAAAGTTTTCCTGAACACAAACTACTCCCCCGACGGTCTAAAGGTGGCTAAAATCATCTTTATACCCAAGGCTGGTAAAACCCCATATCAACTCGTAAATTACAGGCCAATCTCTCTTCCTGAGTTCGTGGGTATAGTCTACAAAAAACTACTAACTAATCCGCTTCAGGACCGACTAGCCGAAATGGGAGCTAACAGCTCCCAGTATCACGCGTTCCGCAATGGGCGGAACCAGTCCTGCTGGGAAACCCTCACCCTACTAAAAGAGAAAATAGCCCACTGCAATGCCAAGTGAAAATTCCGTAGACGTGGTGTTGTGCGATGTACAAAAGGCCTTCGATAAGCTTTGGCTGATGGGTCTCCAATTCAAGATCTTTAACCTCCAGCTGAACTCACTTCAGGAAAGGGTCCTCTCTGATTATATCATGGAGAGAAAAGCCAAAATCTCCATCGAGAGCTTTTCAGGACCTGAATTCGGACTCGAGGCGGTAGTTCCACAAGGCTGCTGTAGAGTTCGTTGTTGTATCTTGTATACACAATAGACCTCCCTGCGCTGTTAGGGGACGAAACGATGTATCTTCAATTTGTATATGACATCACAAAAATCGTCCCTAGATGCTATAGGAACGCCGGAGCTCCAGCAAGGGATACAACAACCGAAATAAAACAACATTAACAGATATGAAAGGATGTGAAAGAGTTAAACTAACAGCCAAAGAATTCCAAGTAATCTAAATGAACCGTCGGATAATAGATAACGTCATCTTATACGACTACCTATATCTTTACTAAGAATAGGGTAATGTCCTGTGTTTACGATTCACCAAGTCTAGGTAAAAAAGGTAACTTCAGAAACTATATAGGTGCCGAAACCTTAAGACCTCAAACAAAAAGAAGCCTTACACTGCCTTGGTACGCTCCATTCTGGTGTACCCAGCATTAATAACGCAGATGGCAAGTTATTCCTCTTTCAGGATGATGCAGATAGTACAAGATAAAGCCAGCTTGTTAATAGCTGGTGCTAGATGAAACGACCGTATTAGGCAAACAGTCCTGCGCGCAAGAGCAGAACTGAAGCCAATTAATACGGAAGTTCAAAGGATAGGGAAAAGATAGAACAAACAATCATCCCTACACTCGACAACGACAATATCGCAATCAGGCAGCAGAAGCAATACAAAGTTGCAAGAACATCATTATTCTTGTCGTATAATGCCCCTTTTGATCACCCCACATCTGACACCACTTTTTTCGTATAATGCCCCTTTTAATCACCCCACACCTGACACCCCTTTTGTCGTGGTATACCTTGTGGAACGTGATATACTTCTTTGATGAAGTAGACTTTGATCTAAGAGTACCAATTTTGTTGTTTTAAGAAAGAGCCGCTTCAAACACGTAAGGATATAGAGAAACGCACAGGAATTCCAAAAATGAACCACAGACATGGTTTGAATTTCAATATACACAAAAAAAAACTTCAATAATTTCTGCCTAAAGCTTTCTAACGTGACCTACTTGACATTATAGTAATAGTTGACCCACTACTCACTTCAATTTAAAGAAAAAAATGCTAACGGCCTTTACTGGCCGGGTTTGTGTCTGACCTTGAACCCAATGAGCACTTTACCTCGGGAATGTTATTGTCTCCAAGACGCGCGCCGATCGGCCAGATGGAGGGTGCGAATGAATAAATTGAAAGCTACCACTGACTTTGGAGAGTGTGGAGTGTGGCGGCTGGGGTCCACACACTTTCGGCTGGAAGGGATATCACCACGGGATGGTGAAAGAAGGTTCCTTTCTCCTCTTCTGATTACTCTGAGGAGTAATTCGCACAGTCTAGCGTTTCGCTAAGGCTTGAATACCTTGACTTAGGGGAGTGAGAAAGAGAGTGTACTCTGGGGGGATCTTCTTCAAGGGCGAGGATAGAGGAGGGTTTTTTTCTGACGAGAATAAGTTGAACTTGAACAAGTTAATTTAAAGGTCGGTTTGGTAACCAGGAACTAGCTCGAGGATGAACTTCTTCTTAGTTCCAGACTTCCTTAAGGGCGAGACCTATCTCGGTGTTTTGGGATACACCAGGATAGAAGGGGAAGGGGGGTTCTCTGACGAGAATAAGTTGAACTTGGTTCCTCAACTAAGTTAACTTATGAGTTTGGTGTGGCCACCGGGTAACGGGCTCGAGGGGTAGCCTTTTTCCTCTTCTTTTCGTAATTTCTCAAGGACGAGGAATATTTCTGGGCTTTAGGATGCACCAGGATATGAGGAGTCTCTCTGACGAGAGTAAGTTGAACTTGAACAAGTTAACTTTACGTTCGGATTAATACCCAGGGACTAGCTCTAGGATGAGCTGCTTCTTAGCCACCTTGGTAGCCCTGCCTCTCTTACAGGGGGCTTCGTAGCCTGCGACTCACGTATTCTACCTGTCCAGTTTTGGTAGCCCGGCCTCAATCCTGGGACTTCGTAGCTGGGCCCGGATGTATTTGCGGTCACCGTCCCGTGTCTCTATTGGGAGAAAAAGGGGGAGTGACGATTCCCCTACAATTCTCAAGCAGAAGAAGAATCTGCACGGGAGAGGAGAAGCGATAAACCTGATATTCAAATAACCTAGAAATGTCCAAGAACGAGAAAAACACAAATTCAAGAACGGAAAAAAAACAAAAAATAAAATACACTTTAGAATAAAGCCAGAAAACGAAAACTGGACAAGGAAAAGACAATGAGTACGACCACAAAAAATAAATAGAAAGACAAACAATAAAAAGACGCAAAATGGCTAATAAAAATAAAAGGAAACGAGAGATAAACAAAATAAATTAATAAAAATAAAAATAAACAAAAGAGACGTAGACCCCATCAAAAGAAAAAGAAATAAAAATAGACGAAAATAAAAACAAAAGTGGCGAAATGCCCACAAAATTAAAATAACCTAATTAATGTTAGCAAGAAATAAACTTGAAAGGCTAGAAAGCTACGACGGATGAATAAATAAAATGAAACAAACATGTATATATAAACGGAAGAAGGAAACAAAGGAAGAGGTAAAATAAAGGAGAAAAACGAAGGCGATGTCCTTGAAACTAGGGCAACTAAAACTACAAAAACCTCTTCACCCCTATCACACCTACCGCACATTTCACCACTTAGCTCATCAACATCAACATAAAATGACGAAAACATTTTACGGTGCCAGTTCCCGATTCCAACAAAGATAAAGTAACGGAATTGTAAAGTGTTTACCTAACACTCAGATTTCGTTGGTGTGAGATGTGTTTCCATGGAGACAGACAGCTCTGTGGATCTATGTCCTGATTTAAAATTCGTTTTCAGTCGTGCCGCAGCCGGAAACGGACTCTATGCCTCTCAATTGTGGCATTTCTCTTTGCCTCTTCTAATTGTACTTTTTTTTAAAAAAATAGTATAAGTGAGAGTTGCACTCAAGATAGAAGAAAATAGGGATTTTCCTGTTCTGTTCTAATAGATGATAGATTCCGAATAGAAAGAGAACTTTCAGGGTTCAAAATTAGATATATTCCAGAGTTGCCATTCTATTGTTTCTGAGACACAAACTTTTAAAAACACTGAGGTCATGTGAGCAAACCTTTAACAGTTTTTATCTAGAAGTTTGAGAATACACAGAGAGAGTAATTCATTAATTTTAAATTTGAATGATTCAATAAATTAAATTCCGAAGAGAAGTGAAACTACTGTTTAAAAGAATATCTGGAACTCAAAAAGAGCGCCTTGGACAGCTTGTTATTCGGGGGAGATTAAATGGTCAGCTTTCGTTTGTGTGTGATATTCAAGAAGTTCTCAGGAATGTTCGGGAAACCATTTGTCCGGTGAGGATCCAGCTAATAATGTTATTTTACATCAGTTATTGAGTCATGGATGAAGTAATTTAGATTGTAACATGAGGTTAAAATCTATTGAGTTCCTAAAGTATAAATAGCTTTATTATTAGAAAAAATCTGTTTTGACACTTCAAATATGAGCTATCCTTACGTATCAGCCATCTTTACGTATCGTGGATTTAAGGCTGCGAAGTATAGTCATATTGCGATTTTAAGGTAGCAACGTAGATGTCATCTTCAAGATATTGAGTCAATAGTCCTTATTTGTTATGAAGGCGTTTAAATAACAAGATATATGGTTATATTTATAAATCATGGTTTTAAAGGAGCAAGGTATCACTCACCTTTAGGTATCAAACCAGCAAGTTACTAGTCGTCATTAAGTATCACAGATAAAAAGTAGAATGTTTCTATCATATTTTATGATAAGAATTTCCAGATATAAAATTATCAGTGGTATTTAAATATCGAAGTTCAAGGTCACTAGGTACCATACATTCTTAGAAATAAATGGAACAAGGTATTAGTCATCTTTCGGATTCCATTTAACAAGGTGTCAAGGGAGTAAATTATAAGGCTATCATCATTTATCACAGAACAATGTTACCAATGGTATTTAGGTATTATAGTCGCAAGTTAGTGAGATATGGGCACAATTTATTTTCATGATGTCGTGACAGCACCTATTGGTGATATTAAATATTTGCGTTTCTCCCAATCAAGCTATCCACCATTCTTAGGTATAAAGATTTGAAGTGGTCCAGTCATCTATGGGATTAAAGGTATCAGCTATATTAAAGTATAATGTTTTGCAGATAGCAAGGAGTCAGTGATCTTTAGGTAGCGATGTATAACTCGTCTTTGGGCATAAAAAGATAAAGTAATTTGGGTATGGCAATTTCAAGGCAAAAAAGTGTCAGGCATATTGTGGAATTAAGATTTAAATTATGTAAGATATCAGTCATATTTAGGGATATAGATTATACAGGGTGTCCATAAAGTCTCTTTGCAATTAAAAAAATTATTAAAAAGACGATTGATAAGATATATTAATCAGACTAGTTCTATTGTACTGAGTGGTTTTCAAAATGTATTAAATAAGGTTAAAAAGACTTTGATATCTACAGAGTACAATAGAACAATTCTGATTAAGATATCTTATCAATTGCCTTTCTAATAATTTTTTGAAATTGTAGAGACTTTATGGACACCCTGTATATCACTTATGCGCAATGTTACATTGTTTATGAATTTTATTTGTTTAATTGATATTCCTTAACTTTATAACATATTAACTTGCCAGGGTAAATTATTTTATTTTTACTAATTATCTCAGTTAAAATTTCATGAGCTATCGCAGTGTTAAATCTTTAATTAATAAGCATAAAGCCGTTATTTCTAGTTGCCGCGGGGTTATCTATCTTATAAAGCAACTCATGCAGTATTTTAGATCTACCATGAGTTTCTGTGCAGACGATAATTTTCCAAAAAAAAAAAAATATAGACATCCTTGTTTGACTTTATATGAGTTACTTCGAAGTTCAGATATTAACTTCTTCATTCTACGTTGAAAGCATTCTGAAGTTAAAATGCCTTTTTGCAAAGGCGGGGCCTCAAATCAAACCACATATTTAAGAGACGTCTGACATGCTCTTTACATACTGGAGGAATAATATATTTTGTTTTTAATACGAAACTCCTAGATATGTAATTCAGAGTTCATTTTGTTTTGGACAATATTGAAGCACCTTGCTTTAAAAACTTTACGTTTCTAGAATGTAATACCTTCAAATCCTTTTCCAACGTGACCGTGTTTAGTTTATATCTGCCCATTTTATGCACTTCCTAGTGATTTGAATCATAATCAAATCTAAAAGTTAGGGTCGTGCGTCGGCTTATCAACTTAATGAAGAAAGAGAATTAACATTTATACCATATTCTACACTGCTTTATAGATTTTCTAACATTTTTCATCAACATTGACCTTCTAAAAATTAAGTTATCAGTTTAGCGTTAAAAGTGCTTGAAAAATATTCTTGTTGTCTTGGTGGACTATAAACAGCAACGAGATAATTTTTTGTGCGTTTCATCTCAATTTCAATTGGTTAAAGATCTATGCTCCACCTTATATTTGTATCATTCATTATCGCGTTTTGTTCGTTTGTATAAATAGAATAAATCACGCCCATCAATTTCTGTTTATCATATTTTTATGAAATATTTGAAATTTCGATGATTTAATTCTACGATAAAATCCATGCTACACCTTTCAATCCATGTTAAGTGACATAAATAACATTATATTTTCTATTGTAACAAATGCACTTAATTCTTAAAAAATATTTCTCAAAACTCTCTGTGCATTTTTAGAAGCAAGAGACAACTCAAAAGTTTGGTTTGTGTATTTCAAATATGCTCCCATATCATATATATATATATATATATATATATATATATATATATATATATATATATATATAAAGGATAAGAATTTATGTTAAAATTTGTTGTTTCTAGGTTAGGGTGTTTGGTTGCATTTGATGATTGTGAGCTGTTTGACATTACCTGAAGTTTGTTGGGATTGTTGATTTAATTCCGTCGTTATGCGTTGTTTGTTATGTTACGTTATTTTGGTTTGTTGGTTTGATTTAATTTTTAGGTTGTTTGGTGTGTTACGTAGTTTAGACTTGTTGGTTTTATTTCATGGCTATGAGTGGTTTGTTTTGTTGCAAAGGATAGGTTATGTTGTTTGGGTTTAGTGTTTTTTTTTATAGATAATTATGAGTTTGTTGATAAGTTAGGATTTATAGGATAGTTTGTTTACTACTTTGGCTTTGATATTGATTGGAACTTTTATATAATCATTTATTTATGTAATATAACATAACATAACCTTCACCATTAACTCTACCCGAAAAATATTCATAAGATAAATACGTTTTTAGTCGCGTGTGCCTCTGTCTCACTGTCAGTCGGCCCGTCGGTCTATCAGTCCCCGTTTTGCTTTTATTGTTTTGGTAATAACATTGTAACTATTGGGCTGATTCTAATGAAATTTGAAACACTTGTGTTGTTTTACATTCACTATCAAATGCTATAATTGCAAAAGTCCTCTTAAAGTTATCCGGGGAATTTTCTGACAATAACTTCATAACTATTTGGCCGATTCTAACCAGATTTGCAACCCTTATGTTGTTTTACATTCTTCTTCAAATGATATAATTAATAAGGTCCTCATAAGGTTAGTCCGGGAATTATTGAAAGTTTTGAAGGTCACATGGTCATTAATCAGAGTATGTGAGAGCATGCGACGTTGGTCAGCAGACCTTGATATGTCTCCCAGTGCCCCCGTTATGCACTAATAGCATACGAAAATGAAAAAATTGAGAACTTTTTTTCAGCACATATGTAGGTGTTTTTCATCTTTATCTTTCTCTTTGTGAATGTATCGAGAGGAACCATGCGCTTTTAACTCTTCCTGAAAATGATGTATGAAATAAATATTCTTTTGTTTTTTCTAGCCCCAGGTTTGCGCCAATAGAATTCAAACAGACACACATACACAGATTCATATATATATATATATATATATCGCAAGAAAAGATGAGGAATTAAACCACATTCCCCGAAGACAATTTAATTCAAAACAGTTTCGGTGTATCTCACACCCTTTTTCAACTGAAACTGGATAGAAAATATAAGAAAATGCATACAAGCATAACACAAGGTCAGGTCGTGAAAGATCCCCTCTTTTTCCCCAATCCCCTACTTATGGCTAATCTGGGGGGGGAGGCCTAAACATATTGAATGGCTGACATTTTACTATTTTGTTTATTTGCTTTCTTATTACAGGATTAAAAGAAAATTGACCCTCAGATAGATTTAAATTAGGAACTGACGATATCAAGCTCGATTCTACGCTTCTTCTCTTAACATAGTTAGCCGATTGAAATACCATTTTACTTCCATTGAAATCGATCGTATGATTCAAGTCTTTAACATGGCAAAATATTCTACTGCTTTAGCTGCCCACTCTAATATCTCTTTTGTGTTCATACAATCTCTTTTCTAGATTTCTCCCCGTTTTCTCTATATAAACTTTATGGCAATCGTTGCATGGTATTGCATATACTCCTATGAAATTTTGTTCTTCGGGTTTCCTGGCAATCATCAATTGGTTTAAGGAATTATTATATTTAAAGGCTAGATTAATACCCGCTTTTCCAAATATGTCCTTTAAACTATCTTATTTATTATTAAATGGCAATGTTATACATTTGTTGAAGTCATTAGTGCGGGAAGGCTTATTACGATAGAATGTTTTTCTAGCTGCAAAATGGGCAGACGATATGAACCAATCGAGGTAATACAAATTAGAAAAAAATGGTCCTGATAATGACAATTTCTTCATTTAAATAGGAAGGATGACATATTTTGTATGCTTTAAGGAAAAGGTTAGAAATTACTGATTTTTTAACAGTATTATCGTAAAACGAAAAATAATGTATATAGGCATTTGAGTGGGTTGGTTTCCTATACACGTCAAGTTTTAATTCATGGTGATCTTTATTAATGAGGACATCTAAAAAGGGCAATCTTTTATCATATTCCCATTCATATTTAAATTTGATGGAGACATGCAAATTATTCAAATTACTAAAAAAGATATAAAAATCCTGGCCAATAGGCCATACAGAAAATACATAGTCAATGTACCTTAACCATATAAAGTTAGGGGGAGAAATTGTGGGAAGGAGTTCAGTCTCAAAATATTCCATGAAGAGACATGCCAATATCGAAGATAAACTATTTCCCATGCTAAGGCCAAATATTTGTCTATAAAACTCATTATTTACTCGAAATACATTGTCAGAGAGACGTAATTCAACTAAATCAATAAATTTACTCGTAGAAATGGGAAGATCCAAATTAAGTCTAGGCATGATTTCCCGCAGAAGGCCCAAGGTTTGGTCAACCGGAACTTTGGTAAACAAAGAGTTTACATCAAAGCTCACAAGTTTTCCATCCGGTAATTGCAAGTGGTTGAGGCGGTCAACGAAATCTTGAGTGTTCATAATGTGTGCAGATGAGATTCTTCCAACTGCTGGAGATAAATGCTTGGCGAGCCATTTGGACAGCTTATAAGTGGGAGAATTAATATTGGAAATGATTGGGCGTAAGGGAAATCCCTCTTTGTGTGTCTTTTGGAGCCCATACATATAGGGAAGTGAAAGATTCGTACTCCTAAATTGTTTAATTAAATCTGCGCTTTTCAATATTCTCTTCAATTTGTTGTTGAAATTGCTTGTTTTGTTATTGAGCGGATCACTTTGTAGCTTTTCATATGTGTTCACATCATTAAGAAGTTCATTTAATTTATCATTATAACTATGTTTGTCCACGATAATACTGTTAAAAAATCAGTAATTTCTAACCTTTTCCTTAAAGCATACAAAATATGTCATCCTTCCTATTTAAATGAAGAAATTGTCATTATCAGGACCATTTTTTTCTAATTTGTATTACCCCGATTGGTTCAAATCGTCTGCCCATTTTGCAGCTAGAAAAACATTCTATCGTAATAAGCCTTCCCGCACTAATGACTTCAACAAATGTATAACATTGCCATTTAATAATAAATTAGATAGTTTAAAGGACATATTTGGAAAAGCGGGTATTAATCTAGCCTTTAAATATAATAATTCCTTAAACCAATTGATGATTGCCAGGAAACCCGAAGAATATAATAACATAGGATTATATGCAATACCATGCAACGATTGCCATAAAGTTTATATAGAGAAAACGGGGAGAAATCTAGAAAAGAGATTGTATGAACACAAAAGAGATATTAGAGTGGGCAGCTAAAGAGGTAGAATATTTTGCCATGTTAAAGACTTGAATGGAAGTAAAATGGTATTTAAATCGGCTAACTATGTTAAGAGAAGAAGCGTAGAATCGAGCTTGATATCGTCAGTTCCTAATTTAAATCTATCTGAGGGTCAATTTTCTTTTAATCCTGTAATAAGAAAGCAAATAAACAAAATAGTAAAATGTCAGCCTTTTAATATGTTTAGCCCTCCCCCCCCAGATTAGCCACAAGTAGGGGATTGGGGAAAAAAGAGGGGATCTTTCACGACCTGACCTTGTGTTATGCTTGTATGCACTTTTCTCATATTTTCTATCCAGTGTCAGTTGAAAAAGGGGGTGAGATACACCGAAACTGTTCTGAATTAAATTGTCTTCGGGGAATGTGGTTTAATTCCTCATCTTTTCTTGCGATATATATATATATATATATATATATATATATATATATATATATATATATATATATATATATATATATATATATATATATATGAATCTGTGTATGTGTGTCTGTTTGAATTCTATTGGCGCAAACCTGGGGCTAGAAAAAACAAAAGAATATTTATTTCATACATCATTTTCAGGAAGAGTTAAAAGCGCATGGTCCCTCTCGATACATCCACAAATAGAAAGATAAAGATGAAAAACACCTACATATGTGCTGAAAAAAAGTTCTCAATTTTTTCATTTTCGTATGCTATTATTGCACTGGGAGACATATCAAGGTCTGCTGACCAACGTCGCATGCTCTCACATACTCTGATTTATGACCATACGACCTTCTAAACTTTCAATAATTCCCGGACTAACCTTAGGAGGACCTTATTAATTATATCATTTGAAGAAGAATGTAAAACAACATAAGGGTTGCAAATCTGGTTAGAATCGGCCAAATAGTTATGAAGTTATTGTCAGAAAATTCCCCGGATAACTTTGGGAGGACTTTTGCAATTATAGCATTTGATAGTGAATGTAAAACAACACAAGTGTTTCAAATTTCATTAGAACCAGCCCAATAGTTACAATGTTATTACCAAAACAATAAAAGCAAAACGGGGACTGATAGACCGACGGGCCGACTGACAGTGAGACAGAGGCACACGCGGCTAAGAATGTATTTATCTTATGAATATTTTTCGGGTAGAGTTAATGGTGAGGTTATGTTAAGGAATATTACATAAATAAATTATTATATAAAGTTCCAATCAATATCAAAGCCAAATTAGTAAACAAACTATCCTATAAATCCTATCTTATCAACAAACTCATAATTATCTATAAAAAAAACACTAAACCCAAACAACATAACCTAAATCCTTATCGTACCTTCGAATGAAGCTTAATTAAAACCAAGCAATGTCGATTATCCTTATCCTTTATATATATATATATATATATATATATATATATATATATATATATATATATATATATATATATATATATATATATATATATATATATATATATATATGATATGGGAGCATACTTGAAATACACAGACCAAAATTTTGAGTTGTCTCTTGCTTGTAAAAAAGCACAGAGAGTTTTGAGAGATATTTTTTAAGAATTAAGTGCATTTGTTACAATAGAAAATATAATGTTATTTATGTCACTTAACATGGATTGAAAGGTGTAGCATGGAATTTATCGTAGATTAAATCATCGAAATTTTAAATATTTAATAAAAATATGATAAACAGTAATTGATGGGCCTGATTTATTCTATTTATACAAACGAACAAAACGCGATAATGAATGATACAAATATAATTTTGAGCGTAGATCTTTAACCAACTGAAATTGAGATGAAACGCACAAAAAATTATCTCGTTGCTGTTTAAAGTCCACCAAGACAACAAGAATATTTTTCAAGCACTTTTAACGCTACACTGATAACTTAATTTTTAGAAGGTCAATGTTGATGAAAAATGTTAGAAAATCTATAAAGCAGTGTAGAATATGGTATAAATGTTAATTCTCTTTCTTCATTAAGTTGATAAGCCGACGCACGACCCTAACTTTTAGATTTGATTATGATTCAAATCACTAGGAAGTGCATAAAATGGGCAGATATAAACTAAACACGGTCACGTTGGAAAAGGATTTGAGTGTATTACATTCTAGAAACGTAAAGTTTTTAAAGCAAGGTGCTTCAATATCGTCCAAAACAAAATGAACTCTGAATTACATATCTAGGAGTTTCGTATTAAAAACAAAATATATTATTCCTCCAGTATGTAAAGAGCATGTCAGACGTCTCTTAAATATGTGGTTCGATTTGAGGCCCTGACTTTGCAAACAGGCATTTTAACTTCAGAATGCTTTCAACGTAGAGTGAAGAAGTTAATATCTGAACTTCGAAGTAACTCATATAAAGTCAAACAAGGACGTCTATATTTGTTTGTTTTTTTGGAAAATTATCGTCTGCACAGAAACTCATGGCAGATCTAAAATACTGCATGAGTTGCTTTATAAGATAGATAACCCCGCGGCAACTAGAAATAACGGCTTTATGCTTATTAATTAAAGATTTAACACTGCGATAGCTCATACAATTTTAACTGAGACAATTAGTAAAAATAAAATAATTTACCCTGGCAAGTTAATATGTTATAAAGTTAATGAATATTAATTAAACAAATAAAACTCATAAACAATGTATAGCTCATATTTGAAGTGTCAGAACAGATTGTTTCTAATAATGAAAGCTATTTATACTTTAGGAACTCAATAGATTTTTACCTCATGTTACAATCTTAATTACTTCATGCATGACTCAATGACTCATGCAAAATAACATTATTAGCTGGTTCCTCACCGGACAAATGGTGTCCCAAACATTTCTGAGAACTTCTCGAAGACCTTAGTTTCAAACATATAATTTATAATAATATATTAATATAAAAAAAAACAATTAATACCCCCAAACTTCACAAAAGAGGCACAATAATCTTCTCTCCCCTTAAAGTTGTCTCATATTCCTTTCAAAAAATTTATATTGGGACTATTCACGACCTCTTGCAGCATTTGATTCCAGAAATCTATTTATCTATTGATAAGAAAAATATTTTGTTAAATCTAACCCTCACCTTTTTTTATCTTTTAAGTCGTTTCGCCTAGTCTTCTTGTTACCTTCCAAACCTATCACCTATTTTATTATTCCCAGAAAAAAATTAAAATTTTGAATCATATCCACTCCTGGAAACACTTTCATCACATGAGAACATACACATGCAGCATCCTCATTTTAGCTACATATATAAGCTACCTCATGCTTTCCTTCTTTTCACTTACTAGCAGCTTGATATAGTGTCTAAAATGGGGACTCTAGCCTATATACATTTTATAAATGTCTTATTATCTATAAAGTTTAGGAGTAATTTCCTACCTTTAAAAATAACATTCCATTTACTGAAGCACATCCATATTTTTTTCCTTAATACAACTCTTAAAAAAGCCTTACTGACGTATCCATTACTACCTCATTTGCTTAATCATCGTTACTAATTTCAGCCAATGCCCAGTCATTTCTTTGTTAAATTCTCCTTTTTCCCTTCTAATGAAAGTATCTTTGCTTTTTTTAAATTTAAACGTCATCTGTTACATATGTGTTCAGATAGTATTTTATTTAAATCAATCTGCACTTTAAAATTACGTTATTTTCTACTACAGACATCAGTTTACTTGTCATCGGCAAAGATTGGTACTTTATTATTAACTCACTTCCCATGATTATTGATATAATTTACATATAATGATGTCCTTAGAACTGATCCCTGAGGTACACCACGAATACCATTCTTCTACTGTGACTGCACTTCATTTTATACTAATGTTCTGAGAATTGATAATTGAGGTAACCTACTGATAACAACATTCCACTGTGACTGTGTTCCATTTAATACTAATCTCTGCTTTCCCCTTTACAAACATTCAGCTATGCATTCAACCCTCTAAAATACATCCCATGATTTATAATTTATAAGCTAGTCGTTTTTGTGCAACCTTTGCTAAAGCTCTGCTAAGATTTAAGTAAAGTACATCTACATTCTCTTCTTACCTAATTCTTTTGTGTCATAATCTGCATATTGCACTTAGTTAACTCTTATGTCCCTAAGTTTACCAACCATGGAATTTATACCTTTTGTAGTAACGAAATTTAAGGGCATGTACTTTTTCTGTTAAAAGTGGGTACTTCCTTCGCTCTTTTCTAATGAAAAGAGCGAATATAGAAGGTGTCTCTTTTAATAGCTTTGTATTATTTTTTATAACACTAAATAAGCTTTAGATAAAATGTCTGTGCATGTATAAAATTTGTCTATGTCAAAATTTTTATCCATGTTTGGAATTGAATAAATTCGCGAAGTAAACCCTCGGATGTTTAGGAAAGCCTATTTTATAAACCAACAAATTTCTTATAATATGGTATAAACCAAATTTCTGTATAATTCCTATTCGTATTAAATCTTAAAATCTTTTCAACTTAATCCACGCCAGTTACCTAAACCTAAATTTTTGGGTAACTTGTACTCCTTAATTTTGATCGAAAATGATGAAAATAACGTATAACCATACACATTTATGAAAACAATGGAAATTTCATCCCCCTAAATCTTTATATATGCAACTATTTTGTGTCTAAATTTTACTTTACTTCGTTAAAAAAATACAAGAGTATAAAAACCGCCAGAATGCACTATAAAACTTCTAAAGAGTTACTACAATACTTACGACCCATTCCTTAGGTAGACTAAAATGAATCTATTCAGAGACAGAGGCCTTGTTTTTATTTATTTCAGTTACAAATCTTTTAATGACTTTCTTCTCTCTATTAAAGGTATTCAACACCTCTTTTCCTGACCTAGAATTATCATAAACTAAACTAGTCAGGTTATCTTCTGTATATACTGCAGCAAAATGATCATTAAGTTCCTCAACTCTTTCCTCATCCGTTTCTTTCACATATTTTTCATATGTGATAAGTCATATGTTATATGTATTAGATAAAATAAACTTAGATCATTCTAAGTCATTCTATAATGATTTAACTTTTCAACATTATTTTCCAACTACGATTCTTTCTATAACTTTTCATTTCAAAATTTTCTTACTATCTCCTGATTTGACCATAATAGTTTCGTACATTTCCTCCTCCATATATTGCATACATTTTTTTCTTACCACAAAACCTATTCCACACCTTACCAAACATCAAACCTTCCTTCTAACACATACTCCTTACCTATTCAGCCCAATTCCACGAGAAATATTAAAAAAAGCTCTAATAACATAAACTCCCAACCATCTTTAGGTATACATAGATCAATAATTTATTGCTCTTTGTACAACAAGAAATCTGTCAGATTTATGTAATATATTTTCGCTGGCGAGACACATTTAGTCTCTATAGAACAAGCCTGAAAGATAATCCACATCTAAGCCTATTTGCACAATACAAGTTCAAGGTGGCTTTCCATTGCATTGCAATTTTACCTATGCTCTGCTTGATTGTATGATTGAATAAATTGATAATTCTTACACTAACTTGAATTTTCAATTTAATATTTAAAGCTGTTTAATATTAATTCTTCTCATCTTTAATATCTAGATTTAATTCTCTGATTTTAATTCTTAGTTTTGATTTTAATTTTCATTTATTCTGTATTTTTCTTCTACTATCCCTAAGGTGGGGATTAAGAATACTACGATAGTGAAAGTTGCGCTTTGATTATAGTAGCCTAAATAGGACTGCAACCATGTGTGCCGGGAAGGATTTAGGTATAATGATGCCTTATCTTCCTACTTGTCAATTTTATGTCTATATAATATACATCTTTAATCTCTTGGTTTAATCTTAATCTCTGATTTCACTCCGCATTAAACTTTTACTCCTACCTTCATTTTTAATTAGCAGACCTAATCTTTAATGTCGCATAAATATCTGTCTAATTTGCATCTCTTTGCAGAGATATTGAAGATATTAACACGGACATTCTCCATTTGGATATCTGGTAAGTTTATTTCCCCAAATTTGACGAAACGTTGAGGGTTTATTATAGCTTCTCTCACGCAGTTGTTAATATTCACACCAACCATTCGTGATAATTAAAAAAATACCTTCCCGGTAATGGGGATTCGGAATTTATTAATATTCGTTATTTAAGTGATTTGTTATTGTCCATTTAGAATGGTTTGGGTGGAAATATATAACCTAGTAGTAAATCAAAAGAGAAGCTAGAAACTAGGTAAAATGGAAATTAGTGAGTTGCAAGTTTAATTTTTGTACAGTCGTTGCAATGCCGTTCACTAAGTTAAAAATTATAAGGCGCTCTCAATAGGACGTAACGTTACTAGTAATAAAGCGGCTGTTGTGGCTGTGTGAAAAATTGGCATAAAATAGAACCGTTGGGTAGTACTAATAGGAGTAATGTTAGTGGTAGTGTAGTAGTAGTGGTGATGGTGGTGGTAGTGTATTAGTAATAGTGGTGGTGGGGAAGTAGTAATAGTGGTGGTGATGGTGTGGGTGGTGTAGTAATAGTGTTGCTGGTGGAAGTACGGAAATATTAGTAGTGGTTGTGTAGCAGTATTGGTGGTAGTGGTGTTGTAGTAGTATTAGTGCTGATGTAGTAGGTGTGTAATGGTGGTCGTCTTATCGTTTTGGGGGTGATGGTGGTGTCGTAATTGTTGTGGTAGTAGGGGTTGTGTAGTAGGAGTGGTGGTGTAGTAGAAGTGGTGGTGTAGAATTAATAGTGGTGTTGATGTAGTATAAATGGTGGTGGTGGTGGTTGTTCGTTAGTAGTGGTGTTGGTGGTGGTCAGTAGTAGTGGTGGTCCAGTAGAAGTGGTTGTAGTGTTGGTGTAGTAAAAGTGGTGGTGTTGTAGTAAAGAGGGTGTAGTAGTAGTGGTGTTGATTAATTAGTCGTGGTGGTAGTGGTGATTGTGTAGTAGTAGTGGTGTTGTTAGTGGTATAGTAGTACTGGTGGTAGTTGTGGTGGCGTAGTAGTAGAGCTAGTGGTGGGGGAAGTATTCTAGTAGTAGTGGTAGTGGAGGGTGTAATAGTATTGGTGGTGGTGGTAGTCTCAAACTCAAAACAAGAACCAAAATAGCAATTAAAATGAAACAAGAATCCAATTAGCAAATCTGGAATTAAAATAAGATTAAAAGAAATCGTCGTGGCTAAACTATTGTAGTTGACACTTCTGTTTGGTCTCATTCAACAGATCATTATCAAAACCTTTTTTTGGCTCTAATGATCCCATGGATGGGACTATTGGAAAGCGTGGATTTCTCTAAGATTTCTGAAATGCCTCAAATGAAAAAGAGAAACCTGGTTTCTCGACCGGGACGAAAATCGGCATAAAAAAAGTTATCAATTTCCTGCACATTTTCCCGAATAAGCAGAGAGAAAAATTAGATTAATAAAGATATTTTCATTGACTTTAATCGGGGATTGCAGCTTGTTGTTGTGTTCACGAGTTCATTGGTTCCGACCATAGCAGTTCAGTGTGATGAGCCGTTTATTTTGCAATTTATATTATTTTTCTTCTTTTAATGTCTGTTTTCAACCTTTTTCGGATCATATTAGATGAATGTTCCTTCGTTATAAGTTATCTTTTCGTTCATAATATGTAAATTAACAAATAACATTAATATCTACTTATTTTATGACATTCATCATTCCTTGAACACTAAATCACAACTCATCATCATTTTATATAGTGTATAAATAGATATGGCCCAAACCTTTTCTGGCTAAGACACTGTTAGAGTCCATTCACCGTATCATTAGGGAAATTCTATTCTGTACTATTAGAGCAAAGGCAATTGAAAATAATTTAATATTACTAATTTGATTTCTGACGTCATTGTACTTGTTCCCGCCTGTTTTTAATGGTTTTTAAAGTCATCATTACCGTCGAAGAGCTAGAAATCTATCATTAGTTTGAATTTTATCACTTCTTCAAATGGTGACTGTTTTAGTTTGTTTTATTGTTTATGAATATCGTTCTTTGTTTTCTTTCGTCAGTTGCTTTCCATTCATAATAAATGGTCCTTCACTTTCTTTCTTCTGAAAATAATACATTGATTAATTTCATTTAAGCAAGAAAAAAGTAAAACCAACATGAATATCTAAGCGAAATTCTCTCATTTCAGTTACAAAACTCCCTTCCATTATTTATACGTAAAGAGATATTAACTTGTGAAAAAATGTTTTTATCTTCTTTAATTTAAATAATATTTCAAAATAAAGAAATTCGGTTATCATAAATTCCATTTGAGTATCAATTAACGGATGAAAAGGGGGAATTTGACGGAGAGACAATAAATTTAGTGCTCCGTAAGGTCCATGTATCCTTCCTGTTTGCTTCTTACTTCCAAATACAGCTCGAACTTAACATCAGTACAGCAGTTTTTTTTATTAATTATAATTGTTCTTTTCTTTGAATAATAAGATATCTTAATATTTTAACTAATGACATTGTCAGGAATAACATTAAGCGGTTTTTTATTTTGAGTGGTCCTGAAATGAACTAATGAGAAGCCTAAAAAAATCCATAGTGCTGCACACTAGCAGTCAGTAGAGAAACGGATAAATCAATAAGATTGACGATCTTACGAAATTGTGAGAAGGTGAAAAAAAACAAGAACAGGCATTTCTCTAAGCCAGGTGTTATTTATTCCTTGTCCTATTCTAAATTGAAAATCTAAGATGAGTTTTACTCAAAATAATGAATGCAGAAAAGGAGCTTAAATACTCTTTAAATCTACTCTTCTTGTATCTTTATTGTTGAAAGTGATTTTTTAAAATGATTACTTATTGTTTTCAAAATTAAAAACTATTTTACCCTATATAGATGACTCTCTCTCTCTCTGTCTATCTCTCTCTCTACCTCTATATTTGTCTCCATTTTCATACTCTTTTATTTTATTCTCCTTTCTTTCTCTGTTAATTATTTTTCCTCTCTTCCCCCCCACGCATTTGTGCGTCTTCCTGTTGATTCGCATGAGAAGGGACCACGACGATGAGACCAGCGTCCTGGAGATGGTCAGCAAACTGAATGAGGTCAAAGGTGTGAAAGGGCTGGGCAGATTCTTCAAGCAGGTTGCCCAATCGGCGCGATCCGGGGGTCAAGATGACTTCCTGGGCTGTGTCAATATCCCGCTGCAGGTGAGACCATGGGCATGATTGTCTGTAACGGGTAGCAGGGTGGCAATGGTGACTTGAGAATTCTCTTTATTCACTCAATAATTAATTAAGAAGGGAAACATCATTTTTGCACTGTTTACACTCGGTAAAGTAATTTTATTACCCATTTTTTTCTATTTTTATTTTGTGTTACTTTCCTTACTCTATATTCTTTTCATTCGCTTATTAAAGCTATTTTACTAATATTATTAAATTTACATACCTAAATCATTTCCTTTGTTCTTCCTTTTCATTTTTTTTCGTTTTTTTAAGATTATATCCAAAATTCATTTCGCTTATTTATCTCTTTCATTTCTCCGTTATTTTTCTTCCTTTTTAAATATATTTTCCGAATTCATTTCCTTCATTTAATCTCTTCCTTTCCCTATCCATGTTTCCTCTTTCTTTTAAATTACTTCCAAAATTGATTTCAAATTTTCGACGCCTTCATTTCCCCAAATTACTATATGTATTCTTTGCCTCCTTTACATCTTTTCCAATTATTCCCGTATTCATTATCTCTAATCTTCGTATGTCGTTGACTTCAGTCGATCATATTCCCAACGTTTTTTCTGGCTTCAGGAGATCCCCAGCACTGGATTGGAGAAGTGGTTTCCACTGGAAGGAAGATCTCAACGATCTAAGATCCAGGGGGAAATTCACCTGAAGATGTGGCTGTCAACGCGAGAAGACAGGTAAGGAAAGGAAGGCCTTATTAGTTCGAGCGGTAAGGGTGGCAAACCTTTGACACGGGTGCTGGGAGGCTAAGTAAGGAAGACCTTCTTAGATCTTACGGTAAGGGTGGAAAACTTTTCACACGGGTGCCGGCAGGGTAGGTAAAGTAGGCCTTCTTAGATCTTACGGTAAGGGTGGTAAACCTTTGACACGGGTGCGGGCAGGGTAGATAAGGAAGTCCTTCAGGGTCTTACTGTAAGGGTTGCAAACCTTTGACACGGGTGTCAGAAGGGTAGATAAGGAGTGCCTTCTTAGATCTTACGATAAGGGTGGCAAACCTTTGACACGGCTGCCTGCAGGGTAGGTAAGGAAGGCCTTCCTAGGTAGTACGGTGAGGGTGGCAAACCTTTCACCCTGGTGCCAGCAAAGTAGATAAGGAAGGCCTTTTCAGATCTTACGGCAAGGGTGGCAAATTTTAGGCACGGGTGCCGGCAGGGTAGCTAAGGTAGGCCTTCTTAGATTTTACAGTAAGAGTTGAAACCTTTCACACAAGTGTCGGAAGGGTAGATAAGGAGTGCCTTCTTAGATCTTACGATAAGGGTGGCAAACCTCTGACCCGGGTGCCTGCAGGGTAGATAAGGAAGGCCTTCTTAGGTAGTATGGTGAGGGTGGCAAACCTTTGACACGGATGCCGGCAGGATTGTACGCCTTCAATTTCTTTCAGCATGCGAAGCCATACGCAACCTTAATCAAGTGTAATCTAAAACCCAGTAGTAATGACACATTTTTATTATATGGAACTATATCCGTGAGAAAGTGGGAAATTAAAATGGTAGTTACTCAGGATTACTGACGTACACCTCCACTACGATCTTGAATTTGTTTTATTAAGGCTTCCTCAAAAAGAATTTAAAAAATAATATTTTATTCAACAACAATGTCACAGAGAAGGTAGAAATTTAATTAGGAAATTGTAGCACGCATAATCCTGGCATGGATTTTTATATGTGCTCAAATATACACAGATATATACAGTTTTTTGCGGATATATATATATATATATATATATATATATATATATATATATATATATATATATATATATATATAAAACACCGTAATTATCTGTGAATATTCTCTAATTAATATCACGTCTTCTTACGGGTGATTGGCGGCGGCTTCCTTGCACACGCTAAACATTTTCCTTTTGGATGGACTGAGCGCAGAAGGCACGAAGATGGTGAGTCGTGGGCGGAATCCAAACAGCATCGGCAAATCATCAGTTTGTTCATCGCCGAGGAGATGTCCCGAATGGGGGTAAGGGTTGAGGAAAATCCGGCCCCTGTTAAAAAGAGCTGACGAATAAAAAATAATAATGGACTGCGAGTTGTGTATATGATTCTTTATTTTTATATTTATTTTTCTATTCCCTTTTCTTCTTTCTTACTTTCTTTTGAAGGTAGAAAGAAAGGCGCAAAAACCGTGCATTGCACACTATATATCCATATAGTTCAAGAGAGAAAGAAAATTGGACGTGAATGAGCACATGAGACAAGAAACTGTATTTTTTAAAAACTAAGAGGAAGGGAGATTGGAAGATAAAGATCAAAGAGAGCTAATGACAACACATCGAAGGTAATCCATACTGAGAGGACAAGAGTAGAACCAACGACTGGCAAATGGGAGATCCGAGTTCGACTACCGGGAGTCGAACTTGGATCTCCCGTTTGCCAGTCAGTTGTTTTATAGTTGAGTTACACGGCTAGCATAGTTCAATTTTCGCCCTTAGCGTTATTCGTGTCTTCTCATTAAGGATGGTCTTTAATCTGGTGACCTTTGCTCTCCTTGATCTCCTTCTTTCAATGACCTCTTCTCTTGTGCTCATTCCCTCCAAATTTCTAGCTCTCCTGTACTATATGGATACCAGCTAATTGCTTCGCGACTCCTCCATACTAGGGGAGCTTCGTTTCCCTACTAAGATTAAAATTTAAAATAAAAAAAGGCAGCCATGGTTAAATTTTTATAAATTTTCTAAATTAAATTTCGCTCCTTTCAAAATATCACGTTGCTAAAATATAGAGGTATAGAATAGAAGAAATATAAAAATAAATTTTCTGAACTACAACATTAGTTCGATACATATATTTATTTCTGAACTTCACCATTTTATTTTTTGATATGATAAAAGAATTATTAGAAATAACTTTGATAAAAAAACAAGTCATACCCAAACTAAGATGAAATTATTATTCAAATACTCTGAAAAATCCCCTTCTTAAATTATAAGGTTAGTGATGATGATGAAGTGATGATGTATTGTGCAGTACACAGATTCTGATCTTTCTTTCTGTCTTCAAAATATTTTGGAAAGGCAAAAATGAAATATGGCGAAATCCCTGTGGAGGTTGGTTGTTATCATCTGAAGACCTTGTCTTTGCTCTTTCTTAATTTATATATATATATATATATATATATATATATATATATATATATATATATATATATATATATATATATATGTTTATATATATGGAAAACTCACAAAGTATTGCGTGAGTAAGCAATAAATGCCACCAAGTCAGCCTAATTAATTTAATTTTCCCGGTGGACTTTGTTGCATATATATATATATATATATATATATAAGTATTTATATTGTGAGGGACAAGTATTTACACACTTAAATTTTCAATATTTCTGAAATATTTCTTGCTTTCTTCTGATTATAAATTTAACTGGAAACTCAATAACATAAACATCTGAGAATATTGCTATTAAACAAAGGAAATTTTATAATTTTTATGAAATGGCTAAGTGAAGCTTTATAAATTTCTAGAGCTTGCCTTGAGCGATGCAAAATGTCACAGAACTTGCTATTTAAAAGCAAATAATTAAACTTCATTTAGATGGATTATCCTATAGGTCCATTTCCAGCCAAGTTGAAGTACTTTAAGCAACTATAGGTTTTATAATTCGAAAGCATCGCGAGTATCGAACCACTTCCAACTTGCCAAGAGCCAGTGCTCCTATCAAGATTAACGATGGGTCTCGATGTTATATGCTTTGAAAGTTAAAGAATTATCCACTGTTTACGGTGAAAATATGTCAAGCCATCTGAAGTTGTCTGGGATTAAAGTGATTATAAGAACTCTTAGTAGAGAGCTCCATCTTAATGATCTGCATTCTTTCACCTCACGCAAAACTCCAGGTAAGAGCTGAGGCCGAGAAGTCTCAGATTTCTGAGACTTCAGTCGTTGCCCTTATAGTAAGTGGCAACGACCTCTACCTCAGAGGAGGTAGGGTAGGCTCTACAGGCGAGATTATAAAGACGGTTATGGGCGCTGCGACGACTGTGGATTGAAAACCCGCAAACGCGTCGTGGTGGGGATGCTCCCGAGGTGGGGTCCAAGCCGGACTGCCCACGTAAGGAACATGTCACTAAACCGGCGCCTTGCAGACCTCTGTACGGCGGAGGGTGTCTTTTTTGTTGACTCCTACGCCGTATTCTATGGTAGAAACGACCTCTACCAAAAGGATGTGGTGCACCTCTCATTTAAGGGCAAGGCTTTCCTAGCCAACCTCATCCAGGATGTCGTGGAGTGCACCCAAAGGAGTGTCCGGCCCATTGGGAAGGCGGACGTACGCCAGTACACCGGAGTCACTCCCCAAACAACTTTCTTGGAGGTTGTCAAAAATGGTGCCACCGTGACAACCAAGAATCCGGGAAATGAAAGAGTATAGGGGGTCCTACATTAGGGGACTCCTTGAAAGTTCTTCTGTTCAATGCGAGGTCTATCAGGAACAAGTTTCCTGAGCTCCGTGGCCTCGTAGCGACGAAAGAACCTGAAATGGTAGTCAAAACAGAATCGTGGTTAAAAACCTCAAACCGAGACTTTGAAGGCAAATTTACGGTTCCTGGCTACCAACTCTTCCACAAAGATAGGACAGACACAGAGAGGGTGGTGGTGTAATGTTGTATGTCAAGGATACAATCAAATATAAGAACTCCAACATTATATCCGATCACGAGCTTCTAGGCGTTGACCTAGAGATAGAGCCTGTCAGATACAGGACCCTGGTGCTTTACAGACCCCCTTCCCATCTTGTTGAGAATGACAGGGAACTGAACCAGCTGCTGGGTAAACTTGTTCAAGGCAGAGTGTGCATCGTTATGGGCGACTTCAACAGCTAAGTTGACTTGGAAACCAGAGCAGCCTTTGGCGATATCGCGCTACTCCTGGAGTTCGCCAACAACGAGTTCCTCACTCAATGGGTCAGAGAACCGACGAGAGGTGAAAATATCCTCGACTTGGTCTTCACCTCTGAGGATGATATCGTTGAGGATCTCTCTGAAAGCGAAGAGCTCAGTGGCAGTGATCATCAGCTAAACAGATTTACCATCAAAATCCGCAAGGTAAGGTCTGTTGCCAGTTAATCAAGGAAACTTGACTTGAGGAGAGCAGACTTTGCAAGCCTTCGTGTTGGACTGACTGACGTGAGGCTAGAAGTGTGCGATGCTATTGAAGACTCGTGGAATAGTTTCAAAACCACATTCATGAGTCTTCAATCGCGTTTCATCCCTCTGAAATGTCCCCGTCGGTCTTCTGTTCAACCAAAGTGGTTTAATCGAGAAATCAGCCAACTGCTTAGGGAGAAGAGAACTGTGTACCAGCAATCGAAGATCTCAGGTGACTTTGACGAATACCGGAGGCTAGTCAGGAGAGTGAAGTCCAGCATAAGGGCAGCTAAGCGGTCTGAGGAACTCCGGGTGGCGAGACGCTGTAAAGAGAATCCCAAGGAGTTCTTTGGATATGTAAACAGCCGTAAACCAGTCCGTCGAACGATTGGCCCTTTGAATAATGAGGAGGGCACATTAAAGCATTCAGATGCAGAAAATGCTAACCTCCTCAACAAATACTTCTCTTCAGTGTTTACTGAAGAGTGTGGTCCCATCCCCAGCCGACGGATTCTTACTCAGGGGAAAAGCTGGAGGATATGGACTTCACCGAAGTTGAAATCAAAAAGAAGATCAGTGACCTAATGACGAATAAGTCACCTGGCCCGGATGGGTTTCTACCTAAAGTGTTAAAAAAAGTGTGCAATCAAGTGTCACGACACCTGAGCGCAATCTTCAACATGTCAATCCAGACCAAATGTGTTCCTAGAGACTGGCGTGAGGCGGAGGTGACTCCTATCTTCAAGAAAGGAGACCGTAACCAACCGTCGAACTACCGACTTATCAGTCTGACTTCGATAGTCGGTAAACTCATGGAAAGCATCATGGTGGACAAAGTGACGTCGTATTTAGAGTCAAACCTGCTACTGAGGAGTTCCCAACACGGCTTCCAAAGGCAACGGTCATGCCTGACGAACCTTGTGGAATTCTTCCACTTCGTTTTCAGTAAGCACGATCGGGACAAGGTGGTGGATGTGGTCTACCTAGACTTTCAGAAAGCCTTTGATAAGGTACCACACCGCCGCCTTCTCCGGAAAGTGTGAGCGCTGGCATAGACGGAAAGGTAGCCGGCTGGATCGAGAACTGGCTAAGTGGCAGACGGTAACGGGTGGTGGTAAATCGACAGTCTTCTGAGTGGGTGCCCGTTTATGTCTATCCGACATAAAAGTTATGAGGATACTAAGGGAATTAGATCTGTTCTTGCTGGAAACCCGTAGACTGCGTGGTCAGCTCATCGAAGTTTTCAAAATACTTCCAGGGTTTGACAATGTTGACTCCCAGGATATTTTTCACACTGAGTGAGAACAGAACGCGCAATCACGGCTTTAAACTTGAACTGAAGCGTTACAACCACCATCTCTGTGTTTACTTACAGTATCTGCGGTAAGTGCAATGCACTTCCAGTGGAAGTTGTGAACAGTGAATCTGTTGACCAGTTCAAGTCAAGACTAGACAAAGTCTTAAAACGTGGCTGTTTAGGGACGCAAAACAATTGAGCAGCCATGTGCCTGCTCGATTTCTATCCAAAGGTACCCTCTTTGAATGGACCGTAAGTTCTCCTAGGGTACTTCCTTTCCTTGTTACTCCTTGTAAAGAACCGTTTAAATTTGACAGGGATCATCTTGAAAAGGTAAGTGAATTTCGGAACGTTATATGACCGTGCAAAAGAAATTGCTTATGATCCTAAGCACACTATCATACCGTGAACCAGGGAGGAGGTAGTCTCATGGGCTGGGACTGCTTGAATACACATGGGTCAGGAGCACTGCAAATCTTGATGGAGAATTGGATGGTTTCACGTATCTAAAGATACTATAGAGAAAGCTGGTCCTAAGTGCGCAAAAATTCTACGGACGAACTCAATGAATATTGAGCAGGACAACAATCCTAAGCAAAGACCCAAATGAATTCAGGAATGGTTTAATAAGAAAAAATAAACCTCCGTACATGTCCAGACCTCCATCCTATTGAGGATATGTGGCAAATACTAAAAAACGCAATCTGAAAGAGAAACACACAGAACCTTGCCTCTTTAAGGAAGATGTAGGTAGAAGAAGGGAAGAAAAGGTCCAAAAATGATTGCAAAAAGCCAATATCAATTGATGAGAATAATCTTCGTGCTGTTATTTCAAACTAAGGTTATGACACTAAATATTAAATGACTTAAATTATTGTTGGTTTAATAATTTTGTCACCGGCTAAATTTTGTTTATTTGTAATTGTCGATATATACAACGAAAAATCTCTGTTTTATGTAATTCTTCTGTTAAATATATGTTGACTGAGTTTCCAGTAAATTAGTGTAAGTAAGAAGAAGAAAACACGAAATATTGCAAATTTAAGGGTGCAAATATTTGAGTCACCGCACTGTAAATATATATATAAATATATATATATATATATATATATATATTTATATGCATTATTTTCTTTCTGCTTTGTTAATAGGATGGTCTATGATACATTGTACAGTCAATTTTGTTGAAAGGGTGCAGTGACAGGTCTAAATTTACATATATATCTCTGCATATTTTAGCTCTCGCTACCCTCTCATTGCACCACATAGTACATTTAATGACATTCAACATTTTTCAGATATCTTGTGAAAGAGAACATCATTTTTGTTTCCTTTTTCTTCCACTAACATCCCTCAATATTTCTATCATTTTCCTTCTATGTGCATTTGTTTTTATATTCTTTCCTAAACTCGCTCGCACTCATGGTTTTATATCCTGGTCAACTTATCTAACCTTACTCTTTCTTTCTCTCGATCAATCTATCTTTCCACACATGTATTTATTTCTCTTTAATATTTCGTCATCATACAATGAAAAACGTATATGTATATATATATATATATATATATTTATAGTAGGAATATAAAGACCCAGGAGATTCCCTTAATCATTTATTGGCCTGACGTTTCGGACCTTCGCTTGGACCATCATCATCGACTGTATCGACTAATGAGAAGGGGAAGAAATATTAGCAATAACAGTTAATGAGTTAGAAACATGCATTATATAACGGCTAAAAAAGCGGGGGAAGGCAAGATAAATCAATAAAATGGACAAATATTAAAAGGAAAGTAAAAACAAAAATAACATTATATAGAATTACTTGATACTATCCAGTGTAATTTGGGAAAAATAATAGGAAGAAGTGAAGTTTTAATATAAACTGACCTGAGTATCAAATTGAAAGGTAACTGGAATAAAGAATAAAATAACCTATTATATTAAATTTTAAAGAAAGAACAAAAGTGAACGAATTAAACAGACAGACTAACCTTTATCATTAGAGTTGTGAAATCAACTAACTAACGATAAAGAGCTACTAACGAGATTTGTTCGGTTGGCTAATTAATGTACTGAAATGTTGGTTGGTATTATTGTGAATAGTTTAATTGAAGAGGTGTAATTACTAAGGTTGGGATTTACTTTATTGATGTACAGCGACTCTAAGTTTTTCAAATCAAGAGAAGTTAAGGTTGAAGATAAGATGGTAAATGAATCAGGATTAAGAGGATGTTGGCGATAATCGAAGTGTTGCCTGATGGAAGAGGCTTCAAGTTAAGAAATGATAATCCTAGTCCTATGATACAAACCTAAGTACTTTGCGACCCTGCATTTGAGTTGTAAGCCAAGTTGGCCTACATAACAACTGTGGCAGGTCGTACGTGTATAATTGTAAACTATACAGGATCGCAAGCCAATAGGAATTGGCTCATTATGGAGAAAAAAGGCATCCAACGATACAGCGTTAGAATGAATACAAAAGAATTGACATTGAGGTAAATGGTTGTTGAGGGTAGAGAGAGGGTGTTTGGCAAACTTGGATGTTAAATACTCGATAAGGGATAATATAAGGAAATCCTTCTGCTTAGATACAGTATTAAGAATGGCTCGAATTCAATATGTTTTGGAAAGAAATTTGGATACTAACTGATCGAAGATGAAATCGGGGTAATAATTAACATTAAAGAATTCCCTTTAATCAAGTCATTTCTTCATGAAAAGTTAACCAGTTAGAGGAAATATGGTAGGCTATGAAAATTCTACTTTAATGCTAGATAATTTAAACTGACTGAGAGAGCTAGTAAAAAATGTGTACCCAATTTAGTGGTTATAGGTTTTCTGTAAATAAATGAAACCAATAGACAAACTACAGGAGAGGCGTCATCTCGGCTGGTGATAGTTGATTCAATCACCATCCATCATCAAGTCTGCCATGAGTCATCCTTCTGGATGGCCTCTCTGGGTCCATTATTCCATTCATCTAACATTTTCAACAAGGCAGTTACACCGCTGTGCCAAAGATTGTGGTGGAGGAGGGAACATTTCTCATCTTTTCATACTCATACAACAAAAAATTAAAATTCTTATACCGAGGCAAGCACAGATACGAAGACAAGGAACGGACCACAATGGACGATCACGAAGGTGCGAAGAGAGTTCCTCTTCGTATCCTTCCCGGGAAAGAAAAACCTACCAGAGAAAAAACCCTACAAGCAATTTACGCTAAAAAAGAGTAATTTTACTCAGTTGAAATGACCGATACAACGGATGTGTTGCGCTTTGCGACACCGAAAAAGATTTAGACCTCCTCTTAGGCGAAGATTCGGCTAAGAAATTTGCCCAAATCGGTCTTGCTCCACGCACACCCCTAAACGTCAGGACGAAAAGATCTATAATTTGCCGATGTCTCGAGCCATGGGTCGGAGCCCACTCAACCACGGCAATCAAAGAAAAACTAAAAAAGAAACAAACTTGTGCCAGAATCAAAGGCGTTGTGAAATTCAAAAACCAAAACGGCGAAGAAAACACACACGTCTTCGAAGTCATATTTTGGACCACGGAAATGGCAAAAGAGGCCTGCTTGCCTTTTACACAAAGATATCTCCGGACCAAAACGAAAGAGAGAAATTTGTCTCTGTTCAGGTGTACTTCAGATGTTACGCCCTGGACCACATGGACAGAGGAATGCCAATTCAATTTTCAGAGCTTGTTTAGAATGTTCAAGCAGAGATCACCGCTCGGACTAGTGCATGAACACAGAGAAAAAGTGCCTGAATTGTGGAAACTGACACAGGACCCTTGCAATCCCGTGCCCTATGAGTAAGCAATTGATAAAGAAGAGTAAAGTCGATAATATCTAAAGAAATGGAAAGGAAAAAGAATAGCACATACGCCGCCGCAACAGTATCAGGAACGACAAAGGTGCCTACCTCACAAACCACTACCGTGAACATAAATGGAAACATGAGACCTGACCTTATACTTTGCAAAATGCCCTATCACTTCGAGAACAATGCAAAACCTGGTTCACACATGACGGAATTAAATACAATGCCAGTAATGAACGATCTAAAGTAAATGTGGTTTCGCGAGAACCCACCCTCAAGCGAATTATATAAAATAAACAAAAAACCCACCACGCCAAAAAAAACACCACAGAGAACCAGGAACAAAAGCAAACCCAAATGGATATCGACCAAGAGGCAGAAGAAGAATTATCTTATGGGGAGATTGCAAAGGCAACCAAACAAATTGCCCCAAAACTCGAAAAAGAAGGACAAAAACAAAAATAAAAAATAAATACTCAAGAACATAATATTAAAATATACGGCTCCTACACGAATCCACTACCCAAAACATGAAACTAAAAAGCAATAGAAGGATTGGTAAAAGGGAAATACAAATCGGATTACGACGAGGACCTAGACGAAACCGAAGTCCCTAATGCCCTCAAGTAGGGAATGATTCTAAGCGTCCCTGAATCCAATTCAAGAAAAAACGATCTGGCTGCACTGTCCCCCAGCAGGAACAAAGAGTATTAAATCAGGAACTAAATCCATCGCATTCACATACCAACGAAAACGAAAATAATTTACACTTAATGTGAACAGCTGGAGAGAGAAAAGAATTATATACTCAAATATTATAAGACAAGAAGAGCCGGACATCGTAATATTACTCGAACAAGGAATCAAAAATGAAATCTAAACAATAAAAATACTAAATTACAAGATCATAGCTAATATAATTATTCCCAGACGAGATATGACGGTGTATTGATAGAAGGGAAAGATTGGATTGACTACACTGAAATACAAGACCTAAAAGAATCCTACCTTTCGGTAAAGATCAAAATTATTACAGGCGATCTAGTAGTAGCCGGGCTTACCACCTCCGAGGCTCTCCTACTTACCCATCTCTAAATTCATTAAACTCTTTCGCCGACGACCAGATTCAACCATACTAACCGAAGATCTCAACGCCAAATGTAGAGCGGCAGAATACACAACCCAAACGAACGGCAAAGGCAAAACTACACATCTACAAAGAAACATGGTCCAAAGTAAAGGACCAGATCTTTCAAAGTTTCTAACTTATAGATCTTCAACCACGCCAGATATAGTTCTCATCAACCCCAATTTTAACCTCTATCTTCATATTGAACTCAGACCTGCAAACCTTTCCTACCACTTAAGCATGATCTCAACTATATCCACCTCTCCCATCCAAATTATGATCCCGCAAAGAAAATCCCGCAGCAGAACCAACTGGGCTAAATATAAAGAACACCTAAGTACCATAGAAATTTAAATCCTAAGCAACCAAGTAAACAACGAAAGTGAAGTATAAATACAGAGGATAATCGAAAAGATAACAGAAGCTGATTCACTCTAACACCAACAATACAACAGAGAACCCTGCCTGCACCGCGATGGGACAACGAAATAAAAGAAAAGATGTTAGAATACGAAAGATTAACAAAGGAGATAATGAAGCTGGGTAGCACAATTGAAAAGGTACAGAAGACTGAAACCATCAGAAGAAAAGTGGGAGTACTAATAAAAGAAAAATAAATTCGAGCTTGGAACAACATTATCGAAAAACTGGACATTGAGACAGATCCGAGGAAATTTTTAAGTACAATACAGAAGCAAGAACTATAAGAACACTTCCGAAGACATTGTAAACAATTCTTTTCAATTTCTCCAGAAGAATACCTTTGCCTTCGATAGAGAATATCAAGAGGAAGTCGCTAAAACATTACAAATACAGCAAGATAATATCACGCCATACGCATGAGTTGACGAGAAGAGACACACCGGCTCAGAAGAGGGAATGTCATTCACAATGGAAGAATACTTGAGAGCAGTCAACTTATTTAAGCAAAAAGCACCAGAACTAAGTGCCATAAGCAGGCGCATCTGATTAATGCACCAAACAACGTGCATGAAGCGTTTTAGGAGATTTCAAATGCCTCTTTGAACCCTGATACTATCATAAGGCCTACAAAATGGTAAAGATGATCTTCCTACTGAAACCAGGATTGAAAACCCCACCAAATCGAAAAGCTACCGCCAAATCTCGCTACCGGAGTTTTTTGGGAAACTCCTCGAAAAGCTCCTAAGAGAAAGGTTAAAAAAATACCTCGGGACTAATAACTTTTATAACCTACAATAGCATGGGTTTAAGAGCAGAGAGACGGAAACCGCACTGGTAATTATTGCATAAATAATCGCCACCGAAACAGCGCGAGGCAACAGAGTGGACGTCATACTCCGCGACGTTGCCAAAACTTTCAAAAGGGTGTGGATTCCAGGCCTCCACCTGAAATTACTAGCCTCAACATGGCACCTAACCTAAACAAAATTTTATGCCACTACCTGGAGGTAAAAAAAATCTATTCTTCAAATAAACGGCCAAATGGGTGAAGAGCGGGTATGTCCCTCAAAGAGGGTGTCTCTCCATAACTTTGTACACGATATATATCCAGGATCTACCCTAACCAACGGAAGAGAGTGCAATTAATATCCAACTGGTGGATGACATTTCACAAATCATCTCCAGTGATAGGAAGAATCCAAGAGACATTACCCAGAAGACAGCGATATAAAATAAGAACTTAAATGACTTGAAAAGAAAGTAAAATCAAAACAAACATATATAAATTCAACCTAGTATCAATAACCCAGAGAAAAACAGCCGCAGTTAGAGTCAACTGAGAGAAATATCGATATAACGAGGAAGAGAAAGTCTTCGGACTCAAACTAACGACAAACGGATATGCCTCCCTATCAGTCAAAAAAAGTGCTAGAAGCAAAAACGACCATCACGACGGTACAAAGATTCCGTAACCTCTCAAATAAGAACAAAATAAAACTATACATAGCCCTCGTCTGTTTCAAGATGGTATACCCTATCATGCCTACATATACGCTGAGCAAAACACAAATAAATAGAGCACAAAAAGTACAAAACTAGGCAACAAGATTTATATAAAATAAAAGAAGGCAGGAACGCATTACATCCGAGGACCTACATCAAAGAACTGGCCTCGAACATATGAATAAAATACTCCACGAATGCAAAATAACCTGTGGATAAAGCTAAACGTAACGCTACCACATGAAGAAATAAGCAAGATTACCATACTAGACAATAAAATGCATCAGATCAAATACAGACAAAGATTTGACGTAAGTAGAAAGAAGGTAACGATTAACATAAACTCTATCTATAGATAAAACAATGTAAACAACTGTGTCAGAGAGAGAAGGTTACTCCACCTCCTATATCCCAACGTCTACTCGTGCCGCCTGAGAAAGATGCACCAGCACGCCTAGACAGCCCCAAGGAAACTGCGAGAACTTCCCGTGGTCGGATGACCCAAGCTCTCCTATCAAGAATGGTAGGCCAGTCGAAACCAAGGAGCCGCTTCAAGAATGTCGCGCGGCCGTGTGAACGGGTTGGGTTCCCATTCTCTTCCGTAGCATCGCCTGTTCGGCGCAAGACATACGACGTTGAGGACTTTTTCGCGAGCCTGTGATGTTTGCCGAGAATATGGCCTCCCCACTGGCGCACCCCAGTCTAATGGGATCCCCGTCACCATTTTGATGGCCTCTGGCGCTTCGCTTCCACGGAGGCAGTATAAATACTTCGAGAAAAGCTTTGAGAAATTAGTACCATACATCCCCTTCTTGGTTAGCAGCTACGTACAGTCTCGTACACCATGCTTCGTCTTCCAACAGCTTTCAGCTACGAACGCGAAGCGTAACCTCTCTAGCCGGCCTCGCTCGTACCTAAGGTCAGAATTTCCGCCCGACATACATTAGACACAGTAGAGGTCTATCACTCGGGTATCGACTTCGTTCTCGTCTGGAGTACTCCTTCATTCCTATCTCTGCAAGGTTAAAGAAGAAGGAATTTTGCAAGTTAAATTTTGCAACGCCCTGCTTCCTTGTCTTCTCTAAGGCCTCCAGTCAATTAGGCTTTACGTGAGCCTTCCCCATATTTGCACTCTCTTATTTTCCCTGGAGCAATCATCGTTCATCCTCTCTTGGACTCTTGGATCCATCGAGTCAGTTGTATCCCCCCTTCCCCGGCGTTTGGTACCCGGGATCTCAACTTATTTAATATCATTTATTTACTTTTGTTAATAATATTTTCTTCACATATAATAAAGTTATTTTTCTACCATCAGTTTCTTTAAGAATTTATTATTTAGGCCAACCGCACTCGATTTTGATTAATTAACCCGCGTAATGGGATCTATATCCCAATTTCTGGCGTGCTCCCTTCCCGCGTCACTGCAGAGTCAATCCTTGGCTAGAATCGACGTTCGACTCTACGACAATTATCTAATTCTGATTTAAGGTGTGGAGTCACCCTACGACAAACTGCATAAAATTACCGATAATATCAACCGAATGGAAAAAACAATAATGACACACTAAGGATAAGAGAGACAGAAAATAACCATGAGAAACTCAAAATATAAGAAGAAAAAGTAAAATATTATATATATATATATATATATATATATATATATATATATGGTTAACCATATTTTAGTTATTTTAAACAACTACCATGTTTAACTCAGTTCAAATTTCCCACATATTTAATCATTCGATCCCTGTCCTCCTCTCAAGTTGGTAAGTGTTCATTCATTTATTTCATTTTAATTTTTGCATTGTTTTCTAAGTTTGTTTTATAATTTTGCAGTGTTTTTCTTTGTAAGTTCGCATTGTCCTCTCTCGGTAATTTTTTCATTGTTTGCTTGAAAATTTTACTAAACTCTAAATTTATTCATTACATTGTCGCATTATTTTCTCTCAAATTCAACAAACTTTAAACTTATTGTCAGTCATTAGTACATATATCTCTTTATGTATTTTAAGCTTGCTTGCTTTCATACTATTTTACTCCATCATAGGCTAAAGATGAACATAGCTAATGTTCGAAACGTTCTAAATTATACAGGGTGTCCACAAAGTCTGGGTACATAGGAATTTTAATATTTTATTTATTTATGTTATTTTTCCTCCCCAGATCGAATGATGGCTCTGTCTAAAGAAGAAAGAATCGAGTTGGTACTCTTAAGTGGACGAGAAGGATGGTCTTATCGCAAAATCGCCGATGAATTTAACCTTCGACACCCTGATCGGCAACCTATTTATTTTACTGCCGTCGGGAAATTGGTCACGAAGTTTGAAGAAACAGGCAGTGTCTTGGACAAACTCCGTTCCGGGCGACCAAAGACTTTAGACGAAACGAAAGAGGTTGTCATGGCCAAGATTGCTGCTAGCCCAAAGAAATCACTTCGTCGGACATCCATGGAGTTGGGTGTTCCAAGGTCAACTATCCACAAAATCCTGGTAGAGCAGAAGTTCCATCCATAGAAATTACAGATATTGCATCACTTAAATGAAGACGACCCCGATAGAAGAATGCAGATGTGCGAATGGTTTTCAGATAAATTGGATGAAAATATCAATTTTACTAAAGACCTTTTGTTGTTTAGTAATGAAGCTTTGTTTTATGTTAATGGTGAAGTCAACAGACAGAATCTTCGATACTGGTCTAAAGACAATCCACATTGGATGGATCCATCCAAACAGCAAGGCTGCCAAAAGGTGATGGTGTGGTGTGGTTTGTGGAAAGCTCATGTGCTAGGACCCTTCTTCTTTGATGAACATGTAACCAGTGAGACTTATCTGAACATGTTGAGAGACAAATTAATGCCTCAAATTGAGCGCCTAGGCGAGGGACTTCCGGACTGGTTTCAGCAGGATGGAACCCCTGCCCATTTTGCTACAAATGTTAGAGATTGGCTGAATGGCACTTTTCCTCACTGGATTGGAATAATAGGTCAGCTGGAGTGGTCCCCTCGTTCACCAGACCTTTCTCCCCTTGATTTCTTTTTCTGGGGTATGTTAAAAGAGAAAGTTTACTCAATGAAGATTGCAAATCTAAACCACTTGAGAGAACGCATTATCAGTCAGTGTGCTGAAATCAACGGCAATGTACACCTATTCAATCGAGTTCACCAGAATTTAGCAAGGCGCATCGAATTATGCATTGCAAATAATGGAAATCATATTGAAAATATAATTTATTAACATTATAATTAAATAAAATTGTTTTGTTCTAAAGGTATGTATTTATCCCCTATGTACCCAGACTTTGTGGACACCCTGTATATGTATATATGTTTCGAGTACTGGTTCTGACTTTAACCTATATATATATATATATATATATATATATATATATATATATATATATATATATATATATATATATATATATATATATATATATATATATATATATATATATATATATATATATATATATATATATATATATATATATATATATATATATATATATATATATATATATATATATATATATATATATATATATATATATATATATATATATATATATATATATATATATATATATATATATATATATATATATATATATATATATATATATATATATATATATATATATATATATATATATATATATATATATATATATATATATATATATATATATATATATATATATATAAAACCTTATGCTACTGAAAAATGCAAAAAGGGGGCATATGATAATAAAGGATCGAATGCTTAAATTACAAACTCCCGAAAATTAATAAAGCAAATAAAAGGCAAATTTAATGGAAAACGAAATCGTTCGCCTGCAACCTGGCACAATTCATAATCATTTCCACCGTATCATCTCCATATAGCACCCTACATTCATAACCATCTCATCAGCACACACACACACACACACACACACACACACACACCAAACAAATTATATTTCCTCTTATATCTCTCTCCTACACTTTCACCTCTTATATTATCCCAATCCAGTTGAACTATTCTCACCTCTACGTCAGACTGTTGCATCTGTGAGGAAGGACTCTTACTTTTATGTGAAAGCTTAATTCACCCATCTGTTATCAACTTTATAAATCCCAGGTTTTTAAGCCTATCAAAAATTCAAAAACGCCCTCGTTATTTTCTTTTTGAATAATTGAGTATTCTTCTTCTTTTACCAGTGGAAAAGAATTTTTTATTAGCATGAAAGGTAGCTTATGACCAGAAATATATATATATATTATATATATATATATATATATATATATATATATATATATATATATATATATATATATATATTACTTAGCAGAAAACTATTAAATAAGTCACTGAACTTTTACACAGCAAACAATTAGAGAAGTTTTAAATTTATAATTGAGTTGTGATAAAAATAGAGATGATGTAGAGAGTAATTACTTCAATTTATTACCTGTGCCTGTCAAAGTATCATTTCACTACTGATTTACATAATGTAAGCTATTATAATATGTAGTAATGGGAGCAATGAACGTGAGCTGATATTCACCAGCTCCAGGAAGATAAACTATGCCCATTATTTGGTCTGATTCTTGCTATATATCTTTGATAGAACAAATGATTTACCTTCGTTATTTTTTAGAAAAGTGAATCATTTTCCTATAACCCTATTATTAGTTTTTCCACTCAATGTTTATGCTTATTTCGATTTCAATATTTTGATTTTAAATAAAGCCAAATCCTTTAAAACGTTTGTCTGCTTTCAATTGCATATGAGAATCAAATGCGTTCGAATTTAAAGCAAAATTTGGATATTTGGCAGAGTATTAACGTTAGTTTATTTCCTGTGTCAGTCGGAGAAGTATAATTGACTACCAATTTACAAAATATACGATGATATTTGTGGTAACAGGGGCAATTAATGTCAACTGAAAGTGTATTTAGTTTTATATATCAAACGTGAAAGTAATCTGAACTCCTCATATTTATTGTTCCAAAGGCCGATTCCATAAGCTGGGATGGGCATCTCGACCTCGCAGGAGAGACAATACTCCACCAACATGCTCTTCAGGGCGATTTGACCCCCCTGCATCAAGCAATGTGTCGCTGGCTTGCTTTCGTTGGCGTTCATATGACATCTCACGTGCTTGACCATCGAATCCTTCAACGACGTCTCGTGGCTCTCCACGATCTATGGGAGCAGAATTCCCTGAATCGAATCGAAGTAAGTACTCCGAAAATTGTTACATTTGATAAGATTTTGCAATTCACAAATCAAAACCTATTTTCGCTCCATTTATATTTGATGACCTAGTCTTTGTTCCTGTCACGAACGCGAGATAATGTAAAATCTTCGGAACAAAATTGTATGAAATTGGCCAACGTTAAAGAGATAAGGAGGCAAGGATAAAGGAAAGACATAGGATAAAGGAAAGACATAATATTTTTTACTTCCAATAATTGTGTTAATCTATAGTATCCAAATTTATTTAGCTGCCTTGTATAAATCTATTAAAGAGGAATACTTGGATATTGAATCACTAGGATGAAAAATCCAAATCTTTCTTCCTCTTTAGTCTAATAATGAAATACTCTGAATAAGCGAAGGGTAATGATTGGTAGATAAACAATATACATACCATGTGTCACGTCTTCATTCAAAGTTTAATTCTTGGACATATTCATAGTAGTTTATTTATATAAATTATATAATTAAATGAGCGAAAAATAAAAAATCTTGGGAGCTGTACAACACTGAGATTTCACGTTCCGTGTATTGAAACGGACACGGAATCTGATTTTGAAGATCAACAATAATCAGGATTGTTTCGGTATGTTTATCTCCTTTCACAACAGTTTTTTCTTACTAGAATGATAAGTTGGTTACGTTAGGTTAGTATATATCGTTAACGCTTCCTTTTTTATTAAGGCCATATTAATTTTAAGCACCTTAAAATGCATATATATATATAAAGTCATTTTATTTCTCTAACGGTGATTATAGTCTTAATCTTCACTATTACCCTCTATTCAAATCTCTGATTCGTTCTTAAAGTTTTAAGTACAGCTCTGGTCCCAATATGTCTTAGCAAATAATGATACAAGGATACTCATTTAGTGACATAACTACTGAAGCGGACTAATGGAATTTGAATGAGCCAATGGAAACCGACAGTTTTAACGCTACTATAATGGGATACCTAATTCTACAGTACTTAACCAAGGGACAATGAAGTATCGCTCGATTGTAAACATTACTTAACAATTGGGCCAACCTAAATCAAAATTAGTCTAGTTACTAGCTGGATGCATTCCAATTTCGAATTCAACTTTACAGTGGTTGTAATTAGCAACCAATGCTTGGAATCCTACGTTAAGATGTATACTCTGATGAAATTACTTTATTGGTTGAATGGTACTGAAAATATTAGAGCTGCATGCACCAAGATTTGAAACTTAATTGCGAAATTTGTTTACTTTAAAGTTTATCTACTACCCAAATAGGTTATCAATCGCAGCTCTTTAACTGTAATTAAAAATCTAAAGATTCTTTAAAAAAATTTAACTCCCATTTAAATCATGTTAGGAGTGAATAGGTCTTCTTTACCAGGCCAAATTTCTTATAGTCCTTTAGGCTGTTGCTGAGTAACTCGTGGGTGTAGTTAAATTTAACATTAAGAATAATTAGCAGTGATTATTCATTCTAGTTCGAATGGACTCTCCCAACACTAGTTATCATTAAGATTACTAGAGAGGGGTCACTTATTTTCACTCGATACACTCATCATTAGTATCAATAAGGGCTCACTCATGTGGCGGCTCCAAATACTACTCACTCTTGGTATTAAAGGGCGGTCACACTTACCCTTACTCAGCTTCTCTCACTCAGCATTACTTATCCTTAACAATAATGATAAGTTATCACTCATCCTCACTCAAATGGTCTCCTCCTACCCACCTCATCATAAGCATTAGGCAGGTCTGTTGTAATCAAATGTTTCCCGCTTCACAAACGAGCGCTCTCTGGTTCATTCCGAGTCGTTTCACCAAAGAAGAGCTTTGCACAACCATTTTTATGCAATATTCTAAACAAAATTGTATGAAAATGTAGAAAATGATTATTTGTGTACAGAAATGGCTACATTAAGTATCCCGGAAGAGCATATGTACAATGAAGCGCCCCCCACCCTTTTGGGAGAAAGCCGGAGAAGCGAGCCCCCATGAGGACAAGCGTGGGAACGGTAGCCGGCGAATAAAAGTGAAAGAGATTAGAAGTCTATAAGAAAGTAGAAGGATCAGTTCGTGAAGATCGATCCTTCAGCCAGACAGAAGATTAGAAATCGATAAGAGAGAAGAAGGTTCAGTTCGTCCAGATCGATCCTTCAGCCATACGAGACTATTTCTTTGAGGAAACGATAGGATTAGATTGAAAAAATCGATCCCCCCTTCCCGGGCCGAATTAACATAAATAGTCAATCTTGATATTGGTGCCATACCAAAGAATCCTTTACAGACTGAGAAGAAGTCTGACTGGAGAAAAGTAATCCACTCACACTCGAGTGACTCTAACATCTCAAGCTCCGTAGGAGTGAGAAGTGAAGAACCCAGCCCCAACGAGGTTCCGTTCTTTAATTACGGTAAAAATCTCACCGAATATCGTCAAAGCTAGAAGAACACTCTACGTTGAAGAATCAGACACCAAGAGGCGTCAAAATCATTGACAAGAGGACTCTTGGAGCGTAGAGCACCGTAACTCTCGCCGTCTTCTTAATTTCAACTAGAAGCAAGTGTGCAACAAGAAGTGACATCTTCTCATCTCTCTCCCGCCATACCACCTCTAAGAAATTCAAGGATCGGCCACGACAACACTCCAAAGCAAGATATAAGCCCTCCAGCGACCTCCGGCAATCCCTAATCCCTCCTGTTATGTAACTTAGAAAGAACACTTATATTCATATTGTGATAGTAGAAGTTTAGTACGTCTCACGTTTTAAGGGGAGTAGAAACAATTGTTCATGAACCTCGGTCATATTGGCTAGTAGACGAGAGTACTTTAATTTAATGTTTATCGCTAATCAAAGAGGGTCACGATAAAAATACTAATCAGCAATTGGTGTGTTTACGTGTAGCCTATTTGTTTATTTTTGTCATCGCAGTCGTTGCGATAGGCCTAGATGCCAACTGAAATAGTCGAGTTTAGCATTGAGACAAGGATAGAAAGGTGATAATTGTTTGTTCGTCATAGTTAAGTGTTACATTCAAAATATATGCTTATTTTGGGATAATTTCTGTGTTTCCTCTTATTCTTACGTGTTGAAGTAGCTCTTTCTTAGGAACCAAACAACCGAATTAGCACACATAGATCAAAGCCTACTTAATCAAAGAAGTACATCACGTACCACAAAGCATACCGCCACAAAAATGGTGTCAAGAGTGGAGTGATAAAAAGAGGCATCCTGCTACATAAAAGTGGTGTCAGGTCTGTAGGTTTTATATTAGAAAGAACCCAGCAGTGTCTAATTAAGAAAGAGCTAACACGTAAAGGAATACCAAGAATAAGATAATAATTGACGAGAGGAAAATTGGTAGAGTTAGGGGTGAAAACAATCTGAAGGTAATTGTTAGGCCAAGTGGTAAATTTGTTGTCGGAGTGGTTTTTCAGTCTGCATAGTAGTGGGATTAAGGGTAAGTTAGGCAGCGCGCGAACTGGTGAGTGGATGTATAAGTACCTGAGAGTACAGCAAGGAAAAATCGACGGACAAACACAAAATGGATCCGGTCGAAAGATTTTACCAACAATCCGAAAGTCTGGGACTTGAAGGCAAAGAGATGCATGACTACATTATGGCAGAACTGAGAATAGATTGCGAAGAAGAAAGAAGAGATTTGGATAGAGAAGAAGAACAAGAATCAATAAACTTTGATAGAGAAATGGAAAATATAAGAAGAGAGGAGAAAAGAGAATTCGAAGCAATGGAAATACGGATGAACCGAAAAAGTGAAGAAGACAGAATACAACGGAAAATAGAAATAGAGGGAATAAGATTCCCGAGCGGAAGTAAAACAGATGAAAGAATAAGATAGTTGAAAAGAGAAGCAAAAGAATTCAGAATAAGGATAGAAAGAAAGGGAAGATGAAGAAAGAAGTATAAAGAGACAGCTGGAAGATGAAGAAAGAAGAACCCGACGGGAAAGCGAAATAGCGAAAGCGTAAATAGAAGCCAAGGAAAGGAAAATGAAGAGGGAAAAAAGCGTCAAAAGAGAGGAAAATATAGATAAAAAGAAATAGATAAAAGAAGAATACAAAGGGAAAAAGAACTTGCTTAATCTGAAGGAGAAAAGAGAGAAGAAAAAGAAAGATTGCTCATACTCGAAAGTGCATCTATCGAGAATCAGATAGAGGTCGAAGAAGTTTTAGCTCGGCCTGGACCTATGAAGGGATCATCGATGGAAACCCAACCAAATGGAGTAATGATTGACGAAGAAGTAACTAAGGAAGAGGTACAAGCAGGTGTACCTGAGAAATTACCTACGAAGAGAACTGAGTCAAATGATTTGACGAGGAAGGAGAAAAGGGGTGTTAATGGAATACACCCAGGTAAAACCGGTCAGATGGTAGACGCGGATGAGTATCGTCTATCCCTAGTAGTCTCCATCCCGAACGGAACGTCTACGGAGTTACCATTAAAACTCCAAGTCGTAGTGAGCTCCACGCCTATTAACGACCCCGCGAGGAAAACAATTTTGACATCCAAAGATCGAACCCAGAAACGATCTTCCCGTGTACCTTGTTAAAGGAGAACTATGGGACCCACGCTCCCATCAATTATAACCCACTGCAACAGGCCGCTCTAGCCATAAGGTTCAGTTTAAAGTTAGTCAAGTACCATAAGACGGGTAATTCGCGTAGGTTGAAATACCACTACCATTTAGTAACATACTTGGGTAGACTCGATAACTCAAACGGCCGACTCAGGCGCGGTAAAGTATTGGTATTAGCGCACCATTTTAGTATTACCTATATAAAAGGGTCCAACAATTGTATGACCGACTCGTTAAGTCGGAATCCTGTCGACGATTAAGGAGCATCCCATCTATTGTATTATAGTAGTGTAAAGTTAAGTGTAAATCAGTAGAATTGTGATTAATAAGGGGCGAATAACCCCCTAGTGGTAGGTAAGAAGCTCCTAAGTTGGCACCGTAGTATAGCAATTGATGTAAGGTCAGGTGAAATGTTATCGAGGCATTCCCGAGTGAACTAGAATTTATTGTATAATATAATGTTTAGTAAGTTACCTATGTATATTATTGTAAGCGTCGGACTGGAATATCCCGCCCCCGTTAATTGATTTAGGAGGGAGGTAAATGTAGAAAAATGGCTACATTAAGTATCCCGGAGGAAGATATGTACATTAAAGGCCCCCCCCCCCCCTCCTTTGTGGAGAAAGCCGGAGAAGCGAGCCCCCATGAGGAGAAGCTTGGGAACGGTAGCCGGCGAATGAAAGTAACTGCCTACCTTGTTTGATCTCCCCGCTGCTTTGGGCAGTTGGAGCTAACATATGTTTTAAGGAGACCACATAAGTCCCTTAAACGACGCTCTAACGATCCAATTATCTTCGAGACCAATAAACCTGTGGTTATGTCACAAAAAAGCAGTGCTATTTAAAATGCACGCCAAGGAGTGGGGCGGTTGAGAGTCTCTCTAATTAGCAAGCCGACTTGGGCACCCCAGTGCCAACCTCTGCATTCCTCGCCCTCACCAGATGCTAACTCACAATTCGCGTTCCCCTCTTTGGCCTGGTCCCCTCCCCCTTAGATGGGGCGGTAATCCGCCTATAAATAAGCCCCGAATAGAAAGAGAAGGAGATTAGAAGTCTATACAAAAGTAGAAGGATCAGTTCTTGAAGATCGATCCTTCAGCCAGACAAGAAGATTAGAATTAGATAAGAGAGAAGAAGGTTCAGTTCGTCAAGATCGATCCTTCAGCCATAAAAGACTATTTATGTGAGAAACGATAGGATCAGATTGAAAAAATCGATCCCCCCTTTCCGGGCCGAATTAACATAAATAGTCAATCTTGATATCGGTGCCATACCGAAGAATCCTTTACAGACTGAGAAGAAGTCTGACTGGAGAAAAGTAAACCCGCTCACACTCGAGTGACTCTAACATCTCAAGCTCCGTAGAAGTGAGAGGAGAAGAACCCAGCCCCAACGAGGTTCCGTTCTTTAATTACGGTAAAAATCTCACCGAATACCCACAAAGCTAGAATAACACTCTACGTTGAAGAATCAGACACCAAGAGGCGTCAACATCATTCACAAGAGGACTCTTAGAGCGTAGAGCACCGTAACTCTCGCCGTCTTCTTAATTTCAACTAGAAGCAAGTGTGCAACAAGAAGTGACATCTTCTCATCTCTCTCCCGCCATACCACCTCTAAGAAATTCAAGGATCGGCCACAACAACACTCCAAAGCAAGATATAAGCCCTCCAGCGACCTCCGGCAATCCCTAATCCCTCCTGTTATGTAACTTAGAAAGAACACTTATGTTCATATTGTGATAGTAGAAGTTTAGTACGTCTCACGTTTTAAGGGGAGTAGAAACAATTGTTCATGAACCTCGGTCATATTGGCTAGTAGACGAGAGTACTTTAATTTAATGTTCATCGCTAATCAAATAGGTTCGCGATAAAAATACTAATCGGCAATTGGTGTGTTTACGTGTAGCCTATTTGTTTATTTTTGTCATCGCAGACGTTGCGATAGGCCTAGATGCCAACCGGAATAGTCGAGTTTAGCATTGAGACAAGGATAGAAAGGTGATAATTGTTTGTTTGTCATAGTTAAGTGTTACATTTAAAATATATGTTTTATTTTGGGATAATTCCTGTGTTTCCTCTTATCCTTACTTGTTAAAGTAGCTCTTCCTTAGGAACAAAACAACCGAATTAGCCCTCTTCGATCAAAGCCTACTTAATCAAAGAAGTACCTCACGTACTACAAAAGTAGTGTCAAGAGTGGAGTGATAAAAAGATGCATCCTGCTACAATTTGATTAATTAAATGTATATATATATATATATATATATATATATATATATATATATATTAAAATCTGGCAAAGGAAGCAAGGATAAGATAAGACATAGTATTTTATAAAACAAGTGGTAATACTCCTTTTGTTTATTCAATTCCGACAGAAGACGAGAAGAAGAACATGTTGAAAGTAATCTTCAAATACATGTGTCCTAATACACTGCATTTAAAATGATCGATTTCTACTTAATCCTATAAAAGTATAAGTTTCTAGCCATTCATTTCAACCACATCCTTTCGTTCCTTCTTTTAAAAATGTAATGATATAGAGGGTGCGGTGGGAATTTTGCCACCGTTGGCAACTCTGAATTTCAACCATGCGTGTTGTCTGGTGTCGGTACGACTCTTGTTCCCATCGCACTGAATTAAATCCTCCAAAACATTGAAATAGGCAAACTTAGCTGCTTAGAATTTATGTCATAAGCTCCAATACGAAAACCTCTGAATTGCTTGGATTTTAATCTAACAACAGTACAGAGGATCAGGAAAAGGTCTGGATAATTCGGAGTGTGATTCCATGGGTACGGCAGTTCCTAAACCTCACTCGAAGCATTCTGAAACAAAAAAGAAATCCCGAATTTGTTACAGATATCCAGGTTATCATTGACAACGATTCCAGCAAGTGAATGAAGTCTATAGCCAGGGAAAAGTGAGTGTTTAGAGTCTCTCATCAGGCAGTTAGAGCATGAATACAGCCGCTATTGGTCATACAATATGAAAAGGAGCCAGCTTCTCTCGCAGAAGATGAAGGAAAGGGAGGAGGAACGTGTTACAAAACTTCTAAACAAACTGAAGTATCCCCTTAAGCCTGGAATGCTTTGGTTCGTCTCAGACGAGAATTTCTGCCGGGACCAGGTGGTGAACTCGTGAAACAACCGCAGGCTTGATGTGTCCCTCCAACCTGTACCGAGAGAGATGAAGATCCAGCTTGAGTTGCTCAATAGCGAGGGTGATAATATGCGCGGTTTATCTCTAAGAAGGGCTACATAAAGGGCCTGGAGGAGTTAATTTTACCCTGCTTCCAGAAGGTGGCCGTTGGAAGGCAGTACGCGTGGCAGCAAGACTTTGCAACATGCCACACAAGGAGTAGCGCTCAGTCTTGACTTTCAGACAATTTCTTTGACCACATCACTTGAGACATCTGACCTCCAAACTCACTATATTGCACCCTTTAAAATATTATGTACGGGGTTTTATCGAAAGAGACCAACATGTTACTGTGAAATACCATGGTGGAATTTATGTCCAGGATCACCACAGTCTTCACCCAATGAAGACGGAAGACCGTTTAGAACGCCTACAGCAGGATCCCACGCCGCTGCAGGCTGACGGCAATTTCAGGGAATAAAATGAATAGTAGAATCTTTCAAATCTTTAACATAAAACTTTAGTCAATATATTTGTATTATTTTCTTTTATATTGAAACTAGGCGCCACCTTTTATCTTATATTTTTCTTTTATATCTTCTTTAACCATAGGCGGGGCTCATTTTCATTACATTTCGCAAAATGTATGTCCAAATGAAGTTGTTCGTGTGCAAAAGTAATTTAAGGTTTAAACATATTAAGCTTTTACAGACTTATTAGACACGAGACGATGATTAATCAGGTAAAAGATAAATAATACTATAAATGCAAATGCAGAGTTATGATTTGTGAATAAATAGATTATACATATGTTGCGGAAAAGGCAGGTGCTGGAGAAAGGGTCTCAATGCTATAAGTCTATATTCCGACTTTGTTAGCGGGTAATTCAAAATTTTCTTTCATTTTGGGGGTAATTTTACAAGCCCTCTTCTTATCATATATATATATATATATATATATATATATATATATGTTTACCTGTATTTTCCATTCGTCTGTAATATCTTAAGTTTTTCTGTTATATTTTTTTAATACTTTAAGTTTTTCACTCTTTTTAACATTCCTATCAGCACACGTGGATAATAAATGATTGGATTAGATTGATGGTTGAATTAATGGAGGATTAATAAATGAGGGGATGTATGATTGAATAAATGCATCGATCTACTAATGTATAGAATGATGAATGTATGGATGCATACTTTAAAGAATGTTTCGATTAATGGATAGTCAGATGAATGGATGATTTGATGAGACAAATGCTTAGAAGAATAGATGTTAAAATAGATAGATTAGTGGATGAGAAGATGGTTGAAATACTGGACGGTTGTATGGATAGTTTGATGTATAAATGGAAGGGTAGATAGTGAGCAGTTTGTTTAGTTGTATGCTTGGCACTTCGGCTGGTATGTGGATAGATGTTTGGCCTTTAGGTAGTTGGATGGTTGGGTCATTGGATGGTTGAATGGATTGTTGAAAGAACGGATTAATGGAGTCTTGAATTAGTGGATGGATATGTAAATTTATGAATGAGCGAATATGTAGATAGTGCATTAATGAATTGTTGGATGAAAGAATAATAGGATGAAAGGAAGGATTTGTGGATGGTTAAGCTCTTTCAAACACGCACCTACTTTTATCCTTTCCTTTCATTCTTTTAAGAAATCAGTAGAACCAAATCATACTTTACATTTAACTCTCTATCCCATTTATCCACCACCACTTAAGGTATTTACTCGTTGTAGTCATTCCCTTCTACTACACATTTCATCTTTTCATTTCATTTAATGTATTCATCCCCTCAAGTGTGGTGGTAAACATTCTTCTGCTTGTCTCGTTAATACCTTTAAAACTTTCCAACCTTTAGCTATTTTTTTTATCTCTACCTTTCCTTTAATCTTTCCTTCCATTCTTTTAAGACTTTCATTTACTAATTTATATTGGTTACCTTTCACTTCTGTATCCCCTTGTTTGATTGAAATTCCACCTCTTTCATCCATTCCTTTTAATCAAACCTTTATTTTCATTCTATTATTTCCTCCTATAAGATATTCATCCACCCCTTTCTTAAAAGTTAAACATTCTCTTCCATTTCTCACTTATTATTTAAATTTATCCCTTTTCCTAGTCTTATCTCTCATTCTTCTTGTACATTCCGTAGTCTGGGAGTCTCTTTCGTGTTGAAAGGAACCAATTTTCTAACTTCAATGGTCGCAGGAAGACGTTGTGTTTAGGTGATTGCCTGTTTTAATTTCTTGCATAACATCGAGAACATCAACTTTGTCTCAATGTTAGGAAAGAAGTGGAAATGTTTTAATTAGAAGGGTAATTTCCAGAAAGAGAAGGAAACATTGTGGAGAATAATTGGAAATGTTAATTATGGCTTTAATTATCCTAGGGGAAGTATTATGGATGAGGATTTGAGTTTGAAGTGGATGGTTGATTATTTCAAGATATTAAAGTTATCGGAATTTATGATTGTGTCAAGTGGTAAATAGAGAATGGGCAAAGTGGATGATAGGTAGGAGTGCAGCTTTGGTAGAAGATTATGGAAAAAGGGGGCGTAGAAATTAGGAGAGGTCGGAAGAAGATCCTAAAGACTAGATGCTTATGCGATAGGATAAGAATAGTGTTGTAGATTTCTAAAAAAAGGTGATGATACTTCTGAGTATACATTTGTATTATTATGGAAAGTGGATAATATTGTGTATGGTAGATATACATGGTAGGGTGGGTGAGGGAGTGAGCTTGGGCCTTCTGCGCAAAGATGAGCACTGACTGGATGCGGTGGCACAACACAAATTTCCCCATTGGCTTCAAAAACGCTAAAGTGCAATCAAAAAAAGTGATGGGTGACTTTGTGTGGTAATGTTAGGAAGTGTTTTAGCGGCATTGATACGCCTGACCCCTATTTGTGGGAAACTTGTAAATATTGATGATTTTTGTTTACAGAAGTCGAAAAAACAACTGAGGAAACCCTAAACAGAAAGTTTTGAAAAGAGATTCACAAAGAAAATGGTGAAGTTAAGACATGTGAAAAAGCTTCCTGTTCCAACTAAGCAGTTCCATCGCGAAGTAAATAAAAATGTGTGAGAGGGGAGATTGGAGTTGGAAAGTATAAGGAATGAAAGTGCTTTAGATTTATCCACATTTTAAAAGTGGTGACCCGCATCAATGCATCTATAAAGCTTCACTCACCCCTTCCCTTCTTATCAAGCACAACGCCATCCATCTTAGACGAAATGGACCTGTATGGCAATGGGGTAAAATGTACCGCGACGTGTTTTCAATGCAGTGTCTATCCCAGGGCAGATAGGGTGTGGTGTGTTGTAGCATTTTACCCAGTCAAAGTTCATCCCGGGCCAGATGGGGTGCTATAAATTGTCAATTCGGCTACCTAGAGTTCAACCATGGGCCGATGTGGCACAATGTGTTGTAGTATCTCGTCCTGTCAGGCTTCATTACCACGGGAAGTTGGGACGCTGTAATATCTCGTCCAGTCATAATTGATCGAAGGATAAGTGAAATGCTCGGTGAAATCTCATGTGGTGCTATGGGGTGTAACATCTTGCCAACTAAAGGCTTCCCACTGGCAGATGGAGTTTTATGTAGCGTATTAACTTTTCTAGTCATTATTGATCCCTGAGAAGTCGGAGTGCAGTGTGCAGCAGCATTTCAGCAGTAATGATTCACCATAGGGCAGATAGTGAGATATGGGCTGTAACCGACAGGGTTAATCTCCGAGAAAAAACGGAGGCAAGGGTCGTAAACTCTGATACAGTCATGAGACATCCTTGGAGCAATAAAGTAGTGTCTGGCGGAAATGTTTTGTAAAGATTTATACCAAAATTATTCAAAAAATGAGTTTTTTTTATTAATATTTACGCTACTAAACACAACTCGGTCGTATTCAGGTGCTCGACTCTAATTTTTCTTAGCGTAATGTGTTTATCATCTGGTCGTCTCATGGCTCAACTACGGGCAGATGTAGCGCTATAATCCATGGCATTTTGCCAGGTTAGAGTACATCCCCCAGGCAGATGGTCGCTACATTCTGTGGTATCTCACCTAGTCAGAGTTTATGGCTGAGCAGAAAACCTGCACACGCTACCCAACAAACCCTTTCCACGCACACTTCGCACCGACAAATTCATCTACTCCTCCATCGGCCAACCCTTTGGCCTAAATAATTCATTTACATAGTTAATCCATTTTTCACGCTGACTTCCAAATTTCGCACCACACCACATTCCTCCTCACTCAAGATTGAATCCAAAAATCCGCCATAAAAAAGCAACTTCATCAACTCCAATACTTAAGAAGATTTGTGGTAGTCAAAATTATTTAGGACCAAACATACCCAAAAGACCTCGTTTAAATGTATTCATTTCCTGTATTCATGAGGTAAACTATTAGAAAAGTATTCGAAACGTGTTCGTAACAATTGAGATTACGAATATATAATCACCATATGAATAAGATCTAACACCAAGCTACCATCTGATTTGTTCTGATTTGTCTACTTAATCAGTTGAGTAATGGTGAGTTCCGTTGTACATTTATCCAAATGAATTCTTATGAACATTTTCTGTCTAATGTTTCTTCAAATCGTTTCAGCGTCAAGTCTGGGAGAAATCAAGAATCTATTTTTTTTTAATTGTATCTCGTCGGATTTTTAGATAGTTTTAAAGGATAATGCCTGAATGATCGAATAAAAGGATGCTGGGCTTGTGGGACGGTTCGCGTGTTAGATGGATGTTTGATAGTATAGTTGTATGGTAGGGTGAAGCGGTGAGTGGTAAGCTCGTTGGATAAATTGATGGCTAGATGAAAGAAATTTTTGATGAATGGATGGCTGGATGAAGGAATAGAAAGATGAATGCACGATGGGATGATTGCATGATTAGGTGAATGGATGGTTGGATGAATGAATAGTTTGCTAAGTGGGTGATTGAATGGTTGTAGGTATAGTTAGAGTAATAAGTGAAGAGGTGCTAGATAAAAAGATCATTGGATCCATAGGGGGTTAGTTGAATGGAAGTTGGTTGGAGAAATGGAATGTTGGAGGAATAGAAGGATGGCATAATGGATAATTAGATAAATAGTTGGTTTGATAAATAGATGGTATGCGGAATTGATGGTTGGAAAAAGAGATGGTTATATTAAAGGACGGTTAAATAAATTAAGTTTAAGGGGTGATCGTCGCTTGTTTGGCTGGTTGGTTTATTGGTATGTGGATAGATGGATGGGTAGCACTTTTGCTGGTTAAAGGGCTAACTCATTAGCCGACAGAGGAATGGATAATTGTAAGAATGGATGCTTTAATGAAGGTAGGGTTGGATAAATACATAGCCAGATGAATTGATACTTGGATCAATGGATGGTTGGATAAATGATTGAAAGGATAATTGAAGGAATAGATGCTGTGACGAACTAATGTTTAGATGAAGGGTGCGTGGAATAAAGAAAGCTTAGATGAAAGGACGGTTAAATGAATGAATGATTAGATGAATCGATGGTTGGATAAGAGTGTAGTTGGATTAATTGATAGTTGTTAAATTGATGAATAGATGGTTGGATACTTTGAATATTTGATAAATAAAAGGTTAGATAGTTGTATCGTTGGATGGGTGTCTGTTTGTCAGGTTGCATGGTTCGGCTGTTGGCTGATTTCTGGTTGAATGGACGGAAGGTGGGAAGGTTGGCAAATGGTTGATGAGATGTTAGCTCCGTGGCTAGATGGAGGGCTAGATTATTATAGCAATATTGCAAAAGCCCTGTTAAATTCATTATGGGGCTCTCAACAAAGCAAACCATACTAATTTTATATTTAGACACCTTTTATTGTTGTAACCTATAAATATGTGTTTACGTTTTAGTATTAATCAATCTGGCCACCTTCAGAGGCGAGCACGGGCTCTAAAGTAGACCTAAAGGCCGCGCACACGTTGCGGACGAAGTCCTTCTTCAAGGTGGCCCATGCGCCTTTGACACAGGACTTCAGCTCGTCAATGTTGCTAGGGTGAACCTTGCTGCAAGTCCTTGCTCTCAACATGCAGCCACACGCTTTAATCAAGGAGATTGAGTTCGGGTGATGCTGGAGCCAAAATTCTTAGACCAGAAATTAATGTTCGACCCCAACCACTCTTGCACGGTCTTCGCCATGTAAGCCGGGCCACCGTCCTGCTGAAAGATGTGGTCTACCTTTTTCGTGATCTTTATCAACTAGGGCAATAACTCTCTTAGCCAACATGTCCCAGTAATTGGCCTGACGAGCCTGTAATTGGCTGCGAAGCACACCGGTTTTATCTTCTATCCATTCGCAATCAAGAAGCCGAGTCTTCATAGAGGCAGATTGCTTGCTCGTTGAGAGGTAGCAGACCTAGGAGACGTCCTGTCCGAAGCTTAACATGTGATCGTTCTGCTTATTGATAATCGGATCGACTTTAAAGGTTTGTTCATTAGAAAAATTGGAAAGTGGACTGCCATGACTCTTCAAGTCATTGAAAAGGCGAGGACAGCGCTTACAACGTTATTCTCGCAATCGGTCGATGAGCATAGACCTTTGCCCACACCTCAAGCTCTTACTGTCCTACTCTTTGATGGCCCTGGGCACCCAAGAGTTTCTTCTTCTTTAAGAGTGCTGTCATTTTGAGCTTCAAAGCACTTTCGAATGCCTTTCTCAAACCAAAGGGTTGACACTTTGAGATATGCCTAAACGAGTCCGATCTTAGAGGTCTTTCCCGTTCTTGAATCTCTCCGCAATTATGTGGACAGTCATCCAGTTGACGTTGAGGCACTTGGTGATGTCAGGCTTCATGTGGCGCAAGCGCAGGAGAGCAGAGATCTCAATTCTTTTCACTTACATCTCGATCCACCTGCACACAATGGAAAAGACTTTCTAATGAAAAATGCAAACAAAAAAGAATTCATAGTTGGTTTATTATGTCCTGGACGTGTTTTGGTGTTGGCATAGCAACCTTCATTAACTTCATGCAAAATATTATTTTTTATATTAGCTAATTCATTATCCTGCTCATTTGCATCATATTTTATTATATTCACTAATTCGGAATGAATTTCTCATTGGGTATTTGTTAATTGCCAATGAAGGGGATTTCTTTTAATAATTCCTCTCCTTTTTATTATATCTTCTTCCTACATCGTCTTTTTTCAGTTTTTCATCGTTTGTTCATTAATTATCATTTAAATATACACTCAAATCGACTCTATTAATCACTGGTTTACAAGTTTGTGATGCAAAATAAGTCCAAATTGGTATTCCTCTTTCCTCGTAGCATTGCACCAATTCATTAAAGAGAGCAACATTTTTATTCTTGTGATAACAGGTTTGGATATCATCGATAATAGATGTACATCTCCTGAACACCTATTGTGGCTTCGCGCAACACCAATTGATTCCTCCCTGAACAATTCTTTCCCCATTATGAACCTACCGTGAGACCCTCCTTGGAACCTCTTCTAATAGTATAGTGGTTAGCCCGCTTGCCCGGCAATCGTTGGATCAAGAGTTCGAATCTCAGTCCGGATTCTTAACAATAAAATAATAAAATAAACTGACACGATTTACTAAGGAGGTTCCCCCTGTGACTGGGCATCACGGTAGGAATGGGTAGGTTTAGCTCGTAGCCATGACAGGCAGTACACCTAAGAGAAGGATAACTCTGACTTCAAAACCCTTAAGCCAAAGGCATAATTTGCCTCTTGCAGAAGACCTTCTGTGAGTATCTAAACCTTCTCGAATTCACCTTAGACCATTTCATTCAAGTCTCCAGCCTTCATTCTTCCACCTTCTCTCCCCTCACACCATTGTTTATTTTCACTATGATGTATTAACTAGCGTCAATTGACCTCTATAATCCTCTACCAATAAAAATACACAAATTCCTATCTTCATTAAAACGAATGAATTAGGTATCATTGTATAAACAGTACTTAGATGCCTGAAATATCTGGTTTTGGCCGATATGCACTAAGGTTGACTATTAATCTCCTTGAATCGTCACTGATATCCTATGATGCTTACTCCCATTTTCTCTTCCGAACGGAAAAAACTGTTAACTTTATACGAAGAAAGTTCACAGGACAAAATAGTTAATTTTCCTTCGCCTCACGAAATCTCAAAAGAAAGTTTGACATCTTGAGTGAAAATTATAGGTATTTATCGTTTTCCGTCCGTGAACACAAGTAATGAGGAGAGCAAACAATAGTATACGAAGCATAAGAATAAAAGAAATTTAGACCGGTATGGAAATAGAACGAACATTTGACATTTCTTTCAAAGCACCCAGGCGTTACTTAAAATATTTGATATTTTATTTTATTTATTACATTGATTTATCTTTACGATAAAAAGCTAACAATTTTTACTTATACGAATTTTTAGAAATGGGGTTTTCTGAGAATTTGAAATTCCATTTTTTGGAAATCATGTATTTGAAGGGAACTAATTGAAGGTTCTTGGAATAATGAATTTTATATCAATAGTATCCTTTAAAAATATATTTTTTCCCTCTAACTAACTCTCGCATGACAGATGTTGTCGCTAATGGGCTCATAGCAACATTGGCGAACTTTAGTAACCGTTTTCCCTCTCAAGTACTTAGGCAATATTGCTTAAACGAATCCATCATTATTTCAGGAAGAAGTACTGAGTCATTCCTTTCAACAGTTCATCGAAAAGGCCCTTGAAGAAGTACGTAGACACCGAGACCTGTTCCCACTACCGTCAAAAACCAATGTATTTCGACTAGAAGGCCTTTTTAAGTGAGTCATGCATACAAATGGGGTAAAGATTGAACCCAATTAAATATAAGGCCTGGCAATTGTTATTTGATTCGTATAGTTAGGGTCATAAAGCAAAGGTTTATTACATCCTTTCAAAAATTAGGCCTAGAATTTTTACCTCATTTGTTAATTTATACAATCACTAAGTTATAAGAAGAGTTTGTTAGGGGGTATATTATTTATGAGGTCTTTCTGAAAATTAGGTTCCCCTATATAATCGAAATTTTATATCTATATTTAAATTTAGTAGCATTAATATGAATCAATTTGCTAAAATTAGTAGATTTAGTCATATCTTCTTTAAATCATACGACACTTGTCCTCTTTTATAGTTTGATTATACACTAGGGATACCAGGAATATTCGAAAAGCTATATAAAATCGATTTGAATAATGGTTATCACCTTTAAGGAGTCAACTAGTTTTAAAGTATACACTATACATACACTAGTGCATAACAAGGGGTAATCAAAATGTTACCAGAAAACCGTAATAAAACAAACAGGTCGACATTCTAGGATTCGCTTAACATAACCACGAAAAATGAAGTGGAAAAAGATGGTAATAACAAAATTTCAAGGATTTTTTACAAGCTTGTTGTAGCAATACAACTTGACTTCAGAAAGTAGATGAACGATACAATTATTCCCCAAAAGCCAAGAGTTAGAAGTCAATCTGATCTTTACTTAACAGATGTCTCTCATTATTGGCCGAGTCTCCCATCTATTGGAAGGTCAGTCCGTTCCACAAGGAATTGAGAGGAGAAACACTTGTAGCCTTAAGAAGAGCAGCCCATGAAAGGTAAGTAGCCACATTATAAATTATGTTATGGCAGTTTTTATCCATAAATGGCATTTAAGTCACTTTTCAGAGAAATTAAGTCTTCTTTATTTGGTCAATATTCTAAATTTTATCTCCATAAAGATATCTCTAATAATAATAATAATAATACTATAACCTAAGAATTGCAATAATCACTACTACACGGTGAATCACAAAAGGTATACCAGCTTTAGATCTAAATAACTATTTCATAAATTGAGATATTTTGAATTTTTGGGTGTAATAAAGCGTCCAATTTTTGATTATATGAATCTAGCTGTTTTTATTAAATAACATAAATTATTTGTGATAAAAAAGTTACATATGTTTCTATGACATTACCGTATAATGCATCACGTCTGGAAGAGATCTTAATTTTAGTCGCTTGTGACTCTATATCTCACTATGTCGGTCGGTCGGTCCATTGGTCCCCGTTTTGCTTTTATTTGTTTGGTATTAACATTATAAATATTCGGCTGATTATAACAAAATTTGAAACCCTTCTGTTGTTTTACATTTTCTTTCGAATGATATAATTACCGATGTCCTTCCAAGGTTATCCCGGGAATTATTTTGTTTTGCCAATAATATCATAACTATTGGACTGATTCTAACAAAATTTTAAGCCCTTATATTGTTTTACATTCTCTTTCGAACATATAATTGCTAAATACCTCCTAAGGTTTTGCCGGGGAATTATTTGGTAATAACATTATAACTATCCGGCAGATTCTAGCAAAATTTCTATCCCTTATATTGTTTTACATTTTCTTTAGAATGATATAATTGCCAAGGTCCTTTCAGGTTATCCAAAGAATTATTGAAAGTTTTGAAGGTCATAAGGTCATAAATCAGAATAAATGAGAGCAGGCGAGTTTGATGAGCAGACCTTGTTAGATTTATGAATTGTTTGAGACCCTTAATATGCAGCGGACAAAGGATTTATGCCTCTACATCGTCAATCATTATCTACGAGAAACCAAAAGCTTAATGCAAGTGAAGAACTATTTCGAACAGGAAAATCCACAGAGGGAATCTCTAACTAAACGTACTATTTGGAAAACTGTTGAATTGTTTAAAAGAAACGGAACTATTATCAATTTATATAAGGGTCATTCAGGACGACTGAAAACTGTAAGAAACGTCTTAGAGGACAGACCAGATGTTATTAAAAGTGAGATGAGAGCGATGGGAGATAAGGCCCACGTCTGTATAAATAGAAATGGCCGTCATGTTGAATATATATATGAGTTTGCAATCAACAATAAACAAAATATAACTATTATTAAGGATTGATTATTTTGAGATTATGATGTTTTTGTATTAAATCAATATCAGAAATCGTTGTCTTATTGCCTAAATTGTGCACAACTAAGCTTTCTGATATCGTTTAATTCAAATACATACTGCTTAAATACTATGCTGTTTGCCTACAAACCCATTTATGGTGTAAAGCAGGACTGTTTTTCTCCATCAAACAAAATAAATGGTTTCCAGATATCTCAATTTATGAAAAAGTTATTTATATTTAAATCTCGTATAGTTTTTTGTGATTCACTTTGTATAGCTATACCTATTTTGCATAAGAGTTATTCGTAATAAGATAATGAACCATTTTCAATGGGTGAGTCTTCTGTGTCTATTTGTTTGAGACATATCAGGATCATTTATGTCTTTCCGTATCCATTTGTAATGAGGTACCATTAGTCTGAATAAAGATAATAAAGCTATAAAGTAAATTCTTAATTATTTATCAATTATAATGATAGATTAAGTTAATAAAATAAAGTGCAAATGGCAACTAAATAAACAAGACTCAAACTGCTGGAAATTAAAACGAAATTCTGTCATTAATTGCAGTGTTCGGTTCACTATAAAATAGAACTCGAGTTACCGACATTAATTGGTTCTTGGGAGTAGTTCGAAAGTCAAAAATTACAAAAAAAAAGCAGTAGTTTCCATTGAAATACATGTAATTAAAACTAATTAGTTACTTGTCCCAAAACGTTCCTCCACAAGAAATAGTAAAATTATAAACATTAATAATGAAGATATAAACAACAAAACAAGAATTCCTTAAAAACCAAGTTTATATCTTTGTTGAAACCTCCGACCAGGTACTCACTACCATTAATGGGAGGATATACTTGTTTTTCTGTAAATTGTCATATTTCATTCTGGTAAAATTAACTATTTGCATTATAGCCATGGTAACATAATAGGTTGATTTTGCAATAAACGTCAATTGTAACCATTGATTTTAATGTTCTTGAATAAACACTGAAAGCATTCCATTAAACATCATGGATATATATATATATATTTATATATTATATATATATATATATATATATATATATATATATATATATATATATCCATGATGTATAATGGAACACCACCATCTTAAGTGTCTTTTCCTTAATAAATAAGAAAGTGTTAAAGGTTTGGACCGGAAAATTTAGATATGCGTTTGGAAGTGTATTGATGCTTTAACACAAATTTTCTAGTTAATTCCTCGAAAAACAAATGAACTATAAAAAAATGATTCTAAAAATAATAAACATGCATATACGAATGTCTTAAGACTAAATTTTAGTACTCAGTTGTATGTCCTTTAAGTTTAATTAGTTGCTCCAATCTCCTATTATACCCTTAAATTAGCTTTTGAAAGTAGTCTGCTGGGATATTTTTCCATACTTCTTAACACAAAAGTTCCAATTCTAAAAGATTTCTTAGTTGACGCTTGTAGAGACTTGTCTTTAGCTCATGCCAAAAGATCTCAATTGGATTAAGATCTGGTGACTGAGATAGCCATTTAATAACTTTAATATGATTAGTTTCCAACCAATCATGCACCATTTTTTCATTATTATATTTTAATTAGTACCTGAAAATATAATAAAAAATTACTAATATTGTTAGAAAATTTTAAAGAAACATTTTTGCAATCGGAATTCATGGAAATTATCTCGATTTCGATTTCTGGAAAAGGCTTGATTTTTATGATTCCGATTAATCATCCAATCACTAAATCTCCCACACGGGAGGATGTTGAGGCGACTCTTTAAAAGATTCCGTAGTAAGAGTAGTATCAGAAGTTACTTGAAACATTTTTATAAAAAAATATGTGTTAGAGAGAAAAGAATGACGAATTTGGGGATAAGAACTGGAGATTTTTTTTCAGAAAAAAGATGCCTAAAAATAATATGTGACGAAAACTATGATTGTACAGTATATGATTAAACTTCTTGTATTAATTCTAAGCATATTTTCTAATCTACTGTAGTTTTTTCCCCTACAAAGCCTTAACCTTCATTGTTATTCGCCTAATGAATTCTTGAGTCCATTGTTGATTGCTTTTATCAAACAGTCCAGGACTTCTACTTTTCTTCGCGAGGTTTTCGGCCTCAAATTGATTGCTATCTTCGTAGTCTTTGGCTTCACTCTTAATTACTTAATCTTGAGAGGACAACGGGGCTTTACACCATACAATTTCTTTTTTCAAGAATACGCTGGAGAAAACTGGGGAATGAAATGAAGTAAACAACTTACCTTTGGAGTCGTAGATCAAATCAACCTGATGACAGAAAACTGGTATTCATCATATTTGCAAGAAGCTATTTTTCGTATATTTTGCCCCCAAAACTTGGATCATAAAATAATACGTTAATTGCCCCAAAGCAAAAATGGCATTTTCCAAATAAAAATTGCCCCAAATTTCCTAAACTTTAATGAAAGATGTCCTAAAGTCTTTTAATCATCTATCAGCCCTGCCCCCAAGGTGGGTTACAAATGGGGCCCATAAGCTAACAAAATTTACTTCGCTTATTTGAACGAGTGTAATCGCCGCAATAATTTATTTAATAAGCATTTGCCGTACAATGTCATTCCGCTTTATTTGCCTTTTAGCTACACATGATGGGTTTTAACGAATGCAATCGCAGGGCACGAAACCTATACACACCAGAAAAAAACATACACTCACATTAAACCATTTAAGGTTTTCCCTACACCCACAAAAAATTCATTATAAAATACAACAACCACGACAAGAGAAGCCAAGAAAATACAACAGCATGCTCCTACGTGCCCAAATCCTACAATGCGAGCAGCTAGATCGAAACGGCCATTGGCGCGAGATAGTCCGCACTGCAGACAACACTCGATGCACAGAACCTTGCTTCTTCTGGCGACGCGTAAAGACAGAATTAGTCACGGACCCACCAAAGCCTATCACCCTCCTAATTGACACTCAAACACTCACATGCACTAATGACATCCTCGACGCATTTAGGTCCCACTAGGACACTGTGCAAACACATAACCGACCCAAACCACAAGCACAAGAGCAATTCCAAGAAGTCTAGGAATGTTGCCAGCTAAACGCCAATGCACTTGGGCCAAATCCCTCTTATAAAAATGGAGGTGCTCGACAACACTCCCATACTAACAATTCTTATTACTGTCGATGAAACAAAGCATTACATTAAATGAACAAATCAGGTGCCCCCTAGCCCATCCGGCCTTCCAGCTGCTATAATCTACCGTCATCATAACCTTCTACACTACATTAGCACACCTATACAACGCTTCACTTGCGTCTGGCCACTTTCTACAACCATTTTGAAATCTCATACAACATCCTAATACACAAAAAAGACCCCAAACACGCCAATAACTACAGGTCTATTGCTATGTTAGAGCACCTATGCAAGATATTAGAACGCATGGTCAATACCCGTCTCCGAGATTTCCTAGAGAAAAGGGACTCGTTCTCCCCTTATCAATATGGCTAAGGACGGGCCGCTCCATAAAAGGTGTTGTGACAATCGTCCATGACATAATCTAAACAGAACGCCAAGCAGGACAGAAAACACTCTCCATCAGTAACGACGTGGATAAGGCCTTTGATAAAGTGTGGCACGAGGGGTCTTGTTTGGAAACTAGCCAACACTACGGAGCTCCCTGTCTGCACCAGAAATATTCTCTCCCACTTTCTCACCCGAACGTAGGTGCCATAAAAATTACAACAGCACAACGTCACGCCCAGTCACATTACGCTCGGGCGTGCCCAAGGGTAACTTAATGACACATACATTATACAAAATGTACAGGAACGATATTCCACCCCCAACTGGAGACTGTAGACACACATAAACACTGTCCTACGCCGAAGACGAAACCATTTTCGTCTACGGAGAGGACCAGACAGAATCGCACACCATGAACAAATAATACTAAATGCTTAGTCAGATTATGAGGATAAGTGCCTCATAGGCAAGAAACCTCAGAAGACACATGTGCACTATACGGTGCATGCGATCACTACATGCCCAAATTAGAAATATACGCACACACCGGACCTCAACCACCTTAACCCAACAAGACTAACATACTCATCAAACACCAAAATCCTTGGGGCAACACTTGACAAGTATCTAAGATTCCACAAACACCAAACCATCATTCAAACAAGCCCGAAACAACAACAGAATCTGCGCAGGTTCTATCCTGCAAGCCTAAGCTACAACTAAACCTATACAAAATCCTTATTAATCCACTCCTTATATACACTCTAATCACACTCGTAGCATTCAGGACTCAGCACTGAAGCTTGCTTTTCGCTCTCCCATTTAGACAGGTATGGCCACAACACATGAAAATAACAAATCACACCACTTAATTTATACGCCCTCGCGTGTCTAACGTGACAACTGGGGAAACTCGCAAAAGACCCAACATAAAATCTCAGATACGCAAGACGACACGCTGTGTTGGCACAGTGATACCCCGCAGTCCTAGACTACCCTGAGCCAACACCAATCTATACATAAATTTATCGGTAACATTAACGGTTCGTTTAAATGAATGCGAGCCTCTCTTCCCGCCCCACCCCCTCTCCTGCCGCGCCAGTCATATCTAATATCCCTACACGCACGCCCAACACCACCTCGCAGTAGTGTATAGCCACCAACTTGTCACCTCCTCCTATCCCCTCTCAAAATTTTCTGTACCATTTCTTCTTCGCTTACATCATCTTCTATGGTCCACAAAATGATCCCTCTATATTCTTTCTATACACATATATATTGATTGAGCAAAGTCATTTGGCTTTATTTGCTTTTTTAGTTATCCTGAATATGAAATTCCTATAATAATTTCCATAGAAAGGCATTTATATATCCCATTAGTTCATCGTGCTATGCACTAGCTATATTATATTTTAGTCTGACAATTGACCATCAAGAGTAATGACGAAAGAAGACTTGAGCTACTTTGCGCCAGCCTATCCTTAATCTCGAATCCATCTCGACTGTTGTCTGTTGCTCTTTGGAAAGGGTTCGACGCCATAGTTTACCTCTAAGGGAATCTAATCAGGCGTTGGAAAGAATGAGGGAAGCCCAAGCAAATGAAAAAATTAAAACTAAACGAACTCATACAATAAAAGGGCTGAAAGCCTATTAAAGGGGGAAAAACTAAGTGTAGATATCTTTTACAATATATTATGCATAAATTTATGCAACATTAATTATTTAATTTATTGTATGTCCTTTGAGGCTTTATTCAATTTAGTAAATCAAATCGTAAATTCATAAAAAACAGCACTCGTTTACAAATATGACTGGTTATATGAAGCAATTGAGTAATATTTATAGAGACGAGGAGACGGGGCGATAATTTGGTAAAGTTGAACTCCACTGTGAGCAGATCTGGGTTTATTAAAGCTATCAAACAGCTTAAAAAGCCAGATAGTTGTCTTTCTAGAGAGAGAGGCCTACACTGTCCTGATCCATGAGGATCAGCCACCCTTACCAAGAATAAGATGAATAAGATCAGACAAAACCAAGTAGATGTAACCATTCGCAAGTTACTGAAAGATGATCTTGAACTTCCTCCATTCAAGATAGCAAAAGTAAATCTCCTCTTCAACCCCACCCAAATCAAGAAGCGAAAGAACTAAGCTAGTCCTCTAAAGGCTCCATGATGTCTCGCAACCTCCACTTCTATAGACGGATGAGTTGTTGTTCACTGTCTAGGCCAACCACAACACAGATTGATCGTGTTTAGGCACAAACGAGCTTTGGTGATGGTCGCGGCGTTAGGAAAGCTCGGTACGGGTCAATTCGGTATCGGACAATTTGCTACTAGGACAATTTGTTACGAGGAAAATTCAATACCATATTAATTAGAATGTCAATAAATTGAAATAAAATATAAATAAGCTATATACGGTAGAATGTAGATATTTTTTTAAATAATATTTTCATATATTTATTGATTAAATTGAAATAAAAATGATTGCTATATTGATTGTTATATTATATATATATATATATATATATATATATATATATATATATATATATATATATATATATATATGAATGCAATGTCCCGCAGGAAAAAATTAAAAGGTGTTTGCAAGTACTTTCGAACTTTATTAGGTTCCTTATCAAGGATAACTACAAGAAATAGTATTATATTAGAGGTATATAGACGAAAGAAAAGTATGAAAGACTGCCTCAAAAACAAGAAATCACCAATGAGGAAGAGGGAAAGGGGGAGGTAAAAAAACACATTAAGAATTACAAGAAGCAGGTAGTACCTGCTTCTTGTAAGCAAAATAAAACATGGGACAAGACCTTCAAGTCTTGTCCTGCAGTGTTTTATCAACTTTACATTATTCACATCCAGGTTGAAAATTTTAACTTGCCGACATTATTTGTCCTGCTTTTCGACAAAAGCCAAAGAACCTATGATAGATCTTTTGAAAAAGTAAATAATTTAGTGCAAAGTCAAGGACCTGAAGGCATTTTCATGGATTTTGAAAAAGCATCTCGCAACAGTTTTTTGGGATACATTCTCTAATGCCGATCTAATAAGTTGCCCTTTTCATTTAGGTATAAATGTGTATAGACACATAGAACAATAAAGACTCACGTTCAAATATCACGAAGATGGTACTTTCAGCATTAAAATCCCCTGTTTTGTCGGATTATCTTTTTTACCAGTTGACGACGCAATTGACCGATTTAAAGAATTAATCGATGACGACGATATTCCGCAATCATTGGTGTCATATTTCGAAAATAATTAAATAGGCCTAGTCAGAGGAAGGGGTCAAAGAAGGCGACGACCTGACCCAACAATCCCGATGGCATCTTGCAATATTTATGAACGATGTCTGATAGGAATGCCACGCACAATTAATAGTCTGGAAACCTCACAATGGAACATTAAATCACGCTCTAACGGCATATCATCCTAATATCTGGAACCTGATTAAAATTCTCAAACGTGAAGAGGAACTTTCAAACTGCAAAGTGCATAAATTCCTTCAAGGAGAACAAATTCTACAAAAGAAGAAGGATAGAGACTTAAAGAAGCGTATAATTGCTCTCTTGCAACGCTATGATTCCTCCCAAAAGCGCAAATATTTGTCTGGTATTGCACACAATTTAAATTTTTTATCTAATCTACATGTTTTAGCAAATTTTTAACTTAATAAATGATCTACACTTTTTAACAAATTTGAAGCTTGCTAAATGTAAACTAATAATCTACATGTTTCAGCACATTCAAAGCTTCATAAATAATCTAATCTACATGTTTTAACAAATTTAAAGCCAAAGAAATATAATCTAATCTACATAATAAATATATCTGCCCAAATAAATAAAAAAAATTTGTGTGTTTGAAGTTATTATTCTGAAGTTTTATTCCTTTAGGGAGCAAACAGGGAGCGAATTGCCCTGGTACCGAATTGGTCTAGTACCAACTTGTCTGGGACCAAATTGCCAGGACCGAATTGTCCGGGACCAAATTGTCTAGGACTGAATTGTCCGGACGCCGAAGGTGCGGTCTAGCGTAACATCGGTGGTCTTAAAATCGCATCACATTTTCTTTGAAGAGCAAGTAAAGATAAATGAACATATTTATGTAGACATGTGAAGGAGAAAGTCATCCCCTGGCTGAATGGCAATATGGGAAATGCCGGTGTAACCCTTTAACGAGATGGAGCAACCTCAAATCAGACTGATACAAGATTAATTTTAAGGGGAGTGTGGGAGAATAAGGAGAGAGAGAAGGAATTCCCCCTTCCTTCCCATGACTTCTCCAGTTTGCTGTTGACCGCTCTAAATTCGTCTGCCCTATATACTCCTAAAATTAGAATATAAAAAGACCATTAAGGGCCAATCACCACTTCTCTCTAGGGGCCCTTATCACGACCCAAGGCAATTAAGGAAGTCTGTTGGTGATCAATCTCTCTCCCCGTCTAGATAATTTCTGAGTATATATTCGAGACTTCGAAGTTTACATGCATATTGTGTCTGAAGCCGCCGTCCAGTAAGTTAGCCGTAAGATCTTCGTTAGTTGAGAGGGAATCGACTACATTCTCGCCCAGAGAAGAATTGAATGATTCTCGAAGAGCCAAGGAAGAGCTAGTCGTCACTCAGTGTTGTTCGTGGAGATAGTTAGGTGCCCTTCAACCCTTCTCACCACGTCTCCGGATTTTAAGGATCAAAAAAGCCATCCCTGAAGCACCCTCCGTTTGCTTCTAGGGATAAGAGCCCCCTCCCCCCCCCCTCAACTTCAGTTACCCGAAGTTGAATTGAACGGCTCGTGAGACGCCAACAAGTTTGAGGTCGAACTTACCTCCCTGGTCCTACTCGCCGCACATCAAGGTAAAAGGGATTTAACCCCCGCTTCGTCATGCTTCTCCCACCTTTACCGCGTCGGACCTCAAAGATCCCCTTTGCTCTAGACCTAGAACTTGCATAATTGTAATTATCCCTCGGTTCAAACTTAATTGATAGTGTTAATCATCTTAGCAATGAACCGTCAATATTTAATTGCATTGTCATCTAACTTTCCCTATATGTACATTAGGGTGATAACTTTATTACAACTTAATATCCCTGTGTCATAATTTGATGAGCTTTAATTAAAGATTATATAAAATCTTAATTTCAAGGTGATTTGGTAAAAAACCTCACGCACAAAATGATTTTAAAAATTTTATTTGTCATCATTTTTGTCCAGTTTTTGAAGTCACTGTTAGCATATACAAGATTGAACACAAACTTATGAGTCACAAATATATAACATTATATAGGGTCATCAAACACACAAGGAAGTAAATTAGTTACAATAATGTCATTGGACAGGATGAATCTCAGTGATAGGTTGTCATTGTTGCGGCAGGACCCGTGCAAGTCTTGCATAACTTTGACCGCACGCTCACAGCACTGGTTGCTTCGGGCAATATTGATTGGAGATTCATCTGTTTTTTCAGTGGGTTTTCAAGCATTTGAAACATTTTTGGTATTCATTTAGAGCTGCAGATAATTCATGAAAATCTTTAGCGCGGAACAAGTGGGTGCTGAACCAATGGTCAGCCCATGAGTAAGAAATGAATGAACAGATTTTACTTAACCTGCTCCTGGTGTCAGGCATCAGAATGAACGCAAGAAGTCTAGAATTGCACGAGAGTTCATACGTGTATTGCTGATGTTTGGAATCTTTTGAAACTTAACAAAGGGGACCTCATTCATCTCAGTGAAATGACGAAAGACACGCGTGAGGTGATAGAGAAACTTCATGTCGTCTCTCCAGCCGCCTGTTTTCTTAATCTCATTTTTACCGTTGCTGAAAGCTGCTTTCAATTTATCATAATTGCTCATCAAATCCTGCACAAAGAAGTACTCTATGTTTGGTGATTTAGTCGATTCATGGAGCTTATCGTCCATGACAACGTGAAGAATCTGATCCAGGACATGGTGCTAGCAACTGATGAACTTGGGTTTGGGGTGACCTTTATCTTCAAACATTTGCTGCAGTCGAACAACAACACCTCTCTTTTTACCATTATTCACGCTTGTTGTGTCAGCGACAAGCATAACAGTTGATCCCCACAGGTTTAACTCCTCTTCCCCTCCCTTCCTTTTGCATTTGTTACATCTTTCCAATCCTTCAACTTTATTTCTTTCGCTTCATTCTTGAGGACCACGACCTGATATTCAAAGTCCTCAATGTGTTTTCCGTCAAAGTGTAAGCTCCACTTTTCCAGATGAAGCGTGCTCACCAAGTGCTTCTTCACCTGAGCAGCTTCCGTGTAGATAGTCTTGTGGATTGCTGACTGACATGGGGTTGGGATTTCAATGCCCTCACCAGAAAGTTGGAGCCATACCTTTGCTGCTCTGTGGGACGACAGCTTGGAGCTTGGAGTAAGGAGTTTTGCTATGTCTGTTGGGTTATGCTTCCTTTTTCTCGTTGATGCTGCATTCTCATCCTCCCAAGAATTGTCCTCGCTGTTAGTGGATGTGTCCGTGCTAGTTTCGAAACAATCAGGTGGTGCTGAGCTGCAAAGTGGGAGCGCAGTCACTTTCATTGCCTTCTTTCGCTTGGATGAGTGGAATGTCTTTGCACTAGAAGGTTTACCAGTGGAATAACCAACCTGGCCTTTGGTTAAAATTTGCTGTTTATAGAGGTTTTCATTTTCTTTGCACAACCAGTTGCCTTTCACCTTGGTCACGTCAAACAGTTCATTCAAAGAATTAAAGTTTTGTTTCTTTCTGCAGCGCTCATAGTCTTTCAGAAGGTTTTCTATTTTTGCACAAATGGCTTGATCAGATACATGCGGGAAGTTCAATGTTTTTCTCCATAGGGCTTTTAGCTCTACATCAATTAGGCCGATCCTCTTCCTCCGTTCTTTGGCGGTGGATTCAAGAAATTTGAAGCGTCCAATGACGTGGATTTTCAGGGGCATGCGACTCCGTTCACTTAAGGGAGCCTAATAAACTGCCATGTTGCCTCTTCTTGATGGTGCTTGAAACTGGACTAAGTTATTTGTCCAGGTTTTCTTGTTCTTTTTCGTGTTAAAAAGCTCTTCTTGAACATGTTATGTTCTTAACAACTGAAATAGAAAATAAACCTAAATATTAAATAGGTAACAAATTAAAGAAACTTTTATTGAGCTTTTATATATTTTATTAAAAAACAAGCAAATTACAATCATAAAAAATAAGAGAGAAGGCAGACACTAATAAAATATTATATGCTATTATATTATATAATTAGTGAGAGAGTTAGATGTAGCTTACCAAATAATACCAGGATCTCTTTACAATAAACGCTGGAAAATACACAACAATTATAATAAGGCAATAATAATATCAACGCCGTTAAAACTGAATTAGTAACTACCCGCTTTAAACATCTCGTATATATATTGCACGCGAAATGGCTGAAGAAAATTCTGGAACTCTACAGAAATCGCCCAAGCGATGACATGATGATTTTCTGGAAAATTCTATACAATTCAATCGTACATAAATTATTGCACAAGTCTGTTTGATGACTTTTATATTTAATATAAATATTTTTAATACATATAAAATGCTAAAGCGGCCTATATTACATTTCAAAGTGGTTTTGCGTGACCTTTTTCAATATTTCAAAGGAATAAAAGTAATTTTTGCCATTAATAGGAAAAAGTTCATTCATTCGTGCTACAGGAAACCATTTTTGATAAAACAGTCAAAAAGTCATCATCCTAATGTACATATACGTAATATTTAGTCCTATTAAAGTATATTTTTGTACCCGTCAATATTTAATTGCATTTCCATCTAACTTGCCCTATATGTACATATACATAATCTTTAGTCCTATCAAAGTATATTTTTGTAGCCGTGTTTGAATATTCCTTGGCCTAGCATCTGTGTATTTAAAGCACTCTTAAAGCCATCCCCAGGTGGAGCTTTAATTTCGGTCGGCTAGTAGGCTAGTTTGCGTATAACGGCATACACCCGGTCATACCACCACATAAAACTGGCGTCAGGTCTTTCGGTTTGAGAAAGATTCCATCCTACCTGATCCTTTGCTATTTCTTTAAAGATCATTAATTCTACTCTATACAGTTGCAAGTGTCAATAATATTCAAGCAAAAATAATAGAATAATTTTCTTTTGTTATAGGCAATTATATATTTTTTAGTTTAGCGTATTTACGTGAGTCAACATACAACTAATTAAACGGCAAGAATAGCTGCCAAATTTTCGTTTTTCTGTGGTATCTTAAAAAAATATTCAGTCTTGACTCAAGTTGCCTCGTTAGTTATTTTCTTTTTCTGGTGTAGATAATTAATTGGAACCTTTATTAAGTTTTGGGCGGTTAATTGTTACGATTAGGTTAGATTTGTTAGTTAAATACGTCTGGTTGACATAATTAATTAGAACCTTTAGTAAGTTTTTTGGGGGGGAGGGGCGTTAATTGTAAATTACAAGAAGGTTAGATTTTTTAGGAAGAGCGTCACTTGTTATGGTAAGCTTTCTTGTGTGCCGAAAATCGAAGGCAGCATATTCAGGTTTTCTCGTTCGATTGTTTTCATAACCAGGGACAGATCCTAGGACTATCAGGAAAGGATTTAATTGTTTACGATCAATAGGAAGAACTAACAGAACGAGGAAAATGAAAAGAACCAGCACAGAGAGAAACAAGAGAAAGATAGAGAGAAGCAGAAGAGAGAAAACAAATGAAGCCGTGATCATGCCGAAATGGCTTCTGTGGGATCACCTAACCACCAGCCACAAGCACCCTCGTTAAAAGGCCCCGCGTATAAAGACGGAGAAGATTTTTGTCCTTATCTGTCCCACTTTAAAAATATTTTCGAAGTCTACAATTGGGATTTATAATCAGATAGAGTTGCCTATCTACTCCCCCTCTTAAATACTCGTCTGCGTGAAATCTTTATTTCTTAGCACTCGGTAACAACTCTGGATTATTCAACCCTAAAAGCAGAGCTCCTGTCTGCTATTAATTGAATCCGCAGTTGTATCGGTTTAGATGCCGCTCGGCTAAGATACAGCCGGGACAAACGATTAGGCAATTTGGGTTCACCCTTCGCCGCAATTTACAGTTTTGGCTGAACTCCTCACAAGTGACTAACGATTATGAGTCATTAGTCGACTTTATTTTAAGGGATAAACTCAAAGCTACCCTTCCCCGAGAAGTAAAGGGTTTCGTAACAGATAGAAGAGCTTCTTCGTTTAAAGACTGTGTAGAGGAAGCCGACCTCCACGCTTCCTACCACAACCTATATCACAAGGAGATCAAGAAGTGTCAATCCCCGTACCCCAAACATAAGTTTGGCCCAGATAAGTTTCATGCTAAAAATAATGGTAGCTTGGTGAAAATTCAGGCGCATCATAAGCCAAAGCCTCATCCTCAGCGTGAATAAAAGGACGTAAAGCCTCCGACATTCCCTTCTATGCCTTCTCACTCTCCGCGTAAACCCATCGTATGCTTTACGTGTGGCACCCCTGGTCACCTTGGTTATAACTGCGCCCATAACTCGCAGCTAAGGACCACCCCTAATCAACAGGTCCATCAGGTAACCACTTCTCTCCCCCCTAACTCTTCTGTCTCATAATCTCTGCCGCTAACTGCTTGCTCCCTCTCACTCAGAATAACAGGTAAATTTCCTGTTCAATAAGAGCTCCCCTGGTGGGCTTAAGTTCGAGAACAGCATGATAAATGGGTGCAGAGTGTCAACCCTTGTAAGAGACACGGATTACATGCATAGTAGTCTTGAGAAGCTGCTGCCCCCAGTAAGTCCCCAACATAAGAGATTCGCGATCGTTCACGACTTTTTAGGTCATGCCAGTAAGTTTCATCTGGTAAAGTGCTACATAAAGTGTCAGTATTTCATAGGATAGGCTGATGTAGTCGCCGCCCCGATAATCTTTTGCTCTGTTCTTATCGGAAATATATCGTTACTCCGGTACCTTTAACCTCCTCGTCAACCCCGGACCTCGAGTTATCGAGGTTTGCCGGAGCTCAAAAGAATTGCCCTTCTTTGCAACCCCTGTGAGAGAAGGCCAGAAAAAAGAAGCCCGAAATCGTTCGAGATAATAGAAGAATTGACTACATAGAAAAAGATTCGTTGCTACATCGATCTTTTGTTGGAACAGACAACGCCCCTGTCACTACCCTTTGTGTACGTCAAGTTCTGCAAATGGCTCATGACGGACTAATGACTGGGCATTTCAGTCATAATAAGACGGCCCAGTGCGTTTTCAAATATTTCTTTTGGCCAGACGCTCCAAAAGAAATATCCGACTTTTGCAAGTCCGGCAACATCTGTCAAAACGTCACCGCAAAAGGCCGTGTTGCCCCCACTCCCATTGAGAAGACTTCAATCGTGTCAGAACCCTCTTCAGGGTCGCAATCGATTTGATATACCCTCTCTGTCTCCAGTCTAGTGAGGGACATTTCTATATTTGGACCCTCTAAGATTGTGCCACTCGTTTCCTGGATGCGGTCCCCTTGAAGAACATTAATAGTATTTCGTGTAAAGAGGAGTTGATTTCTATTTTTTTTCCCGGGTAGGAATCCTGAAGGAGATCCTATCAGACAGAGGCCGTCAATTCACTTCAGAATTAATGGAGTATGTAGGGAAGCTCCTGCTAGGCGAACTCCTTTTCTTGAACCCTTATCACCCTGCCTCAAATGGGATGTGCGAGAAATCAAACGGGACTCTCAAATCACTTCTTAAGAAATTGTGCCACGCCCAACCACGTAAATGGCACCCCTACCTCCCCGTGGCTTTATTTTCGTGTCGGGAAATCCCACACCAAACGCTTGGGTTTGCCCCGTTCGGTCCAATGAGCTTCCTAAAAGAAGTATGTTCAAACCCCCCAATCTTGATGAGGAGATTGAATCCTCTACGGTGATTGGTTGGATTTGCGCACTCACCTTTAAAATTGTGCAAACCTCGCCTTCAAGAATTCTGAGGTAAATGAGGAAAAATACAGAACGTATTTTGACAAATTCAAAGCACGGAAATTCGAAGCAGGCGACGAAGTACTACTTTTGTTGGCCTCTGAGTCTAATAAGCTCCCATCTCAGTGGAAAGGACCTTTTTCAGTAGTAGAACCCCGATGCCCCGTCGAATACTTAATTCAGACACCCTCAGGTAATAAAGTGTACTATATAAACTTGTTAAAAAGGTACTCGTCTTAGAGGCAACTTACGTGGTCGAACAGCTTTGCCTCGTTCAAACGGGGTGCGTGGAAGCAGAAGACGAATATACTTTGCCGTCTCTCCATTCCCCCCAATCGGACTAAGCCCCCGAGCTCGATTTTAATCCTAGTCTCCGACCCATCGAGAAGGCTCAATAGCGAGCCTACTAAGTGAATTCTCGGACATACTCTCCGAAACCCCAAGTTTTTCAAATAAATTCACTCATGAGATTGTTTTAAAAACGCAAGAACCAGTAAGAATTAAGCCTCATCCTATTCTCGTTCATTTACGCCCCACATTTAACGCCGAAGTAGAAAATTTGCTCAGGATGGTAATCATCGAGCGTTCCTCATCTGACTTTTTGGCCCTGAATGTGATGGACAGAAAGAACGATCAATCATTTAGTATGTTCGTTGATTTTCTCAAATTAAATTAAGTCACCCAGTTCGACGCCGAACCCATAACTTTAATTGATCAAACCCTACATCTTTTCGAACATGCAAAATTCATCTCCGAAATTGATCTTTGTAAGGCCTACCATCAGACACCACTCTCCGAATCTTTTAAGCGATTTACAGCTTTTGATACAGAGAAAGTCTTAATGCAATTAACCCGTCTTCCCTTTGGTTTGGTAACTGCATGTGGTAACTATAATTAAATGATGCGTCGAATTGTAGACGGCCTACTCAGTGTAACCTTTTATTTTTACAACGTGTACGTTTCCACCCGTACATAGGATCACGGCGTACAGCCCTTCGCGCTTTGTTAATCCGTTTGCGCGCACACGTACTCACGATAAGCCCGTCTAAGTGTCATTTCGCATATGATGCGATTAAATATCTTGGTTTTAAGATCGGAAAGAACCAGATTGTGTCCCAAGAAGACAAAGTTAAAGCTATAGCTGAAATGCTGCTTTCCCAGATGAAGAAGCAGCTGCAATCATTTCTGGGTTTTCTTTTATTTTACAGGCACTTCGTTTCCAATTTCGCCTCTATAGTGTTCGCCCTTAATGATATTTTAAAGAAAACGGGACCCTATCCTCTCAGTTGGATTCCCCCAGCGGTGTCTAGCTTTAACCAGATGAAGGAGAAACTTATCTCTGCTCCTATTTTGAGACTCCCGAATCCAAACAAAAAGTTTGGGATTGGTACTAATGTCTCTCATGATGTTATAGGTGGTGCCCTCATGCAGTAAGAAAACGATGGAAGTGGATATCCCGTTGCGTATGCGAGCAGGAAGCTATCTAGCCACGAGAAGGCTTACGCCACCATTGAACTCGAGGCATTAGCTATAGTATGGTCAATTGTTCATTTTTAGAATGTCCCTTATAGGAACCGAATTCGTAATTGAGAGTGACCATAAGCCATTGTCGTACCTTCGTAATTTCAAGAGTCAAAATGGTCGACTAATGTGTTGGAGTCTGTTGCTCAGGGAATATCAATTCCGTATTGTGTATATCAAGGGTACTCAAAATTCTTTAGCGGATAGTTTAATTAGAAATCCCCTAGACGACTCTATTGCCATAAATTAAAGATACCATTTGCGTATCTTCTTGGAAATATGTTTGATGATTTGTTTTCCTATTGCTATGATTAAAACAAGAGACACAATTACTACATCAGTAGTATAGTATGAAATGGGTTGCATTATGTCAAGGATTTTCCCATGATGGTTTTAATAGTGATTGAGACTTTGAGCCTTTCCCTTTCCAAATCTATGGCTGGAAACGGGTGAATATTTACAAGCCTAATCGACAAATTATGGAGTTCGGTTGAAGAAATGGGAAATTCACATTTGGGAGATTTAGGGAGGTTTTTTGCAAAGAGATGAATGCGTTGGGGATTATATACTCGGATATCTTCATTTTCTATGGAGCAAACAAGGGTAATTTGAGTGATGTATGGAGATATGGCTGTGGTCCTATTTGATGGACAATTTAAGCTCGCTGGAGTAGGTCTGGAAAAGGAAATCCAGGTAGCCGGACCGAAGGGAATTGAGACTGGTCGGTTGGATGGATTCTCCATAAATTCACAAGCAGGAAGGAGACGATTTTCGAATAAATCTATTAGGCAAGGGTTGCTCTTTGCGACTTGTAATGTATGAATAAGCGGACACAACAATGGATTGGCTTGCAAGGTGTTTACAGAATGGGGTTTCTGCAACAAAAACCTCTGAATATAAACGGTAATCGCTTGAAACAAATGCGTATGTGGGTGCATTTGTATACTACAGGCGACTAATATGAGTATCATTTGAGAAGGAAATAGAAAATGATCTCAGGTGGTATGCAAGTTAGGGAAGGTTGTCGAAGAAGGGAATAATAAGTTGGAAGGTGTAAGGTTCGTTTCCATGGAAGGTCCAAGTGTACTCTAAAAACTGAGGTAGTTTCTCTATTGTGAGAGAAAACTCAGGATCCAGTTTCAGCTGGTTATAAGTTGTAGTAACTAAGATAAACATGGCAGTAGATGGGAGAATGTTAGCGAGAGTAAGCTGGTTTGAAGTAAACTGTTCAGTTTGTAAAATTTTTCTTTGAAGAAATTTTAAATTTTACAGAAATCTGGTCATCACCGTAAGACAGATGTTAATAATACAGGTAAATTCTGTTTGTAGTTCATTGGCAAGATAATTTTGTACAAGATGGTTCATGTTTACGAGATCTCTACTGAGATTTCGGAGATACACGCCTTGCCGAATGGTGTAGTTCACTAAATTATTCACAGAGTATTCTATTTGAAGTTGTTCAGTTGCGATGACTTGTACCCTGAGTTGACCTTTTGGTATGTCCTTCATTGTAGCAGTTGCTAATAATCCTTTTAGTATTTTTACACCTAAGTCAATTAAAGCACGTTTTATGCGAGTCTTCCCATAAGCATTTTTAATCCAGGGTTCTTGTGCTATGTAAAGGATTTCGTTTTCCACGAGTCGGAGGTATTCCTTGCTGTGTATCATTTTCTGATGGTTTAGGTCAGAGGTTGCCAAACTTTTTCACAGTAGGCCAGATAACAGAGAATGGCGTACGTGGGGCGCATAACCATTTTGTTCAATACAATATAGTGAATATATGAAAATTAAGACAACAAATCTATTTATTTTCCAATATACAAAATACACAAAATTAAAGACAATAAACATAATAATTTACCAAAAAGTTATCAAAGAACGCATCAGTGCACACATATCCAAGTCTCACAAACTAAACAGCAATAGAGGTTAGTAAGATTTATGGCCAGTTTAGCTTTTAAGATATCATCAATATTTGCATTGTAATTGTGCATCCACGATGCAGCGGCGGTCTGGATGAGCTGACCTCGTGGGCCGGATCTGACCCGCAGGCCGTAGTTTGGAGACTCTTGGTCTTGGTAATCCAAGCTCAATGATAGGTTGTAAAATAAAAATTAATGGGAGTAGTTGTCTTTATAGTGTAACTTCATTCCTGGGTAAGAGCGTCTATGATGAGTCTCATTGATCGCTTTAGTTAGAGTGCGGATGTTCTTAAGAAAGTATGTAAGTTGACTTCCAATAATTTGGGGGGCTCTAAGGTCTACGAAAACGTTCGCAAAGCCTTTCACCTATATATGAATAAAATACGATAGTTACGACAAAATTTACCAAACATCTAGAAGAGAGAAGATTGTGTAATCTAATCGAGGTAGGGAATTTGGGCAATTCTTCTATGAAAAGAAACATAAAAGAAATAGCCATACCTAAAATTTAGTTGATGAGACCAAACGACAAAAATAAAGTTTAAATGTTGCTTTATATATGTTAAGTCATTTATTAAAGATAAGATACATATAGTAAATATATAAGTAGGATACAAGCTTTCGCCAAATAAAGTGAATCAAACCTAAGGAAAACAGGAACTAAATATATAGAACAGAAATTAAATTAACATTGACAAACATGTAATAGTTATGTAATGAAGGTGGAAAATGTCATGGTAAGCGAACAACTAAAGATGGTTTAAGATGAACGAATGCTTTGAACTGTGAAGGTCACTAACATGAATATTAAGAAAAATGAACGAACTCAGCGGGAATAGAATGTGCCAAGGTCACTAAAATGCTGATTTGAAGGAACCAAAGTTCTCTACATTTAAGTATGGTCACTCAAGCTCACCTGATTTCACTGTCTTGTATATGATTGTGTGATTGCAAACTTGAATCAGGCAACCTGACTCTGCCTTGATACAATGTATTGGAAAGATTTTGTTGCTATGTTAATTAAAAACTTGAAATTCACTTTGCCGCGTTTGAATGAATCAAGGCAAACGAAGAAAGTAAAGGAATTTATTGTCTAAATTTCGTTATAGGATCAAATGAGAGAATTCAGCCCTTTTTTGTCTAATCTCTGCTTCCTGCTTCCATAGTAGAGTATATACTTCACTTTTGCTCTTTAATTTTAAAAAACAGATTTAATAATTGTAGAAATAGTTCAGGACAGCACAGTTTGATTAAGTTTTGGCCTAGCGATAAGTTCCAGGAAGATAAATTAGATGAAGTAAGCCTATATTGCAAGTGATTGGGGTAAGAAGTAATTTCAATTTTTAAACCCACTAAGATTTTAACAATATTTGGAAATTGGACAACAGCAACAGTACAAAAAGCAGGAAAGAGATGCAGTACCGTTTAAAAATGAAAAATATATCGCAAACAGCTGTTTTCTATATACCATTATAAATTTAAAATATAATACAAATAAAGGTTATTGATAGAAACAACAAATAGGTTGTGGTTAGCGACCTTAACAATTTTAAAAAGATTACATAATTAAAAAACATGACCAGGTAGGTGGGTCTCTATATCTTTTCATAATTATTTAGAGAAAAATTTTTCAACAAATTATGCACGCTTTAATGTAAATTTAAACTCAATTTGTCCGTAAGTGATGTAAATTAATTATATGTAGAAATAAAATATTCCAACATTAAGGAAGTCACAATTCAAGAAAATCGACTAGTTTCGTAAGTTTCTTTAGTGAGAAAGTGACGCTGATTACACTGTCTAACAAAGATTTCGCTACAGAAATGAGAAACTAGTTTTCTATTGTAGTTTTTACGTAGATTACGAAAATGACCTTTATTTTGCATGAAATGACTTCAGATTTTTGTAATCTGCACATTTATTTTTTTATTAATATTAGATTATTCAATATATAGAGGTATAAAATATTTTTTATTATTTTTTTTTATCTGACAAAAAGTACAAAAAGCTTAATCATCAAAATAAATTAATAAGTCCTTTTAATTATGAGAATTTATGATTTTTTCAAAATTGCTGAAATCTATACAATAGTCATTGTGGGGAAATCAATATCGCTAGGACAAACAGACGCTAGTTTGGTTACACAGCGTCAACAGCTACGTGGCATATGGGCCGATATTTTAAACCCCACCCAGCCCTTTTGCCGCGCTGGCACAACAATCCTCAATATCACTCGCAAGGAAAGATTATATTCAGCAGATTTCGTAGCCCGTTAGTATAAACAAAGGAGGGTAGGAGAATCTTTAGAATATAAAGCTATCAACAGGCTCACTGTACCCTCCTATTGTTTAGGTTTAGTTTCGCCAAATAGACGAAATTTCCTTTTTTTTCGACGTAAACCAGAAGAGAGCAGGAGGGCTAATTTCACAACATCGAAAAGTGATACCCTAGGAGATAAACTTAAAGGTGGGCACTCATCTCCCCTCCCATTTTCCCAGGGTAAAATTGAAGTATATATAGATCGATCTGGAAAAATGAGAGGAGAATAGAGCTAGCCATAGAGAGAAAACGAGTACCGGAGTCAATCCAGGAATTTAGAAGAAGAAGTGGAACTGAGCGGGTTTTTTCTTCCCGAGGATGTTCCTTTTGGTCACATCGAAGACTAGATCCTCGGTATATAGAATCAGTCTCATACCAATCTCGTAAGAGAAAGCCCCTATCTCAGTTTTCGAATACAACCAGAGATATCCATCACCATTCAGGAATACCAAAGTGAAGTTTCCCTCGAGAAAGGATTTACCTCTTGGTCAAGTCTCATCATCGAAAAGCCCCACAAGTGTAACGCAGGGATTGGAATAATCATATATCCACTGTCCCCTCGATTATATTGCCAAGTCAAGAAGCATCTCTACACGCCCCTCACTTACCTCGAAGTCAGCTGTTATTATGCTTCGCTCAGCGACACAAACAGCTGTGCTTCCAATTCAGCCTCATGTCCGTGACGAACTACGCCTCGCCTCTCCTGCTCAAAGAGATCCTCGTTCAAGGTCATCTCACGCTTGCCTCGCACTTAGTTTAAAGGTAAAAGGATTCCAAATTTTTTTATGTTCTTCCGTTAACATTACGTACTAAAGTGATTTTGTTTTGCGTCATCCATAGCGTAGTACTCATTGGTAGTATTAATTTTTATTTAGATCCTCTGATTATAGCCTTAGTATATTTAAAGTTTAATTATTTCCTTTCTTTATCTAATAAAAAGTATATTCTGGCTCTAGATGTTTAAGTAAATCCTCGAAACGCTGCATATGGTAATAGATATATAATATTACGAATCCTCCCTGGTTAAAGAGTCAAATCAAAGGATAAATAAAGAATATAGCACTCTCAGACAAAAAAGGAACCGATTTATTCGTGTACGAAACAAACGTACATACATACTCAGCCGTATACTACGACAATCATATATTTTTAGAATATTTAGGCTTCTTTTTATATACATCTTGTCTGTCTCTGTGAAGAGTCCAGCTGAAGTCAGCAAGCATTGCAAGACTCCATTTTCCTTTATAACGATTTTATATAATAGCAATATCTTGGTTGAATCTTTCACTATGCTCATCGCTGACGTCTGAATGAAATAACTGGAAAGAAAGACAAATGGGAAAACAAAAAATGCACCTTTAGTGACAGTAAGGGAAAGGGGCGACAAAGAAGAATATAACCCTTAATTTGTTCCATGAAATCCTTCCTTCTCTCTGTCTTCTTAGTATACGTTCTTTCAATAAGGTCACTCGATTTTTAAATGTAAATCAAACAAGTTGTGTGTGATTTATGCACTCAATTTATTTTAAATTTAAAAGTACATCTTATGGCATTGAGTGTGGAATATGAGGTCGTTCAAATGTCCACGCAGCTTCGAATGGTGAAAATTATTCGGGAGGCCCGATTTTCGATGATTTTCTTGCATAAATCTGGCTGAATTTGCTGGATGGTGTTCCTTATGTTGACTTTGAGGACATCAACTGTTTGCGGATTATTCGCATAAACCTGCGAATTAACGTAGCCCAAAAGAAAGTAGTCTAATGGCATTAAATCGGATGATCTCGGTGGCCAGTTGACGTCGCCGACGCGCGAGATAACCCTGCCCTGAAATCGCTGGTGCAAAATGTCTATCGTCGCCTGCGAAGTGTGGCACGTAGAGCCGGCCTGTTGAAACCACATGTCATTAGTATCCATACCAGGCATATAATTCAGTTTAAGCCACAAGAAGCTGCTTATCATCGATCTGTAAGTCTCGCTGTTGACGGTTATGGCAATCCCATCTTGGATCTCAAAAACATACGGACCGATGATTCCGTAGACGAAATCTGCACCAAACAGTGACTCTGTTTGGATGCAATTAGTGATAGTGTATCTCATGTGGATTGTTTTCGTCCTAAATCTGACAATTTTGCTTGTTCACAAATCCATTCATCCAAAAATTGGCCTCGTTGCTGAAGATGATTTTCGGAGGGAAATTTGGGGCAACTTCCAAATGTTCTAGAGCCCAATCAGCCAACACACGGCGTTGTCTATGGTCGTTTACCTTAAGTTCCTGGGTAAGTTGGATTTTGTACGGGTGCAGACCTAAGTCCCTACGCATAATTTGCAAAACTAAATTTGCAGAAAGGCCAAGTTCTTGTGAACGACGAGAAATTGACTGGCTCGGATTTTCCCGTACACTCTCATTTACGGCAGCAATGTTTGCAGCAAACCTTGCGTTTCGGCGACGTATGGGTGTTGGCTAATCGTTGTTCGACCCTTTTGCCTCGAAATCGGCCACCAAGCGTCGAACAGTGGACTTGGCAAGACGATTGTGGCGAGGATAGAAATCACGTAATGCGCAGAACGTTTGTCAAACGGGGCATTGAATTTGATTATAGTATTTGATGACTTGTACACGCTGTTCCACGTCATAACATTCCATTGTAACTTGCCAAATACTACTGAATAGTTCACAATTAGGTTGCCAGATGTCGCTTTAACAACATAGCCACTATCGCCTGACAAAGTTCGAGCGTCCTCATTGAATGATTTTATAATTAAACGTGGAGTAACGTCGGAACCCAAAGAAAAAAAAGAATAAATAATTTAAATATCCATCAGCTGCCTCACAGGCGCAGTTAATTAAGTTGGGCGTCCTAAAAGCTTTTATCCCATCGAGAAAACGCTTATCTTCGTAGTCTGAAGGCTGCTTGCCGAAGGTTTCACGCTTACATCATAAAAGCCATTAAACTTGGGTCAGGCGACAAATGCTAATCCCTCTTCCAACAAGGAGAAACCAAAGAAATGGCCGTCCTATAAATATCTCCAGATTGAGTTTGAGAACCCGTCGCCTTCGGTTCATATCGTGTGTATGTTTCTCCAAGTCCCTGGTATTCGCTTATACCATCGAGGTTGGATCTCACTAGGCGGGCCCATCTCTTTTGTGAAGCCTTACTCTGTTTAAAGCAAGCCTCGAATCGTTTTATACCCAAAAGTATTGGCTGGGATTCCTCTCGTCTCATCTGAAACTCATTCTCAAGGATGTCCATTTTCCCGTGTGAGATTTCGCGCCAAGCCACGTCAAAGTCTCGATTTTTGGAGTTTGCACTTTTCTGGAGCAGAAGTTCCATCGTCCATCTTAAAGGAAGATCGTGAACTAATCTTCTGCCCCAACCCCTTAAATCCTCGTCACCGTCAAGATATTCGGCCGATAGTTACGTCCATTGGCCTTCTCCATTTTCCCGCACCGACTTGCTAAAGGATTCCCCTTCCTCGAGTTAACTCCATTAAGGTAAAACAACCATTTACTCTAATTTCACGATAATTGATCAGTAATTCTTTCGGTCGCTTTGCTAAGTTTGGATCTCTTACAAGATCATCTATGTGTGATTAGAATAAAGTGGTTCTAAACTTAATTAATTTATATTTTATAAAAATAATATTGCAGTTTAATACTTCAAAATATAGGTACAGTGAACAATAAACAATTACTTACTTTGTTTGTCTACTAAACAGAAATAGCAGTCAGTGGCATGATCTTGGGGCTCTCGCGATACCATTGGAACACCAAATTGAAGGCTTTTTATGTTCCTTTAGATAATTATTATAAAGAATTAAAGCATTTCGTGCAACTGATATGTGGTGCCCATAGTTTACCTTGGTCGCCAATTTTACATCCAAAATACAAATTATATAGTTTATTCACTAGAGAAGAAATTTTTCTTTGAATTTTTTTAAATGTTACTAAACCACATATGTAGCAAAATTTTTCTGGCCTATTTTTGCATTGTCCTCTTTGTATTTTCATTAAAATTCTTGCTTATATTTAAAATTTTATTTAGTTCAATAACATGAAAGTAAGAAATATAAGAATGTAATTCGTTAAATTTAAAAATTTGACAAAAATAGTAATTGACAACTTACAAAAAACTTGAGTTATTTCGTTGAAGATGAATTCTATTTTTGAAATCTATACATAAAACTACATTAAAAAATGTTATTCTAATCTTTGTAGTCGACAAAAAGTAAAGTTTTGCTAGAAAGCGTTATTAGAACAGCAAACTGCAAAGAATCAATTAATGTAGCATCATTGTGCAAAGTTAATCCAAACGAATTTTGACTGTAAAAACCCAAAGGAGAAAACTTAGAAAACGTGGTTAATAAATGGCGATAACAGTGAGCCTAAAATTCATAGAAGTTGGCCAAGCAACAGTACTAAACTTTTTCTTTCCTCTCTTCACACTAACGAGATGAGCCCATTTTCAGGTATAGTTACTGGAAATAATGGCAATTTTACATTAAATAATATAGTGTGCGGCATAAATTTGGTCATTACTGAAACAAATGATTTCTACAACCCCATCATAACAATTTCTCGCTTTGTGTACCATGACCAAAGACAAGAAAAAGCTAATGTATGCCAACTACCATACATACCAATTAGTTCGACCCTTGTTTTAATAAAAATGTTACTTATACTAAATTGCACTCCAGATTTAGTAACGTAGATCCTGTATAAACAATGTCGTAGTATAAGGGCCGAGTGTATACCTAGGTTTGTTACGTACTTAAATAACTCCGTTATTTCGTTTTCTCTAAGAGTGCGTTATTTCTTTACTTTATTTAATCTTTTGCTTTGCTTCTTTAATCAGGGATGATATCTATCGCCATGTGCAGCGTTTCGAGGATTTAAATAAAGAACTCTAACCAAAATATACTTTTAATTACAACAAAAAATGAAATATTAAAAACAAACTTTACATCAACCATGAATCTAATCAAAGGGTCTAAGCGAAAATTACTACTTTAAAAATGAATATTAAGCGATGGTTGACCACCAAGCTCACTTTAATACTGAGCGCTAATTGAGACACATAATTAAATCGGGATGACTTTACCTTTAAAAACAAGTGACTCCGGATGAGAAACGACCTTGACGGGGAATCTTATGGAGGCGGAGGAAGGGGTTTGAGGTGCGACGCGGGTGTGTGAGGGCTCGGACATTCAGCTGATCGTCTGGCCGAGTGACATACTGGGAGAAAAGAGCTGCCTTCGATGAGAGCTGCGGATGGTGCTTAGCACTGTATTTTAATCAAACGATTTGAGCAACGGCACCGTGCAGATATGCTTCTTCCAATCTTCGGGTTATTCTTGAGGTGTTTTTCACTGACGAGCGATGACCAAAAAGTAAATCCTTTGACGAGTGGAAGGGGGAGAGTTCACTTTGGGTATTCTTCAATGGTGAAGAATATCTCTGGTTTTAGTTAAAAACCGAGATAGGGTGTTTCTCTGACGAGAGATGTATGAGAGTGATTCTCAATAAAAGGATCTACTCTTCGGTGTGACCACTAGAAACTGACTCAGGATAAACTTCTCTGCTTGATTTCGTTTGTGCGCGGCCATGCCGCAGGACTTTGTCGGTTCGATATCTATGTAACTCGATCTCTTGGTTATTCTCCAGCTATCCGTATATATACTTCCACTAGCCACTGGGGTAGGGGAAGAGGGAGGGGGAGGGCCTATGTTTAAGCCTCTCTCCTATAGCGACACTTTTCAGAGTGTAGTCACTTATCCCTAAAGGCATCTTCTGGCTTTCGTTGCAGCTATAACAATTTTGTCTATTAACCAAAACTAGATCTCAAATCTTAAAGGGGACAGTGAGCCTGTTTATACATTTTTATTCCACCTGCTCTCCTCCCCTTCGTTTGTTTATGCAAGCCGGCAAAGAACTTTGTTGATTCTGACCTTCTCGATGATGAATATCGAGTCTGGTTGCCAGCGATTCGAGATGGGAGAGGGAAGGGGGGGGGGGTTAAAGTATCAGCCTACACGCCGCATAGCGTCTTGACGCGGGTGTAACCGAACTGGACATCTGTTTTCTTAAAGTGTGATATCGATTTTTCCACATTTAATCCATTCTGAAGGTACTGGGGAAGGGGGGGACTCCAGTGAAATAAAAATAAAATAACCCACAAAAGCAAACATACATGTCTTAGAATATACTATCGGTTGTTATTGTTAACTGTACCAACCATCCTACCAACCTAAGTCTATTTGATATTATGCGCACACCCGCGTTAATTACCATTAACGGGTTAATCACCGACAATGATCCAAAGATTTATAGACAGAGCTGATCTTCTTATTATGTTTCAATTTCCTCGAACGCTATGCACAAATTTATTACTACTGAACGTAAAGCAACACAATCAACTATTACTGAGTTCTTCAAATACCCCACAAAACCTGACACCAAATATTTATGTCGTGGTTTAAGGGCCGAGTGTTTAAAGAGGTTTGTTACGTACTTAAATAACTACGTTAATTCGAATCTCTCTAAGAATCCGATATTTCTTTACTTTATTTAATCTTTTACTTTGGAGGATTTACATAAACACCTCTAACCAACATATACTCTTAATTACAACAAAAAAATGAAATATTAAAAACAAACTTTACATCTACAATGAATCTAATCAAAGGGTCTAAGTGAAAATTTCTACTTTAAAAATGAATATTAAGCGATGGTTGACCTCCAGGCTCACTTTAATACTGAGCGCTAATTGAGACACATAATTAAATAGGGATGGCTTTACCTTTAAATACAAGCGACTCTGGATTAGGAACAACCTTGGTGGGGAATCTTTTTGGAGGCGGGAGAAGGGGTTTGAGGTATAGGTATGCTTCTTCCAATCTTCACTGTCGAGCGATGACCAAAAAGTGAATCCTTTGACGAATCAGGGATGGGGGAGTTCACTTTGGGTATTCCTCAATGGTGAGGAATATCTCTGGTTTAAGTTGAAAACCGAAATAGGGTGTTGCTCTGGCGAGAGATGTATGAGAGTGATTATTAATAAAAGGGTCTATTCTTCGGTATGACCACCACGAACTGCCTCAGTATGAACTTCTCCTTTGCTCGATTCCGTTTGTACTAGGCCCAGCCAACGGACTTTTCGTTCCGATATCTAACTTGATCTCTTGTTTATTCTCCAACTATCCATATATATGTAGGGGTGCGAAGATTTATCATAAAAAAATTCCTTCCAAATCGATAATATAAATAGCCCATTAAATTACCAACTCAGCACAGGCTAAGCCGTGGGGTAATGGCTAAGAGCATCGGCATTTAAATCTATCGGTACCGAGTTCGAAACTCAATAGTCCACAACTTTTACGAAGAAATCTCCAGAAGAAAACGGAAGTCAAGGAAAACGCTGAGGGACTAACTCAAGAAGACTCAAGATAAAAATGGATCACCTCAAGAAAGAAAAACGGAAGAAAATGACTTCAAGGTCCAACTCATCAAGAATCAAAAAGAATCATCACATCAAGATAATTGAAAGAAAAATGAAGATATATCAACATTAAGAATAATACGGAAGTCAAGTTAAATGCAATAAAAATGAAGATGCATCAAGAAAGGAATCAAAGATCAAGAACTAACCCAGCCAATAAGGAATATTAAGTCAAGATAAAGGGAAGACAATGTTTGAAGAGCCAATTTAAAGATAAAGGAAATTCAGAAAGTAAATACATTCGATAATGATAAAAATTATAGATAAATACATAAACAGGGAAATATGGAATGCCTCCCCCCCCTCCTATAACTGGTGACCCTCAAAAGGCCGAACAATCTTCTGATCTTAGTTACAACTGCAACTCCTCTCCTACTATAGTTTAAGAAAAAGTGCTGCTTGGAATCAGAGACCCGGGAAGGAGATTACTCATTGATTAGCGACAAGACTTCGTTCGCTCTCCTCAATTCCACTAAATTAGCTCTACTCATCCCACAGACTCGGAGGCCGGGGAGAGGGAGCTATTACTCCTCGATTAAGAAATACAAGACTAGTCTCTCCCCAATCCTCAAATTCACTCTGCGTTCTAGAAAGGGACCTGTGTATGGGTGCGAAGATGTATCAGAGAAAAATTACTTCCAAATCGATAATATAAATAGCCCATTAAATTACTAACTCAGCACGGGCTAAGCTGTGGCGTAATGGCTAAGAGCATCGGCGTGTAAATCTATCGGTACCGAGTTTGAAACTCAATAGTCCACAACTTTTATGGAGAAATCCCTAGAAGAAAGCGGAAGTCAAGGAAAACGTTGAAGGACTAACTCAAGAAGACTCAAGATAAAAATGGATCGCCTTAAGAAAGAAAAACGGAAGAAAACGAGTTCAAGGACTAACTCATCAAATCATCAAGAAGGAATCAGCAACTCAAGATAAATGCAATAAAATGAAGATACATCAAGAAAGAAAGAAATCGAAGATCAAGAACTAACCCAGCTAACAAGAATATTAAGTCAAAATAAATGGAAGACAATGTTTGAAGGGCCAACTTTAAGATAAAGGAAATTCAGAAAGAAAATAGATTCGATAAAGATCAAATTCTAGATAAATACATAAACGGAAAATAAGGAATGCCCCCCCCCCCATAAATATACTTTCACTAGCCACTGAAGATAGAGGAAGGGGGGGGCAGGGATGAGGGCCTATGTTTAAGCTTCTCTCCTATAGCGACACTTTTCAGAGTGTAGTCTCTTAGCCCAAAAGGCATCTTCTGGCTTTCGTCGCAGCTCCTACAATTTCGTCTATTAGGCGAAACTAGATCTCAAATCTTAGGAGGAACAATGAGCTTGTTTATACATTTTTATTCCACCTGCTCTCCTCCCTTTCGTTTTTTTATGCGAGCTGGCAAAGAAATCTGTTGATTCTGACTTTCTCGGTGATAAATAGCGAGTCTGGTTGCCAGCAGGTCAAGATGGGAGAGGAGGGAAGGGGTTAAAGTATCGGCCTACACGCCGCATAGCGTCTTGATGCGGGTGTAACCGAAACTGGGCATCTGTTTTTTTTAAGTGTGATATTGATTTCCCCACAAACAATATCTTCGATTTTCTCGTAAAATCATGTACCATTATTCTTCCTTAAGCAGCTCCCGATCAGAGGTTCATATCAGGTTCAAATTTGTAATTTTAAACACCTGTGACTTTATTTCGTTATAGAGACTCGTATCACCAATTCGCCCTTATCTTGATCACTCCTATATTTTGTGCTTAATTTATAATTTCTCTTGACTCTTTTTTTCTAAAGATAGATAAGCCGAACATGTGGTGTAATATCAATTAAACCCTTTAAAAAGTAACTCGACCTAAGAGTGCCTAAAATGTTGTCAATGTAGCCTAATAAATAAAAAAAGGTTTAGTATCAAGGGGATGAGTGAGTACCAATGGGATTCGAAGTGCCCTTCGGCAGTATCATGGCTACGTTTGTATTCATTCCTTGCTATTCGAAATTAGGAACCAGTTTTGATGATCTCGAAAACGCAGAAGGAGCACAGCCCAAGAATTCTTGGGACATGATTGCCCCTGGCATAAAATAATGAATTTATGCAATCAACTTATTGTCGTATTAAAAGCTTTAAAATATTATTATTGATAATAATAATTATTAATTGCCCTTCTCGTTTCTTTCCTTTGGCTGAATCTCCCAACCCGATTACGAAATCCCCATGTAAATTATAATGGCAATCCTGAAGAGTCTGAGGGCGCCAGGGCCCTGTAATCTTAACGGGGAGTGCAAGAAAAAATATGAATATTACGTCATATCCTAACTAATGCGGCATATTTTTTATGTTTATCGGTTTTTCATCGATAAAAATCAAACGAATCTAAGTTATTTATATTTAAATAAGTACTATTTAATAATTAATATAATCACACCAGTTTCTACCCCTAGTCTTCATCTTTCTATAAAATTTTCAATAGCATGTTTGTTAAAATTACCTGAATTTGATTTGAAAATGTTCGTTCAACCTCTTCTCTAGTGACATCTTCATTCTCTTTAGGTTATTCGCTAAACACCAAAAAGATAGTAATCTGATGGGGTTAAGTCTTGATGAAAGAGTACTCTTCATCTATTGATTAATGGTGGTCTTTTTATTTTAGAGTGCTCCCTGTAAACGGTCGGAAAAAGCAGATTAAACCTCCTTAATGATAGTTTGATTTAGGTTATCAATACAAAATAGATTATGCCAATCATATCCAACCAACCGCAAGAAAATCTTGTGTGAATGAGGCATATGTTTCGGCTGGTGCCTTACTCTTACCCCATGACTAATCTATTGTCTAGATAATTTAATATTATTGTACATAACCCACTTTTCTTCTCCTGCCAAAAATGCTACTAAAAATCGTTAAATTTCAGTCGATAAAGGCGAGGTGGGCAAATTTTTATTCCTTGATACAAATGTAGTTCTGATAAGTCGAAAGTTTTCCATTGCTCTGGTCTTGAAACCTAACCTATCGCCTTTAAACGATGATGCACACTGGATTGAGTTGAATGTAGCTTTTCAGTCAAATATCACCGTATAATTGACAGAAACCTTCTGCCGTTAATTTAATCGTCACCTTTTCTAAACTCCTAAAGCAGAATGTTGCGAAGGATCTATTCTGACACTTAAATTATATTTATCATTTATCGATAAGGCACAACAATAATTATTAAATTAATAGCTCAGAAAATGACGACTAAGTTATGTATAAATGTAAGGCTTGGGTTAGGCAAGAGATACATGTACAGAGGAAACGAGTTTAGTAGACTAGCTTAGTATACCAAACAAATCTGCTTTCACTTATTTTTAGCCATAAAATAATGATACACATGAAGAATGATGCGATATTAATAGGATGAACTAATACTATGTCACGACGCCAACCACAGAGAGTTAAAATCTTTAGTGTCCTAGTAGATAGCCAAATATACACGTATTGTTAATTTATATATAAAAATAACCTTCGTTGAATTCCATAAATGGAAGAGTGATGTGTTGTGAGTGTAGATCTCTACAAGCGCCAAAATTGTTTTGTGTCTGATCACGCCTCTTCTAAAGCCAAGTACCAAAACGCGGTAATCCAAGCATCTACGATAACAAACATTATTTGGGTCCATGATAACTCTTGGATTACCATACTAGAGCTGATATCTGAAGTATTACGTGCGCTCCGGCCCGTTTCATCTTTAATTTTAAAGAAGCCACCTATAAGGATTTTGTTGGAGAACACAATTATAAGTTTAAATTGTGAACAATATTTCGCTAAAAGTTTAGAAATTTCTTTTCGGAAAGATCAATGTAGGAAACCCATCTTAGTAAAACAAGAAACCCTACTTCTTTTAGTACATAACTTTAGGAAGATGGTAATAATGATATTTTCTAAAGACTGTTTAATTAGTATTTCAATTAAAGAAGAGAGATACCTTTTTTTCGTAAAATGCTTTAAGTTCTGGGACTTCCTGTGAATTTGAAGAAAAAATAAGACAAGGTGAAAGCCCGGATTTAAAAGTTTTAATGGTAGAAATTTTATTTTTGGAGATCGCAGAAACTATAAAAGTTACTCCCTATACCTATGGAAGATGATTTTCTATAAATTAAAGTAGTAATATTCTCATTTTCTTTAGAGATTAAAATAACTAATGAGGTGATATTATTTGGGTTTTCAGTTTTTAAAAAAAAAAATGAAAGAGATTACTAAAAAAAATATTAAATAAATTAATTAAATAAATTAAAATTAATAAAATTAAGAAATGTTAAGGTTGAATAACTTCATCAAGAACAGAGAAGCAGTCATTAACAAAACGACTGATACGTGATTTACATATTTGTTGGAATCTGAAGGTGACTGAGGGAAGCCTCTTCGAGAGTATTGTGATTGATTACCAAGGGTTTGTGACCGAATTTTTGGTACCACTCTTGGGGCAGCCAAATGGGTTTCTTGAATCGGCTGGGCGGCTGCTTAAGTTGCTTCCTTAGTGAATACCTTGTATTTAAAAGGCTATTCCAAAGTTAGAAATGTCTATTCATGCTTAGTAGGTTAGGTATATAGTGATGTGAGATTTCCTTTATTCAATATTCTTTATTCAGCGGGAGCTTCATCATCAATAAAAGAAGTCCAGCTCTCGTTTTACATATACGACCCGCATAAATGCGGTATTTTGACTTTTCACTCGAATTAATTTTTATACATTTAATTAGTCCCATTATATTAAATTTATTCTTTCTACTTAAATTAACATTATTTTAAAATAAAATTTGGGGGGGTTTTAATCAATAATATCTACATATTATAGAAACAAAACAAAACCATTACATTTGTTGTTTTCCTATAGTTGCCAACTGTCACCATTTCTCGTAATTAAGCGATCTAAATTATAAATGCCCTTTGTTTTTATCAATTAAGCCCAATTAATATTAAATTTATTCAAAAGATAAAATGAATATTACTATCTATAGACTTTGGTAATACTTCAGATTCGGGGCGCATGGTAGGTGGCGCTGTTAGTAGGCTACAATTTTCGGCTACAATATATCTCCTATGTCGTCGGACGGTAGCTTCAGATGTGACCAATCACGGCGTTATATTTTTTAGTTTGTATATTTACTAAATATAAGCGCCTCTGCTTGTTCATAGGTTTTTTCTAAGTTAGGTAAGGTTTCTTGATGTCTATTATTGTTTTTTGTTTTGTTTTCGTATTTTTTGTTTGCTGCGAACGATAACAGCTTCTTACTGGCAACGTCGTAGCTTATAAATAGGACCCATTTTGCAAATGTTTTTGTTTCGTAATGGCTTTTTCATGCTCCAGTTGTGCTTCTTCGTTATTCGAATTCGGGTTTATTTTGCATAACCGCGAAAAACTTTTAGATTATTTAGAGGCGCATAAACTAATCAAGAAACCTATAAAAATAAGTATTGTTTGGTATTAGATTAGGTTTTACTGCCAGTAAAAAGCTGTTGGGGGAAAAAAGACCCAGTGAATTCAAGGGGACTGCTGGTGGGGGAGATATCACTGCGGGGAGACCACCCTGCGATGATCCTGAGTTTCAATCAATTGGGGGGGGGGAGGTCTGGAGGGCGCAGGCCCCCAGTATATATTCCTATACAAAAAAATATAACGCCGTAATTGTTCACATCTGACGCTACCGTCTGACGTCATAAGACATATATTGTAGCCCAAAATTGTAGCCTATAAACAGCGCCACCTACCGTGTGCCCCGAAACTGAAGTGTTGCCTAGACTTTTACATGAATTTTATATTTATTAACCCAAATTTACTATATTCCACTTTTTCATTACTTTTTAGAAATTCGTTTAAATTTCTTTCTTATGCCGGTAATGGAAATAAAAATTATTTAATTAGTGGTAAAAATAAGTAAGTGATTGAGAGAATAGCAAAAATTGGAGAAATATAATTAGGCTGTTTAATTGTGATTATAATGCAAAAGAGAAGTATTCACAATTTGTGAACAGTGTTCCCTTTACAACACTTATCATTGGTATTTCCTTTACATGGAATGTTATTTTGGTTAACCATGAACCCATAACAGATTTTATAGGACAGCAAAGTGCGGATTTTTGAGGTCTCTTTGATTGTCTCATTCATTCTTGCAATGTGAGCACTCCATGGATATACTGCCTTATCAAAGGAGAAATATGATATTAAAAAAGATCTAGAAATTCTAAGAGATATCTGTCGATAAGAAAAAATATTAAGGATTATTTACAATAGTTTGGTTTATTAATGTACATATAAACCAAACCATTGAAATTTTATCTGATCGACACAAAACTCATGAATAACCCAGATCTCTTTGAATCGCAGAAAAATATATTTAGATGTACAAACCACCCCCACTCTCATCCTATCTCTCCTTTCTTCCTTTCTATTTCTCTCTCTCTCTATATATATACATATATATATATATATATATATATATATATATATATATATATATATATATATATATATATATATATATATATATATTGCCTCAACTTTAAAGACGTCAGAGCCAGAGCTTGGGCCTCGTTGGATGTAGATAGAGCACTAATATTGCCTATTGACCCCTAGCAACCAGAGAGCCCTTCGTGCACAAGGGAAAACCACCTAATTATGAGGGAAAGATGGTGTGATCACCAAACGACATCTTCACACGACGCCACTAATTACTTGGCCACCAGACACGCCACCAATAAATATCCGTCTCATCATGGCTGCAGTGAAATTCGCGGCTCGTGTAAATAACTGTTCGTTTCCATGAAACATTTGGTAGCGCCACCAGCCTGACCGCGCACAAAAAAAGCCTTGTCTTACTTCCTGTGGTGGCACAACCATGGTAGGGTCGTGTGAGGGGACCCTAATGGAAACGAAAAACGAACAAAGCGATACAGTATCTTTCGATCCCTAAACTAAACACACTTGAAAATAACATTTGTAACTTCTCTCTTCTTATATATTTTTCTTCTACTAAAGTGAAAAACCATCGAGGGCATCTTTTCCGGGTTTTTTTTTAAGGTTTCGTAAATTGGTGCAGGTGCAGAACCTGTAAATGAAGCCTTCATATAACTAAATTAGGTCCCCATTTTGCCAATTTATAATCAACCTATTGTTCTCTGAGCTTTCGATGCCCCCTCCTGGCCATAAATCATTATGGCGTGTTTGCTCGTGTTCTTACTCTCATCCCTCACGAAATTGTTGGGTGTCCACTAAATTTAGGACCCAAGAGATAATGAAATAATTTGTATAGTTTTAACATTACATAAAATTTACACATTTTGTTACAAATCAGAAATATTTATGTTTTTTAAAATTGTGTTTTTTTATGCTACAGCATAAACATATACAACATCAGTGAAGAATTTCTAGCCCCAGTGGAAGTTTGATCGGATCTGACGCTCCCTTTTTGGGCCCCGAGTCACCTTTGACCCTGCAAACCGCCTATGAGGCGATCGGCCGTAAGGCAATTCAATTAGAAGGGCCGGATGCCCATATATCCAGGGCCCATTGAAAATGAATAAGAACCCTATTGGGAGGAAACCACACTTGACTAAACACCACTTGAATCAATTAGAGTCAATTTAGTTTGACTTCATTTGAAGTTACTGAATTTAATTTGACTTTATCCCTCTCCACCTGATTGAGTAATTGAATTCATTTGCGATATTTAAATTGTTTTTTTGCCTGGTTTGTTTTGGATTGACTATGATTTGACTCAGTTTGAAGTGACGCAATTAGATTTTCTTGACTTAGAATTCTAGCATGCTAGGCTATTCATTAATCTGAGTAGCCCTTTTAATAATAAACAATAAGAATAATTCCAAAATATATAAATGTAAATAAATGAAAATGAATGAATGTAAATGAATAAAACATTAAACGGGATGGCAAAGAATAATATAAACCTTGCCAATTGAGTTACTCTCTGTGAGGTTATTTAAGAAATATTCAACCTGAGGCAAGTGAAACTCCAAAGGGGAGTTAAAAATCTTCCCAGAGGACCTTACCTTTCAAGATGTACTTTTCGATATTAAAATAGTTCTATTTTTAATTGCAACAGGTTGTGTTTACGATCATGATCAAATAATAATAATAGAGGTTTTATATGGTGCCCTTGAGGACCTTGAAACATTGGCAGGGCGGCCGTCTATCTACTAGGAAAACCATAACAGAACAGGTAGGTTTTCAGAGCCAGCTTGAAAGCGCCAGGAGAGAAGATGAAGTGTATGCCAGGGGGAAGATAATTCCATAGCTTAGATGCAAGTACAGAGAAGGCACAATCACTCATGCAGGAGAGACGAGTGCAAAGAACCAAAAGCAGCAGGGGATTTCAAGAGCGAAATGCTCTAACTTTTCTAGACACAGCTAGTGTGAAGGACAGGTAAGAGAGAGTTTCACATTTTAGGACTTTAAATGTGGGGAGGAAGAGTTTAAAAGTAATTCAAAATTTAATGGACAACCAGTGTAGTTCACGGAGCATGAGTGAGGCACGAGGGAACTGTCCTGGAGGGAGGAGAAATCGAACCGTAAAGTTCTTGACAAGTTGAAAGGGACAAATTTTACTGTTGTAGGATTTAGTGAGAAGAAAGTTACAATAATCAAGGATGGAAGTAACAAAGGCATGGGTGACTCTTTCGAAACTATTTCAGTCAAAGTGTGACCGGATACGAATGAGTTTTCAAAGAATCAAAAAAATAGATTTCACGCATCTAAAAGTAGGTTTCAAGAATTAAAAATGATGTTTCCACACTTAAGAGTAGGTTTCAACGAATCAAAAATAAATTTAAGGCATCTAAAAGTTGGTTTACAGCATCTAAAGTCAGGTTTACACGAATTTAGATGCTTTGAATATATTCAAATCATTTAAATAAAGTTTTCTGCTAAAATTAGTCTTAAAATATCAGAAAATAAGTTTCCAACGTCTAGAAGTAGGTATTGATTATATTAAAATAATTTCAAACCACTTAAAAGTAGGTTCAAGTTTCTAAAAATAGCTTTGAAGGATCTAAAGTTATATTCCAAACATCCGAAAATACGTTTCAAGCATGTTGGTATTGCTGGCGTTTTTCTTTCTCATTGTGTATATATGTAAAGAATCTCCTAGGTTAAACTTTGTCAGGCTTGTACAGCGGAAAAATGTAGCATGATGTACCAAAACTGTCTTGTATTTGTAATAAAAGAGTCGTTATCTTGAAAAACGGTCTTCATTTGCATTCAACTATGAAAGTATACACTACGCTAATATAATGAATCTACATGTAGTGTTTAGGCAATGGAAGATAAATTCGAAGCATTGTAAAAAGCTATAAAGCATCGATGATTAGGTCACCCCATTAGTGGTGACTCCGCTCGTTTTACCCTTATGATTTAAGCAATCGAATGTAAGTTTGAATTATCGATATGTTGTTTTCAATCGTCTGAAAATAAATTCCAAGCATATAAAGTGAAATTTCAAGTTTATAAAAATAAGTTCCAGTTATCCAAATCTAGGCTTTTGGCATAAAAATTACTGTTCTAGCTTCCGAAAATATGCTTCCCTATAAAAATGTAGGTTCAAGCATCCGAGAATACGTTGCGGAAAGTTAAATAAAGGTTTCTAGCATATGAAAGCAAGTCAAAATAACTAAACGTACGTTTCACGTCTCTAAATGTAGTCGTTAGGCCTTTTGCGGTAAGTCCGCCTACCAAAAACAAACATGATTTATTAAACTCACCTAACTTATGCTAATCAAAGTAAACCGCCTAGCTCCCTTAACAAATATGCTAGTAAATATTCCCCCACTCTGTTTGCCAGTTGAAGTCAAATATGAAGGTAAGATCTTACTTCCAAGTATAGGAAAGTGACTTTGCTGTTTGGAACAATATTTTCTGAGAGAAAATATTGTGTCACAGAATGAAAAAATTCGAGAAGCGAAAAGCTACATCCTCCATCTGGTGGAAATGTATATTCTCAAACCAATAAGAACTATCTTTTATTGCCTGCTACTACTTCGATGAAATAAAAAGAATATTAAAGCTGTACAAGGATATCGAAATGCCTCAGAATTTAGTGTTAATTAGTAACGTGTTTCAGTCAAAATGGAAAGAGAAGAAAAAGCAGATTTTCATGTTTTTTTTTGTGTCCGTTGCTACAAATTAGTGTGTGCAGTCCTGACTACTGAAGAAAATTTTAACCTCTAGTACATCAGGAAGCATGTGATTATTTGACTGATTAAATAAATCATGTATGCAATTTTTTCTTCCTGAGCACAAAGTTCGTTACAGGAAAAAAGTAGCACTAAGCCTAATGACGAATAAAGTTATGTAAATATGCTCAGAATTAGACTATGGTCGAAGGATTTCCTAGAGATAACAGACTAATATTAGCATGGTTCATTATCATAGTGTGACAACGGACCAGCCTCAAAAACATATTACCCCTTTGTCAATACAATTTCAGCTGCAAAAGACCCCTACCCGACAAAATTTAGCCCCTCAAACTGATGTACAAGTCATTTTCTCACACAAGTCAATCCCAGGGTGTTCCAGTTTGTTACCACTGTGGTAATTTTTGTAATATTAGACGTCAATGTAATTACCCTTCATACTGGTTGATCTGCCGTAGTAGGCAGGTATAGCCGTGTGTATCACTTACCTTGTAAGGTACATGAACATCTTCTCTCCCCAAACCAGGCAATATCCACCTAAGTAGAAAATGGTAAACTATAACTGCAACTAAATATTCCTGGCCCGCCGATACAAGGTTTCAAACAAGAAACCCCTATTAGATACGTAGAAGCAACTATTAATGTGATAACTAACTAACTGCTACTGTATGAGAAACCTCCGCATGTGCAGACTGGCTGCATGGTTCCACCTCGGTCGTATGAGGAAGTGCCGTCAGATTACAGTTCCAGATCAGTTATTAGAGTCCTTGCTTTTTCAAAAGATTGATTTAAGACTAGGATCTACAGAGGATTTATTAGTCAGTGTGAAAGAAAATAATGTTGATTGCTCAACCTCGCTAGACACCGGAGCCTGTGCGACTTTAATAAAGAAGGTATTCATGGCGGATTTGCAACGCGTCACGAATCAGTTTCACACCCATGATGTCAGTTAGTGGGCGGAATTGGCCAAAAGTTTTGTCTTTTGGGGCGATAGAATTTTATTTTAAGTTAGGTAATGCGATGTATCACTCAAAGTGCTTTAGGCTTAGATTTCTTTAAAAGAAACTCGTAGTTGATTGACCCAGCAAAAACGCATTTCGCTGTAAAGAGAATATACCTATTCTTTTGTACCTTGTGAATTTTGCCCATCCTGATCCGAGTGCGATGAATCACATTTCAGCTGTAAGAAGATGTATGCTAGCTGGGCAAAGTGCAAACATGGAGATCCGTGTTACACATGCTCAAGAAAAAGCGGCTTTTATGTCAAGGTTGGGCACAAGGGATACCATTCCCCAAATACTTAGATAAAGGTTAAAAGCCTGACGCAGCCTACTCCAAAAAGTTTTAGGTTTAACAGAGAAAAACCAAGAGACTGCTGCTCCAAGAACCTTAGTTTAAGAATAGAAAGCAAAGAAAGGGATGGTCTAAAGATTCTTATTTTAAAAAAGGAGATTGAAATGAATCTTGTCTCAGGAAATGTAGATACGATAGGAACCGGGAAAAGCAGAGCCAATTACAAAGATTTGTTGGTAGTTAATCCCGTGATGATCTGAAAACCGTTTTGTGTATGACAATATTCCTCGAGAGCCACGATAAGACTACTCTCTTTGATATTGTATGCGGTGGTTCAGTCTACTACGAATGCAATGTTTCGTCCCTGTATGATTCAGGATTAAACCTCGTTCGTTCATTGTTTATCAATACTCCTGTTAAAGCCATTTCTGTATGTACTTATCGTCCCTGAAGATACGATAAATGTTTTCTTGCAAAATTAGATAATTCTGACCGAACAATTTTGGATCTAGATGTTAAAAAAAACATCGGTTTGGCCATACCATTCTAATAGTCCAGTCCCATTGTAAAAGTAAGGATTAGATGATTCCGGTTTCGTGTATAAATACTGTTCTTCACCCTTAAGTATTAAGTGAGAGATAACAACTGAGGGCACCGACGTTAATTGAAACCTACGTTCAATTCCCGCTGTAAAATTGATAGGAAAATTAAACCCTACTTTGAGCTGCCAAAAGGTGAGCTGAAGGAAAAGTACGCATTTTTGGATGTTGGAAACACCCAAAAAAGCGTGTTTGAAAGATTGCATGAAAGGATCCAAAACTTCACGGAATCCGGAAATTCTAGAACCATTAAAAGTTTTCATGAAGAATAAAGATGTTATTTCTTTCTCTATATCAAGCAGGTGGATACTGGCAAATGCAGTTATCTCTAGAGATACGTTCCTGCACGGCCTTTTCCACAAATCGAGACAATTATGCTCTGAAATGTTTACCTATTGGAGCTAAAAATGGCCGGCGAACTTCTCTAGACTTATAAACATAGTTTTATCTAGCTTTCTAACAATCTATGTCCTAGTTTATACTGACAACCTATTCATATTCAGGCACTCTATACCAGAAGACTTCAGCCGACTGCAGAAGTTTTTTTCGGGGGCGTTACGATATAAAAACCGAGAAATAATGTTAGCGAAGTGCAGTTTCCTAAAGGAGTCTTTGATATTCTCAGGCAATCTTTTATCGTCCAAGGAAATAAAACCTGCCCCTCCCCCCAAAAAAAATAAATCGAGGTCTTACGGCGCTATGAAGCTATCCAATTCCAAAATCTGTGGACGCCGCATTGCGGTTTTCTCATATCGCTAGTCCGATAACTTCTCTTATTACAAACGATGTAGTATTTGTTTAGAAACTGAAGCAACAGCAAGCTGACAACCACCTCATCGAATATCTGATGAAGCACCCGATAATTCATTATCGGAACTATGTAAACTAAGCCCTTCATCTTGGTCACCGATGCTTCGAGATATAGAATCGGTGTTCTCTTTATTCAAGAGCATGATAGCACTGAATTATCAATTATTTCAATCCACAAATGCTTTCGAAGAAATTCTTAGATTTACCCCTTGTGCAAAAAAAAAATCTAAGGCGCAATTAGGGTTACTGTGAAATTTTTTACCAATTCTTTAAAAGACATTCCACACCCACCACAAGTCATAACACCGAGTTGTCAAATATAAAACAAAGAAAAGGTGGGAAAAAGAGAAAGAAGTAATTTAGGTCGAAAATACATGTGTAGATCATGTGACGTCACTACTCGTATATAAATTTTAACAAAAATACTTTTCTAAAGTAACGTCATCACAATTAAGAGAGTAAAGATATTGAAATTCAAATGTTATTATAATAATAGTAACATCAACAACTCAATAAATTCTATATAGATGGACTCGCAAAAATGTGCTTAACAAAATAGGCGTAATTAAATTACGGTTTTCGAAATATTAATAAAATTCCGTATCACCATGTTCGGTTATTATATTACCGTAAAACTTGATCACAAACCGCTGGTCAACCTTTTTAAGGACTAACTCATTGACGGTTGACTTAGCCGATGGGCTTTGTTAGTGCAAGGTTTTGCGACTAAAATAGAATATAAAACCGGTAAATTTCATGTCATCCTTGACCACCCTTCACGGATCAAGGCTGAAAATTCACCTGTGTCCGGGATGAGGATAGAAAATAAAAAAGTGATCGATTCTGAATATCTCCGAGAGAGAACTACAGGACCCAAACATTCACTTAATCTTTAGCCGCCTAAAACAACCGATGCCAGATTCTAGGTTAAGCAAATCTTATATCATGCACAAAGATATCATTTAATAAAACATTTGATATATAATTGAAACCTGCAAACAACTTATGTAAATTCTCTAAATCCTCACGGATGTAATCATAAGCTTATGCCATGATTCTCCATTCTTTGGGCATATGACCCCTGAACGCACACTAAAACCTCAAGCAGAGCGGTATCATTTTCACCAAATAGCTAAACTTGTTCAGAATTATCTCTTGAAGTAGCCCTCCTGCCTTAAGCATAAAGCAAAGGTTTCTAAAACTGCATAACTAAACGATGATTTTAAGAATCTCAAAGTAAGCTATGATAATTAAACGATGGTTCAGACATCGAAATGTCTTCGAGGAAAAGTAGTAGAAAGTCAAAAATGTATGTTTCAAATATCCAAAAATGCGTTTCAAGCATCTAAATGCATCAAAAAATAAATTTCAAACATTTAAGGGAGATTTCAAGCAATGTAACTGGTACGCAGATTTAAGTTCGTAAATATCTAAGTTCGTACAAATATAGATCTAGAATGTCAAGCATTTTCTTCCTTGTCTATTTCTAGTTGCGTGCGACTCTAATTGGTTCGGTCGGTGGGTCCCCGTTTTGGCCTCGGCATTTAGGGTTGTAAAGTTTCTCATATTAATGTTTTATGTCTAATACTTTTTTTATTTGGCTTTTTTTTGTTTTTGTTTTTTTTAATCCTTTCCAACACCTAACGATTCCAAATTCCAGACGAGTTTTTACGTTTCTACAAATATGTTCCTCGACATAAGATCATCTGAAAAGAAAATTAACACTAAAATTCACCTGAATACATCTCTACTACCCCTTATATAAAATTCAGACCTTTATTCTTTAGTCTAAACATTTTCAAACAATAGTGAAAATCAGATTAATATAATAATTTCTTCCAAAATTGAAAGCGCTAACTTCCAGAAAGATAATTTTCATATGGATGTGGCAAGCTCTTGACATCCAATTAAGACCTTGCGGAGAGATTTCTCCTAATATTTCTGGGTTTTAGGAATAAATAGCGATTATAACGAGAGGGTATCGGAACGCTGTTTTAGCTTCCGCTTCCTACGTGAAAACCCGAGATATATTTTTCAAGTGGAATATTCATTGTCGCTGGAATTATCATATTTTTCGTGCTGTTTAAGGAAAGGTAATTAAAGTTAAGTTAAACTACGTAGTACAACTAGAGAGTAAGAGAGATTCAGCTATGGAATGAAATATAGACAAAAGTGGTAAAATCTATAAAAAATATATGATTAATTTACAATTATTATAGTCAGTTATACCAAGGGCGATCTTATTTTACTTTCGATGAGAAAATTGAACCAAAACTTAAGGAGGGTTTACACATTAGAAGGTATTTGAAGAGAGGTTGAAAAAGTGGAAAGAAAGGATCTGTTAAAGAAAAAGAATTTCGGAACGATCACTAAATTTGAACCCTTGACTCCGACATCGCTGAGATCGAATGGGGCAGGAGCCATACCGACTAGGCCATCTTGTATCTAAAAAGAACTAGGTTTAAACTAAGCCTATAAGTATCCACCTTTTTTTCGTTTCATCAAACTCTACAAAGTTTATGTAGAAAGTAGTGAAGCGAATGAAAGTGAAAAATGTGTCTAATCTATCAAACCATAGTAAACTTCTAAGTCTGGTTTGACTCGGGAGAACGCGCACTTCTCCATAGTCTCCGGCAACGAAGGCATCACCTCTCTAAGAACCACAAAGATCCTAAAACCACAGAGGATTTAGGGTTGGAAAGGTTTTCCATTCCAGTTTGTCTTTAACTCTTTTTTACTATTCTTTTTATTTATTAACATTTTATCTATTTGAACGTACTTTCGCTTATCCTCTCTCTCAATGCCAATTTCATGCATATTTGGTTACCTTTAGCCCTATCTTGCACGAATTACTTCTCCTTTACGCTCTCGAAATCTCCGATACCTTATTAATATGAAACATGACAGGCGAGTCATGTTTGTTCAAGGCCCGCGACTTCCTCCCGTAGACTTACTCGCTCGTATAAGTGAATAAACTTGATTAACTATGTGAGAATAACTGAATGCATACAAGGTAAATATGCATATATACTTTCAGGGTAGTTAACACAATGCTGTACAATGTATCTCACCAAATATTATTTATATTTGCAAAGATGTGCCACAAGAAATATAAGACGCTAATTCCAAGTACTTTCTACTTTAATCAGTTAATTTCTTGGTAATTAGTTGTGGGAAATGTTTGCATTATAGCTCCCTCACATCTACTTTTTGAGTTTACCATATTGTTTAGTGTTTATGTAAGTTAAAGTTCTGTTTCACTTTTTTGTGTGATACCGTGTACAGGGTTAAAGTTACAACCAAATATTTGTATATTACGAAGCTACATCGAAGTCTATCCACTTCTGAAAAAAAGGAAAACTGTATAACTAATGAGGGAATTTCACTGCTGATAGACTGACTTATGGACCTCACACAAATTAAGAATAGATGTGCTAAATGGAACAATAAGTGTAAAAATAAGGCCATATGTTTATCTAGGAAATGTACTGGGTTGTGTATAACCTTTTTGGTTGTTTTTGTTGTTGTTTTGTTTTATTGTTTTTTTTAACCTCGGCCATCTTGCGTCTGCCACTAAGGGCAGTAGTCACCACACCTCTTTCAATGGGCGTAAGATGTTTCAATAAAGGTCATAATAGTAAAACTTCAGACGGAAATTAAATATTTACAGAGAAACAATAAAAACACGCAGAATTATTTTAACTAAATTTAGCTTCCTGAAGACGTTTTAAATCCCCCCCTCCCCTTAACCCTACTAAATTTTAAAAATCCCGATTCATATCCCTTTTCTACTTGTCAGTTACAAATATTTCACTCCGATGATATTTATGAGCAATCTACATATATTTGTATAATAAATGTTGCACTTGCCTCCTTTACTACCCTATACGCATTGGCTCCAATTCTGTTTGCCTCACATTGAAATTCATTATTACTCCAAAAAGCTTACATTTTTAGAAAAATATTTTTTTAATCTGAAATAGAAAAATAAATGCTGTAAGCCCCTAGCTAGCTTCATATATGCTTTTTTTCCATTTTAGATATGAAGTAGGATGGGAATTCCACCCAGGCCTTTATTTCCTTTCGCATTGACTGCCTTAATTCAGCGATGTAACGTGCTAGTTTTTTTTTATCCTCCCTTAAAGTTTGTCAGAAAGGCCACATGGTATTATGAGGTCCTCGACTTTATAACACGCCGAAAAATGCAAGCGAGTGGTTTAAAAGCTTCGTTTCTTCACTTTAATGAGTCTTTTTTTGAGAATCAGGATGGCGCAGTGGGTTTGCCGCTCACTAACGGTGGTCAGGCGACGCAGGAGGCCGTTCGAAAATTACATCACACTACTTTTGTTCTTTATTTTTCCATAGTTTCTTTCCCTACTTCCATTTATATACACATTTACCTTGCCATTCTGCCCTACTACTTACCGATCCCCATTGGTTGTTTTTTCGTTCCCTAGTCCCCTTCCCCGCATCTTTCTTCCTGATTCCTCTTCTACCCGTCGAGTCAACTCCTCCTCAGCCTCTCACTGCGAGTCATTTGTTTACTCCTCCTCTTCATGGGAGAACGTTCATTCACCTCTTGCCAAATGATATTCTACCATCCTAATGTCCTTCTGCGTTAATGCGCATTCTAAATGCACATTTCCGCAGGAATTCCTCGTTCCCATTGACATCTCGTCTAGAACCGGATATCTGCGCCAGTTCTTAACCTTCAAGAACACCATATCATATAATTGCTTGAAGATCTTATAGGAACGCCATGGACTCGAAAATCCGAATGTAAACCATATTGAGGGATGTTTATCCCGAAGATAATGCACATGTTCGGACTTATGACGTCTTTGTACGCATCGTCCAGTACTTAATGATGAGGTGTTTGTCTAACTTGTTACTTATCCATTTTTACCATCCTAGCGGCTTTTAGTTCCCTTTTCCCCCTCATTAGTTCTTCAATCATTGATAAAATGAGCAGAACTCGGTTGGTTTACACTTATCTTGATGCTTACTCTGTAAAAAGAAATGTTTTATTATGTTAGTCTTTCAATTTAGGCTTGTGGCCAACCATTTCATACTGCAGTGATAATAAACCTGAAATCACAGTGGTAACGATATGTGATACTGGTGTACCACAAGGAATAGTTTTAGGGCCACTGACTTTTATTATACATCAAACCTTTTAGTGTATCATATTATTCATAAACATGTATGATAATAATGTGTATTTTGCTGATATTTTTGAATATTTTGTAAATATGTTTAAATTTCTAAGTATTTTTTTATATGGTGTGTAATTAATAAAAAGGTTACAAAACCTAGAGAAGAAAGATCATTTATTCTAGCTTCACTAGAAAATCACAGAAATACATCTGAAATTTCTGGGTAATTTAATCTAGATTCAACTTCAAATATATGACCCATAACTGTTAGAAAGAGGCTTAAAGATCAAAGGTTTAAAGGATGCAATGCTAGAAAGAAGCTATGGATATCTGAAGTGAACAGATTGAACGTTTTTAGTGGGACAAAGATCACAAAAATTAAAAACATAAACAATGGCCCAAAGACATAAGGTCAAATAGAATTAATTTTTATGGATGTAAAAAATACTATTGCACTGTTGTTTTACATGTAATTTATGTAATTCCAATTTAATATATCTAGAAAGAAAATTATCTAAATATTTATCTTTTTGCTAACAATTTTGGAGATTTTCCTTAATTCTAATATATGACCCATAACTGTTATAAAGAGGCTTAAAGATCAAGGGTTTAAAGGATGCGATTCTCGAAGGAAGCTATGGATATCTGAGGTGAACACAAAATAACGTTTCAGTGGGCCAAAGATTACAAAAATTGAAAACATGAACAACTGTCCCAAGACATCAGGTCAAATAGAATTAATTATTATGTATGCAAGAAATACTATTGCATTGTTGTTTTAGATATAATTTATGTAATTCCAATATAATATATCTAGGAAGAAAATTATTTAAATATTTAACACTTCCTAACAATTTTTAAGATTTTCAGCACTTCTGTGGCTATCTTTATGAGAAGAAGAGTTAGAGAAGCATTTCACCATATTTTTGTGATATCAAATACGAATCATGGAGGTGGTTGTATCTCTTCATCAGGTTCAGTAAAAACATTTTTATGTCAGTGAACAATGAACTCCATAACTTATGCCACCATGTTGTCACCACAGGTTTTAGAGCCATCTATCCAGAAATTGCATTCGATAACACCAAGAAACGAAGTTATATTTCAGCAAGACATTGTCTTATGCCATATATCCAACCACACCAAGAATTGGTTTGAAGAAATGGGATTAGACCTATATAGTGGCCCTCACAAATCCTAGACTTAAATCTAAAAGAACACTTGTGCATAATGCTTTGAAAATCAATAAGAATTACCACAGGTATAAATAAAACAAAACTGTATAAGAAATTACAATCTGAGAAGGAAAGGATAGTGTCAGAACTTTAGTGAAATCCATTCTACAAAGCAGTATAGCTGTAATTAAATAAAAAAGGGGTCCAACTAAGTATTTGAATATCTAAAAATAAATAGATATATAACACTGGTCTGCGTTGTTTTTAAGGTCAAATATTAAATAACTAATTTTAGCTCAGTTTTTTGCACTGAATCTGGGAATTAAGCGCATTTTACCCAATCAGGTCAGGTTTTTGAGATATGAGCACATACCAAAAACTCCTATATTTCCAAATATTTGTTGTGAATGAAACACATAATAGCAAATATTGGACCGATTTATTCACAGAAGGTTTACAGAATATTTTGAATAGATAGCATAAATAGTACAATCTACAAAATAAGCTACTCTTGGATGAATGGTCTCTTGAGTGACCTCCGATTGTGCCGAGCAGACACCACATCCCTCTTAAGGCACCAGCAGTAGTCAGCCAGAAAGTTCACATCCCATTGGCCTTGTTAGCGTTCCTCCATTACACGGATGTCTTGGTGAAAGTGCTCACCCTGTTCTTCACTGAAGTCTCTGCAATTTTCTGGAAAATAGTCAAGATGGGACCGCAGAAAGTGCATTTTCACTGACTTACGCGCACCAAGTTTGCGGAAATTCTCCATTAAGTCACCAATCATCTTCTGGCACTGAGGACTTCTGTGGTTACCAAGGAAGGTGCAATGACTGACTTAAGGGACAGCCAGGCAGAGAGTTTATTTGGATTTAATGAATCATCAAAATTAGTCTTTTATGAGTTCTCTTATCTGAGAACCATCAAATATACCTGCCTTAAGCTTCTCCATGCTGATTCGTTTGAACTTGTGGTGGAGGAAGGCAAATCCTCCACCTTCCCTGTCCAGTGCTTTTACAAAGTTTTTCATTAGGCCGAGTTTGATGTGTAGGGGTGGAATTAACACCTTGCTCGGTTCAACCAGAGGGTGGGACAGACCCGAATTCTAAACTTGTCTTGATGGCCACTCTTGTCGGACATAATGCTGGTTATCAGCCCGACTATCCCACAAGCACAAAAAGCATGGATACTTTGTGTACCCACGTTGAAGTCCTAGGATGAGTCCAAGATCTCTACAAATCAACCATTTATGTTCCTGGTAATTAAGAGCAGACAACAGACGTTCCTGGCTGTTGTGGGATTCTTTAATTTCAGCCGAGTGTCCAATAGGGATTGATGAAACCTTATTTCCGTTATTCAGATCAACTGTCTTGAGACTTCTGTTAGACAAGTCAATAAAAAGTCTCCATTCCATGGCAACATGCTTCATACCCATTAATTTCATCAGTTCAGCAATATTGTTACATTAGATCAGTGAAGACGCTTTATCGAACATAAATAATTTTGTGAATTCGCTCTCGCGTTCCCGATACCAATAGATGTTGTTCTTGGGGCAAGTAGATGTTTCTCTCGAAGACGAGAACTCAGCAGCTGGGCAGACTCCTTAGATAGGTTCAGGTTTTGTGTCAAGTCGTGGAGTTTGGCTTAGTTCAAAGGCACCGTTCGGTCGTCCTCTTCTGGCTCGTATGCATCATACTCACCTGTATCAGTCATGCCAGTAGATTCGGAATCAGAACTAGATTTCATGATGACATCCGGCTCAGGAACAGGAACATCTGGTCCATGGAAGATTAGCTTTATTGCAGAAGGAACATCGAGGTATTGAACATGGTGCTTGTTCTTGCCCTTGATGCCTTTTAAATTTGTCATGCAGAAGTAGCAGCTGGTAACGTAATCTTTCTCTTCCCTCCACACCATTGTGACACCAAATGGCATACTCTTTCTTTTCCTATTCTTCCAATCGCGTAAGTTCTCCACACATGTTTTGCAGCAGATATGGGGAGCAAATGCCTTATCCTGGTCCCCTAGTTTGACTCCAAAATAAGCAGAATGAGCCTTATTCGCAAAATCTGTGATTTTCGCTTGACGATCTAGAAGAACCACGTGTCTGCAGATGAAACAAAATTTGTTATGATGATTTTTAAACTTCCGATCCATCTTACTGCACAACTAGACCTGAAAAGAGAAAGAATAACTAGTTATTTAAGGTAACCCATGACCATATGTGGCAAAAACAAAGCCCATATACGCTTGGATGATAGCACCATTCGGGAAAAATATTTTATAATAGAAATTGAGTGTATCTTAGAAACCAGACCTGAGCAAAGAAAATGAATGATATTTCTGAATTCAGCACGCAAAAAGGATCCTGAATCAGTTGGAAAACCCTTGAGCTTTGAAAAAACTTGAAAACGCAGGCCAGTGTAATATATATACACTGAATTCATTTACCACAAATGACTAATTACATTATAGGATTGATTCCATAAGGTGCTTTAACCTTTTGGCCAAGGGTATATAAGCAGATTATATAAATTCCAATGCGGAGATTCTGAAGCAACTATTCCCACTTTATACATTGCATAATATAGCCCTGACAACCTGTCGCAATTTAAATAATTTGGATAGAATAATTCAATCCACTCGTCTTCATCCCCTCCATACTGCAATCCCATTAACGAACATAAATCTCTACATGGTAAAGAGATTCTCGCTCCCTCTTTTATACAATGTCAAAATGCACACAGGGTAGGAAAAATCTAAAGATCACGCCAGAATATATTTCTGCCGATATAAATTTACTGAATGCTCAGTTAAGTGGCAAATGAAATTCGATGCGTAAAATAGAAAAGTAATGCTCATTATATGGTGAAACAATAATCAATTTTGTCATGTTCTGATCATGAGGAAAATAAATATACGAAGAAGACTTTGTTTTATGCCAAGAAAACTGAAGACAATTTCGGACACAGCTGCATTTAAAAACATAGAATTAAACTACATATCTGTATTTATATACATTTGGTTAAAAAATCTAAGGATCTTTGCTCATGTAAATATTACATTCTTATATATTAGAGTATTGATTACCATTCATGATACAATTTTTCTGCGAAATTATATCATCGTTGTATCCCTCGAAGATCGAAAAGAGTTGCGCTGGAGGAGATGCGCTGGATGAACGAAAGAACACGACTGCGCGTTTTTTTTTTGTTTAATGGATGCTTTACCCGCATTCCAAGATAGCTACGGTCCTTCGCAGATCGAATAGTTGATTCCAATGTCATCCAAACCAAGACCACAAGAGCTGACTTATCCTCTGCGGCCTTCGTACGCCTTCACAGCTGTTGCAGTTGGAAGCACCTTCATCCGCCTGGTGCGCCGTTGAGGTCTTCTAGTAGTGCTTGCTTTTATGCTGAGGCCTCTGCACCCTTCGGCTTACACTCCTCCTCTCTGAGCCTGAGTTGGGACCAGCCTACGACAGAAGTCAAAATATATAAGAATAGTTAAAAGACCTTGGAAAGATGGGTAACAATATATCTTACTTTCATTACACAATTTATTAATACTAACTGTATTTTTTTACGGACATGTGGCAAGAAACGAAGACGATAGATGGACCAGAAAGATTACCAAATGGACTCCACTTGATAAACGACGACCGAAAAGAGGAACAAAAATAAATTTCCGAATGAGAAAGGATTGATCTCAACAGACGGGAGATGGGGGAGAAAATGCTTGAAATGATGTTGATAATATATTTTTTTTTAAATGTTGAACGAGAGAAATAATTTATCTAGTATTATATTAAAACTTCTTCTTGAGTGGTTGCTAACATTCAAATAGTAACATTTTTTTCAGGTATAATTTCTTTTAAGTTTGGGCGTGAATGGGATCATATTAAGCCGTAAGAGGGTAAACAGTATCAGAACAGTGGCGCTACATACTTTTCATCTTTTGGCTCCTTTGTTTATCTATCTCTCGCATATTAACATTTTGCTAACTTCATTAATGTCCCCCATTTCCATTAAAAAAAAGTAAACTAAGCGATTGGGGAACTAATTCCAGATTTTAAAATCATAAACGGTTTCGAACCCCCCTAAAGCAATCAAGAAACCACAGCTAAAAGATGCGCGAACCAAAGGTTTAAATGAATATTTCAAATGGAGGTAGAAGGACACCAACCACACTTAGTGGAAAGTGAAGAAGAATGACTTTCTCCATGAAAATCTAAACCTTTGGAGCAAGATAAATTACTCGTGGGCGAAATAGTGAGATACACTTAGACTTGGGGGAGTGCACTCGGACGGAGAGACGTACTTTCGTGAATGGGATGATAGGAGTATGTCGCACGAACTCTTCGAAGAAACCGCTTCACGAACTTGCCTATATACAATGGGCAAAGGTTCACGGTGATGATCTAGCCGACGAGACCTTCAAACTTCCGGGGCTTGATTCGAGACGAAATGGGGAGGTATCTTCGAGGGACTTGAGCTGTACTTTCTCTCTCTCTCGAGTAACAGGGAACCCTGAATATATATACTCAGCCGGCTAAGTCACTAAAACGCCTCCGTGCACGGCTCTTGTCTCGAGGGAATTCATTTACCGAACGGATTAGCTCTGTTTCAAATAAGTGTTTGATAAGATGCTCGTATGGCGCCAAGTCTGGCCTCGAGGCATGGGGTTGACTGGAGGCTCCTGTCTGGCGGAGGATTAACTTTTTCGCGGGTCAAGGGGAGGGAGAAATCGGCTGATTCAGGCAAACGCAGGTTGGGTAACTCACCGGCTTCCACGTGAGAATCTTCTTTATTGTCCTTTCTCAAGATTTTGTTTGAGACCACGCAATCTCTGCTAGAAAAAGGGGAGGGGGGTCAAGCTAGTTCTCCTAGTTCGTCCTCCTACACTACTTACTCCCTTCCAAAAGCTAACTTTTCTTGGAGCTAAGGGGAGAGAAAAATCACATCCCCTAAACTAAAAGGTGTAGTGTTTGGTGTGTACCAAAGGTATAAGAGAAGGAGATTCTTAACCTGCTTTGAACAGGTGTACGTAACATTAACGCCTAACTGAACCGAGTCTAAAAAATTGCTATAGCAAGGAGATTTCAATATTAAGCTGTTATTTCGGCAAACCAAATAGTGAATATAGGCGTTGCGTTTCAAATCCTTAATAATCAGATAGTGCATAAATGGTTGACGAGATTTACTTGAATAGGCCGAGAGTATCGGTCAAAGTTAGTTAAAGATAAATTGACTAAAATATAATTTTATTTACATCAAAATAAGAATTAAATAATAGCAAAGGTGATTATTTAAATTTAAATAGTCTCTAGATAATTATTATGAAGAAGGATTCTCAAATAGAGTTAATTGATTAGCATTACTAGGCTCAGATCCAAAGGGGGACTTGAGAATACTAATAATGGAGGGGTCTCAGTCTTACCGGTCGGTGACTTGAAGGAAAGCCCTTCTTGCGATGAGGCGAGTGGGGAACGTTCTGATAAGGCAATTGGGGCACAGTCCGAATGAGGCAAGTGAGGCACGACCTGAACCAACCTTCCGATGAAGATAGCTAATTTTCAAAAATAACCTTCTGCGGGAAATGTGGAAATACTTGTAATTCCACTGGAAGAGGAAACTTCTTTTCCTCAAAGGTAATCGATGCAGATTTTCTTTGGTTTGATTGAACAAAGGGGGACTGTTGCGGAAATTCAAAGGTCTTTTCATTGACTAAGGAGCTTGTTTGTATCAGCGGGCAAAAGGAGCAAAACTTCCTCGCCGGGTGGAAATCGTCTCTCTTTTGACTTGATTTCAAAATAGGTGAGTTACTTATTGAGATTGAGATCGGCATTTTTATACGCTTTGTCTGCTCACTCTTCTAGACGATTACGGAGATCTAATAAATATGAATAGTAAGACTTTAATTCTTCATCCAGCCGGGGGTTGGCGAACAGCTCGTTCAGGATGCTCATGGAACCTCGTCCATTCCTCCCATAGAGCGGCTCGAATGGAGCAAATCCCAGGGTTCGATGAGGGATTTCTCTATAGACAAAAAGAGCTATGTGCAAGTACATATGCTATTCTCAGGGGTGAGCTTCGCACAGTTTATTTAACACGAATTTTAAGGTTCCGTCTAATTTCTCGCAGATCCCGTTCGCGACGGGGAGATACGTGGAGGTAAACAGGAGTTTGATGGTCAGGAGCTTTCCGACCTGCTGCATCTATTCTGAGGTGAATTTTCGGCCTTGGTTGGAAAAGATCTCCTTCAGGATACCAACGTGGAAGAAAATGGACATGCCAGCCTCCGCACGGCTCACACTATGTCTTCTCTTGAGGGGGACTGTTTCTGGGAATCGCGTCGCAAAATACACAAGGGTTAAGATGTAAGAGTGTCCTTCACTGGAGGCGGGATGAATTGCACCGATCAGATTAACGGTCACTCTAAATAAGAGTTAAGAGATTATCGGGGTTTTCTGGAGAGGGGCTGGTTGTATACGTCGTTTTTTTTCGTCGTCATCTTGCAAACATCGCAAGACTTACAGAACTCGACAATTTCTTTAGCCGATCCGGGCCAAAAGAAATATCAAAATATTCTTTGAGTCGTCTTATTATGACTAAAATGTCTACCAATAGACCACCATGGGCTATTTTGAGGACTTGGGAAACGCGATGGCGGGGAATACACAAAGTATGAGTAGCGGGGCTACTCCCATCATAACAGGTACACTACAGTAGGCCTTCCTTAATGAGGTAAGAGACATCGTTTATCCACGTGCAGAGTTCTTTTCCTTACTCCTTGCTTTTTCCAAAAAGGGACGGAGATTTACGCACTCTTTCTGGGCTTGTGCAAAAGCCTCATCAGAGGCTTCTAAGGGAATGGGGGACTCGGGATTCTTCTGGGTCTGGGCCCTGGTAATTTCGGGCTGAGTCACCGGGGTAGAGGTTATTTGGGGGCTTTGGCTGATCAGCACAGAATTTGATCAGGGCCGCTACTACTTCCAGTACAGTATTAGCATTCTAGGTAGCATCTGACAACAGAGAAACGGTTTGTTCTTCTAAGGTAGTCGTGGACCACCGCGTATTTGTCATGATCAGCGCCTACTGGGGAAAGCAGTTCGTCTCACACCACAATACAGGCTGACCAAGGTCCCTTAATAACGTATACACGCTGCATCAATTTACGGATCCATGCTCAAGTTTTAATTCACCGAAGGAGTTCATATTGGATAGGAAGTTCACATGCTGTCCCAGGGGAGTATCTAACGAGAGAGTTCGGGGGCTTCCAGGCAAGAGAGGGAGAAGTTGGTGCAGCGCTAACTTCGTGAACTTGATGGTTAGGAGCCAATCTGAATTAAGAATTTTGAGATCAATACGGTCTGGTGAGGCCCTCAGGCCACAAACGAAACACACAATGGGTATTTGGGAGTACGCCGAAGAGGGGGAAGACGTAATGAGGGGCTTGATATCCCTCGGCACAAGCCGGGCAAGGTTCTTCGGATTTGGAGAGCCGGGAATCTTCACATAACTGGGATTGTTATTAGGGGAGGAATCGGGAGTTATTTCTATTACTTCGGGGGGAAGCGAATGCATTTTCTTGGGGTCGTTTGGGTAGAGGTTGTTACTAGACGCCTAAATATCCGCCTCTTCAATGCATTCTTTCAAAGTAGTGCATAGCCTATCTTTGACGAATGTGTGGACTTCCGGAGTTAGCGCCGACAAAAACTGAGCCCTAAGGAAGAAATCAATGGGGGACTCATGTTCGCGAGTAACCTGGGCGGTATCTAATCAGAAATTTAAGTTCCTCTTCAGGATGAAGTCAAACTGACGAAATGTCTGTCAGGGCTGAATTTTGGAGTGGCAGAACTTCAACCGGTAAAATTCGGTGTTTATCTTAACTGCAGATAGGAGCTCCGCTTTAAGGGTCGAATAATATATAGTTGCTTCGGCGGAAAGGGAAATAAAGATCTTAAGGAGTTGAGTATTGAGGAGGGAAAGTAATCTGGTGACATTATCGGCCTGTATGTCCTAGTGATTAACCTCAAATATTTTTGCAAAATGCCTGAGGTATGCGCCAAAATCCTTACCATCTAAGAATACTGGTAACTTCACGGATGAGGACTGTGGGGCTTCGGTTCTTGAACTGACGAAAAGGGTTTTAAGCTGGTTGCGACTAGGCAAATCAATTATGTGGTAGGTGTTTTTCACATGCGTAAAAATAATATAAGCAACGCCTGATCTACGAATATCCCTCTTATGTTCATAAATACGTTTATTTAATGACCTCTCAGTCACTCCCACATAAAAGGAGGGGCAATTTGGAGTTATACATGGGAACAGGTATACCTGTATCTATATTAGGCGATTCAGGTTAGTGGACCCAAATAATTTTTTAATAGTTGAGGGATATTTGAAGGTGGTTAAGTTGGGAGAAACATAAGGGGGATATTCGTAGAGCAAGCGATGCTTCAAGTATTTTCACCCATCTGAAAAACACCAACCACATACTGATTTACCTAGTGCCCAAATAATTTACCAATGTAACGGATTTTAATAAAAGGGAAATTATCGAATCAAAATTAATCAAAGAAATCCCAACTTTAATCTGTTAGACGGTCAATACAAATGTAACTGCTATGTATCAGATCTCATTTTAAAAATATTGTTAACCACCTCAAACTAACGTCTCCTGATTAATGTCTTTTGCCAGTTACTGTATATTTTAGTATTTCTGTTTTCTTTGTCAATTTCTCTCAGTTAACGGCTGAAGATGGTATGGAGAACTTCATGTCAAAACTAGTTCCATTTCAATAAACTTTGTGCTCAAAAAGTGGTTTCCTTGCACATTATTTACTCGCTATTAGGGAAAACTGTCTTTATATATATATATATATATATATATATATATATATATATATATATATATATATAAATATATATATATATATATATATATATATATGTCGAGGAACTATCGGTGTACAGCATAGTCCGTGGGTCAGTACACGCATAAATAGGCAACCGAAAGCTGAACGGCCGCGCCGCGCGTGGATGAAGAGTGGGAGGTAGGCTTCGCTCTAGTTCAATGGGAGGCTCAAACAAAAGGGGACGTAAGCGAGTGCGTGAGGTTGGCCTTAAAGTTTTCGTAAAATGACAGGATTCATTCGAGGTTATTTAAAGAGACTATCCCAAAATAAATGATTTAATTACAACAGAAAAAAGGTAACCACAAAAAAATATATACACGGGACAAGATTGAGGTATTATGCAATTGCAATAAGCAGATCGGACATGGAGTAAAGCAATAGGAAAATTAAAATGAGACTCGGCAATTAATAAATTATGTAGAGCGGGAAATAGCCTCCAGGAGGAATTAAAAAAAATGGGCGAAAGGACCTTTACCTTGTGGACTAGCCTCTCAGAGAAGGGGTAGCTGGTGACGGAACCAAGACTCGGATTACACGGGATTACCTCAAGGATGAGCGAGGTGAGGTTGAAGCAAGATGAATTACTTGGGTAAGTGCACTTAGACGGGGCGACGTACTTTTGTAAACTGGATGGAAGGCGTATCTCGCACGAACTCTTGGAAGAAACCGCTTCATAAACATGCCTATAGAAGATGGTCAAAAATTCACGGTGGTGATCTAGCCGACGAGACCTCCAAACTTCAGGGGCTCCGCTCGAGACCACGCGTTATCTGTCAAAATAGGGTGGGGGGCAAGGTGGTCCACCTAGGGAATCCTCCTGCAAAATGAACTTTATGTATAATTTTCTATTATATTGAGCTTAGGCAACAAATTACCCAATACACCTTGTAGATGGGACCTGTCTTAAGTGGACTCTTTTCACCACTGTTTTATTCTGTAAAGAAAGAGCCACCTTCAACCGTACAGTAAGTGCTACTCTTAGTGTATGATATTAAAATTACTACAGTATGAATGGTGAATTAACAACAGCTACAAAAGGTTAAAAACAACCACGCTAGTAGCTTTAAGTAACACATACAACATTCAACAACAAGAAACATCCAACCACTGATCCAACAACAAGAGAAATGACACCGCAAGACACGCAAAGAGGCAACCACCTTTAAAATAAAATGATCAAAAGAAGACCTCATATATCACATAGAGTCACAAACAAACACCCACATTCACTTGTAATGCACTACGACCTGCTCACACAATCAAATACAAACATGGCATCCCTAGCTGTATGGCAGCCAAAATCCTCCTGACTCTTTGTCCTTCAAAACAAATTGAATATTCACTTAAAACACTTAGTTTTTAGAGGCAATGACACTTTCACATAAATCTTCAACTACTCAGTCACCCATAACAATATTCTAAATGTCAGGAAATATCTCCACGCAATAGCTATCAATTCAAATAAGCCAGCAACTGACCCTATATCATACCACTCTATCTCCCTACTCTGCACCCATTCCAAAATCAAGGAACGTCAAATATTAAATAAAATCTACCCATTCATCCCACTAACAGATTACGCGGATTACGCTAATTGTACACTAACGTCTCGTAGCCAATGAAATAATTCTTTCACCAATTAAAACCACTTTGCAAGTGACAAAAGCAATGACGTCGAGATGGAACCTAGACTCTTTTCCATCAGCAAAATATTAAACACACACTTGACTCCAAATAGTAAAATTGGACTCCAAACTCTCTTACAAGCAAACACAAGCATTACATAAACAATGGAGTTTCGCAGGGATCCGTAGATAAACTGAATAGTTTTTCTTCGGAAAATGTTTTTTTTTAATTTCTAAAAATTCATACAAGGGTGAGGATCAAACAAACACAATAAGGCAGCGACAACCGCTATGATCTCAATTAAAATAACCCCTTTTCACTAGAAACCATATTTATTTCTTACCAACTTATGCAACCTCTTACGTTTTCTCTAGCAATCAATTATGAACTATCAACTGTGATTTCTTCATTGTTGTTTCCACTAATCGCTATTCCTTATGTTATCTTCCATATAATAGCCAGAAACTGCGTCGCTATTATTTAGCTCTGACAGCTAAATAATATAAAGCGCTGTTCCCTTTTCACCTTATAGTTGAGGGGCACTTTATAGTAGATAGATTATTTTTAATCCTTCGTTTCTTGAACACTGGTGACCCCGCCCGAGTCCTATCTCGCCGGACTCCTATTTCTGCACAAGTCATGTCATCCAACGAATTTACAAAGGTTTGGGGGGAATTTTGAAGGATGTATTATCTAGTTACGTACTTTATGGTTGTTAGAGTTTGAGGTAAAACCCTTACTTACTCATATCGTGGGGGTGTGAAGCATATAATACATATTATAATCACGCACTTGTTTGGAATGGAGTCTACAGCTTCCTGAGTACTTGTTTGGTCGGATGTGGAAGACAATCTTTTTCGGACTTTTGTAATTATTTGTTTGGGTTGTAAGGAAAATCTCGTACGGACTTACGTAATTGTTTTGTTAGGTTTGAAATCCACTCTCTTAGATAATTACATAGATACATAGTAGTTTGGATGGGTTTGGAAAACAATCTTAGGGACTTAGTTGTTTATTTGTGTTTGGAAGACAATCTCTTACGCTCTTAAATAGTTATTTGTTTGGGTTTGAATGCAATCTATAAAGGACCAACGTAGTTGTTTTGTTTTGTTTGGAATACAATCTCTTACGGACTTCCTTTGTTTTGTTTGAAATACAATCACTTACGGTCTTACGTAATTGTCTAGTTGTGTTTGGAAAACATTCTTACGGACTTACGTTGTTGTTTGGATGTGTTTGGAAAAAAATCTCTTACAGGCTTAGTTGTCTATCTAGAATTGTAAGATAACTTCTTACTGACTGATTTATTATTTAGTATTTTGGGTAGTACAACTTGCGTCCTCGCATATGTGTTTGATCGGTTTGTATTGCAACTTCTTTATGCGCCATTTTGCTGTTTTTAAATGATTAGGAATATGAAGAAGAAGAAGAAGAAAAACCGTCATTTAACCTCTATTATTTTCCTTTCTATCTTTTTCCACTCATTATGTGATGTATCATCCATACTGTTACAAATATGTGCGCTGTTTGTATACAAACTTGTTCTTGATGGTTTGCAATGTGTTATATTAATTATTTACCCATTTTCCTCATTTATCTACCTGTCTTACCAATTCATTTTTATCAAATTGAAAATGCCATCGTTGGCTACTCACATTTCCTTTCTCTTCGTAACCTACATAAACCCATTATTTCAGTTGATTTTATGGCACAGAGCTAATTTCTCTTCTTATCCCTTTCATAATTTCGAGTTAATCTCGTGTAATAATTTGTAATTACGTTTCTTTCGCTAATAATGTGTAAGTTTAACTAACTATAAAACTGATTATTTTTTATTCGAATTAATCATCGTTTATCTCTTTGAGAATAAGACGCCTTTTACTCCAAAAAGTCTTTAATTAGACTTTAAATTTTTATTTTATAAAAGGTCAAAATATACGTGAATTAAATGGGGCACTTAAATTAAGGATATATGTAACTGCGAGTTAATCGTTGCCACAATCTCACTGTACAGTTGATAATGGCGTAAGCCGAAACTAGTCCTGTTTTGGAAATAAATCTTATTCAAATATTGTGGTTTATTATTTTTGGGGAACGGGATATATATCTCGTTAACATGATATCTTCCAATATATATATATATATATATATATATATATATATATATATATATATATATATATATATGGGCGCATGTGACACTTTCCAAGATTTAATAGCAATTTCAAATGCCTAGAGTAGCATAATAATAGCAAAATTATTAATTAAATTTCAAACTTCACAACAAAAAATATCTATAATATATAATTTAAAGACGAGTCCTTAACTTAAAGGGAATCAGAGTGTTAGTGGATGCTGCCGAGGGTTTAAGTATGGAATGCGCGATGAAGCCCCATGAGAGTATGCTATATCTAATGACATTTTATGTGAACGAGCCTATATTGTATATGAGGAATGAAGAGAACAAGGTCGGCTGCCTAAAATGTCACGTGCTCACAATTATTCTGATTTATGACCTCAAGACCTTCAAATCTTTCAATAATTCGAAGCCTAACCTTAGGAGGACCTTGAAAGTTATATCATTCGAAAGAAAATGTTAAACAACTTAATCGTTTCGAATTTCGTTTGAATCGGCCGAATAGTTATGTTGTTGCTAAAACAAAATAAGTCATGGGCTAACCTTGGGAGGACTTTAAAAATTATGTCATTCGAAAGAGAATGTGAAAAAACATAATTGGCCGAAAAGTTACAATGTTATTACAAAAATAGAAAAAGTGAAATTGGGTCCAATCGACCGACATAGTGAGATGTAGTCACCTGCGACTAGACTCGCACGAGACTAAAAGGTGAAAGCATTGAAAATGAACTATTTGAAAGATGCTGGGTGTAGGATTAGAGTTAGTGAGACCTAATTATGGTTTAAGGATTGGTATAAAACAGGTGATTAATTAGAAAGTTGTGAAGGCGTAGTGACATGTAAAATGAATTAATGAGAGAATGAGACTGGTTTAATGAAAGCTAATGAATATACGAGAATGAATAATAGTGTGAGCGAGTTGGTCGATCCCCACGAGAAAAAATGGAATACTTGAGTAAATGTTTGAGAGAGCGCTGAGCGAAGAACAAGAGGATCGTATCGTATAGATATATGTATGCACATGGAGAGGAGCGGTGAGCGGTGAGCAGGGCACCTCCTGCTGAGCGATAAACCTTGCTTGAATGAGATGCTAGAATATTGCTACCCTTTGCTACCCATCGATATGAAATGCCAATCTGGCATAGATTTAAAAAAATGTTGTGTTTTTAGGGCGTAAATGGATAAGAAGAGATGGATATTTTTATTGGCACTTTGCCTCCTGAACGCACTTTTTGGGAAACCTGATAAATGAGGAGTTTTTAAAACTCTCTGATCAATACTTTTACTAATACCACGTAACTAATAATAACAATACTTATCTAAATATTGCACATTGTGAAGATTAATCTTACGTTTTATTTGATAAAGCTGTGGGTTGCCAACTTTTAATAGGCTCGATGCAGCTATAACTGAGTGGTGCTTTGGACTGTTAGCAGAGGCCTCATCAAAACAGGTTGGGACTTCTTTGCAATTGTTACCAACGTACTTTATCATTATTAAAGAAGTGTTCTCCTGCAGATATTCCTCGTTGCGTGAAGGTCACCAGAAGGGCGGCAAAGCCATGGATACGGAAAGTTTGGTCAACATCATTCTCCAACTCACGAGCGACCTCCAATCGGGACTCGACTATTACGAACACGCCACGAATTCGTAAGTGGCAGCAGACCTATTTTCTCTTCCATTAATGAACTGAACGGATAGAAAGGCTCTGTAATCCAACAGAAACACTTCCCTTCGTAAAATGAAATAAGTGAAAAGGTTGAAAAAAAAAAGAATAAATAGAAAGGACAAACGGTACAAGTTGGGTGTTCAAGTCCATATTTTTGAATGCCGGTTTTCTTGGTATGAACATTACGATCTTTATCATCTTAACCTTGTAACCATACATCTTATTTTCACCACCCGTGAATTATAATAAAATGTTAGATTAAAAGTTCCGTAGCTTTAATCAATGAGTAATCCCCTCTATTGAGTGGTAACGTGGGATGAGTTGGCAAAGACCAGTATACCAATTCAATACGACTCAAAATAATTATCATTAAAAGGCTCATTGTAGTTCAAAATGCGTTCATATTTATTTACCGCGGCGATTTTAGAGAAGAAGGTATCTGTAGATAAAGAATGGGACCTTTTAGGAATTGTTTCTCCATTTAGATGGGCATTTATTATAAGTATTTTGACCACTACCACTGGTGACAGGATTCTAAGAGTAGCCAGGGAGTTCGTAATTCAGCACGTCACCACCCCACCACAAAACCGTCATACGAGGGAAGATGTGAAACACATTATCCTTAGCATAAAAAATATTTACTGTAATCCTTTCAATGCTCTTTTACGCAATTTATTCCCAATTTTGTGTTATTTTATTATAAGAGAACTTTTGTGCGACTCCAGTGTTAAATCTTTTGCTTACTACTTTCATATCATTATTTCAAGAGGTTTTTCGGTTGTTTAATGCAAATATTGAGTGCTAATTTATATTACTAAACCATGTAGTATTATGAAGTCTTCAATAATTTGGCCATTAATGCTCATCATCCAATGAAGGCAAATTGATATCCCTGTCTTTCTTTGTACGATCTATTTCCAAGTCCCTGACTTAATTTCGTCGTTCGACGTTCTAATACTGCAATGTCCTTTAGCAAATATAGAGACAAGAATTGCACCGTGCGATCCAGATGTGGTCTTACAAGAGATTTATCTATGTAAAATATAGGGTGGCGCACTTAATAGTAGCACAGCACAGATTAATTTTATTTTATATATTTGCTAAAATAAAATGCTTAACTTTTTCCGATATTATGTACTAATAACCTGTTTTATTTAGTTAATTAAATGGTAGGATCAGTCAATCATTACCAATTAAGCAATATCAGTCTTAGTGAATATCTTACCCATAAAAGATGGTGGTTTCGGTGCAGCAGATGAAATTGATTATGCGGAGTTATGTGAAAATAGGATCAATTAAAGAAACGCAAACAAATTTTGCTGACAAACATCAGCAAATAACCCACTTGTTAAACGTTGTCTTCAGAATCTCGTTAAGAAATGGCATGAAATTTGGTCTGTCGTAAACTTGAAAAAGCAGAGGCCTAGTTTAGCGAGGTCACTTGAAATTGTTCGTGTTAGTCTATCGCGAAAGACTTATCACCGTGTATTAAAATCTCTTAATATGAAGCCATACCCACGACTATGGGTACATAAGATAAATCAGCCCGATAAATATAAACGCCTTCATTATTATAATCATTTAGTGAGTATAATTACAGAAGGACTTTTGGATCCAAGCCTGTATTTAAGGTCAGACGAAAGGTGGTTTCACCTATCAGGATATGTGAATTCACAAAACTGTATTGAAAACGAAATAGTTGATGGTTTGTAGACTCTTATTTTAATCTGGGCTGGGCTACTTTTAAGTGCACCCTTGGTATAATATCCTTCGAATTAAACGCAAAATCCTGATCTATGTACATTAGAATTCGATTTGACTTTGGTGTTTGTAAGTTATATTAACATTGTTTAAAACAAAATTGGATCACTCGATATTGAGACAGCTAAGTATTTTCCAATGTTGACTCTATTTCAAATTTGAACACTCCTATTGTAATATCTTCGGGGATTATCGTTGCCTATGTTTAATTAGCTTAGACTTGTCCACGTTGAGTTAAATTTGTCATTTATTTAAACTGAATTACTACTTTATACAAATTATCACATTCACTATGACATTTTGAGTTCATTTGTAGGAATGTATAAAAAGACGCATAGCACATCAGAGAAAAGCGGTATTTAAATGAAAATCAATACAAATAATCTTGAGAATCCTTAAAATACGTCTATTTAATGGCTCAAGCTACCATTACCCTCAATGTCAGCTTCGATTCGAAGTCAGAAGCGTTTATATGCCCGAATCAGATGATCTAAATTAATTTCAGACATATTCTTTGTTATAACAGTCTTGAGAGATTGAATGATGCTATTAATATATTGATTAACCTCTTTTTACACGACGCCTCATACTTAATAGTCAAGTAAATTGAGCTCTGGTGAGCTAGGAGGCGATGTATCTATGAGAACATGGTCGTGGAAATTAGCACACATCCAAGCTCTGGTTGTTTTAGCCCTATGAGATGTTGCATACTCTTGTTAGAAGATGTAAAGTCTTCCGTTGCGTACTCTGTGTATCCAGGATCTCACAACTTCGTCCAAAACATTACTGTAGGAAGTACCATTGACGCCTAAACCAAGTGAAAAGAATTCAGGGGGCAAGATATTTCTCTCGCTGCTAAAGACTCCCAAATCCAGCAGAGTTGCTGGACACTTGGTATGAATTAAAATTGGAACCTCGCTTGTTACTCAGAATATCCAGCTATCAATCCTTGAGTTTACTTTTTTATCCTGTTCGAAGTGTTTCTCATCAGAATAAAACCTAATATTCCAGCTTCTTCATGTTTCAAAATGAAAAGCAAGCGGTTTGCACAGATCTAACGATTATCAATCGTCTTGCCTAATATTAACTGAATTCTACTTCGTATCACCTGCACTTGTAACTGATATCTTCATGTTAAACTGTACTGAAGGTGCATCTGAAACCTTGAAATCCTTTGCACGAGCTCTGATCGACTTTCCGGAATCTTTTGAAAATTCTACTCTACTTTCTACGCAAGTTCTTGGGTTATGATGGTATTAGAAGCCTTTGCATTTGTTTTGCGTTTTGCTGCTAATGTTAGATCCCTATCAGCAGTTTCCAGGTCTTTTTTAATTTTGGAAACGAATGATGAAGTAACTTTCAGAAAGCGAGTAATCTCTCTATTATCATGGTGCGCTGTTTTGGCAACAATTACAGCCTGCTTTTTTGCCTTTTCATTTGATTCGTCAATTTAACGTAATCATTATAATCTGAGAGATAAATTAACAAAAAATAGTTATATTAAAGTAAGAGGTATTCAAAGTGACGTCGTCAGAACACTGACACATCTTGTATATATATATATATATATATATATATATATATATATATATATATATATATAGCGAGAGAAGTAGTTGATACTTGGTGTGAGAGAAGTGGTTTGTCGTAGAGTGACTGTGAAGAGGGCATGCCAGAGAATCGAAATACAGATCTCAGTGCGAGGGTTAAATAAACAAAGTTGAGTGCGGTTTGCCTAAGTAATCAATACTTAAAGGTTCTGAGATTAGAGGAATTAATGGTGGAAAAATATATAATTTTACTATATAAAAAGAAAATATTAATAGCACAAGTAATTAACTAAAAATAAATAAAACGAGTCCCGGGGTACCAAACGGGGGGACGGGATACAAATGGTTCGAGGGGCACGAGAGTCTGAGAGAGGATGCACGGTGATTGCTTCCAAAGAAAACGGGAGAGTGCAATTATCCGGGAGACTCACCTAAAGCCTAATTGACTGGAGGCTTGAATACGGCGAGTAAACGGGGTACTGCAAAGTCGAACTTGCAACATTCCTTCTTCTTCACCCTCGCTGAGAAATGAGCGATCGAGTACTCCAGTTGTTGAACGAAGTCGATAACCGAGTGATAGATGTTGTCTGTGTCTATCGTCTGTCGGCGGGAACTCTGTCCTTAGATACGAGCAAGGTCGGGTAGAGGTGACGCGTCGTGTTCAAAGCTAGAAGTAGTTGGGAATCGAAGCAGGGTGTACAAGACTGTACATGACTGGTAACCAAGACGAGGCTGTATTGTGTTTGTTTCTAAAAGCTTTCTCGAAGTCTTTATACTTCACCGGCCGAAGCAGGTCGCCGGGTCTCCTCCCCAAAGGGGGCTGGAGATTTCATTAGACTTGGCGTGCCAGAGAGAGGAATAGTTTTAGTGGCCTCACAGCTTTGCGCAAAGGTTCTTGGCGCCGTGGGTCTGGCATTGGTCAGACGATGAGACGGGAATATAAAGAGAACCCAACCCGTGTCGCCCAACCGCGCGAAGTCTCGATGCTCCTTTGGTGCTCTCTGGCCATGCAGCTGCATCCTACTTAGGCGCTACTCGTGAAGTTGGGTTCTAGGAGGGGGTAACTCTCCCTCTCTAATATCTCCTTTCCTCCCAAGATGGAGCTTCCGAAGGAAGTGACATCAGAATAATATAGAGTAATTAAACGGCTAAATTTCTCATAGGAAAAACAATTGCAAAATGGATTGTACTAGGTACTCTGCATAAAAATATGTCAATTAAAGGGGACTTGGGAAATGCTCGGTATTCCCATTACCGAACATATCAAGAAAAAATAACATTAATAATACAATAAGACAGACAGACTAGTTATCAATAGCCAGGGTCAACATAGTCTCGTTGACCAGGGGCTTACAAACAAGGATATAGAAAAAAAAGTACTCACTAGGAGGATAACTCATCAAAAAATATATACACAATAATAAAAAAAAATTTATGACACATATTCTTATACGGCATTACACAAAACTAAAAGAATAATAATACAATAAGATAGACAGGAATATTATTAATAGCTTGGGTCATCATAGTCTTGATAACCAGGGGCTTACATACAAGGATATTCACCCAAAAAAGAAAGGTCCCACAATACAAAAAAAGGTATATACGAACAGGCTAATTCATTAAAAATATATACACAATAATAAAAACAAATAATGGGACATATTCTTATAAGGCATTATACAAAACTACAAAAATTCTTCTGTGGAATATATACAAAAGTAATCGAATTATTCTTCAACGGCGCGGCATCGGGGAACCGGGGGGCAAAATCAACTAAAGTTAGCACCTGACTGCATCCTTTACTCGACGGCGAGTATATCGGACTGTGTAATGGATCTTTCTCAGGCGCCACAGGTAGACGTTGGGTTCTAAGGGAAGGGGGGGATGTAATTTCTCTCACAGACGGGGTTGATGCTTTAGTTGTGGCAGGGGTTACCAGCTCAAAGTTGGAAAAATATTCCTTCTCTGCTACATGATTTGTGTTCGTTCTTGATGGTGTCCACCAAATAAGGACTTTTTTGGATTTTGAAAACAACTTGATGGGAAATAGCTATTATGAACTTGATTTAAATGTGAATCTTATCCATGAGGTGGATACAACAAAAAGACGAAGAGATTTGATCGACTGTGTGGATAATGTGTATCTGACTTGTGTGAATAATGTGTTCCTGTTTTATATGTGTGGAGTAGGTTGGTCTGACCAATGGGGTTTCTGGGGAGGTTTCTTTGTGTGAAGTGAATGTTTGTTGATGTGTGTTCGAGAGAGTTAGAGAGAGAGAGAGAGATAGCAGAGCTTATCTATCAAAGGATTTTTCTAGATAGGTAGAGAGAAAAGGAATTTATGATAAGAAACTTTGGGAAATAAGATTTCAATGTTACAGACTGGCGTTAATAAACAAATGGAAATAAAATGCCAAATGATAGCTTTTGGGCAATAGAGCTTGTTTTGACCCAAGGATGATAACGCGACCAAGGCGAAAGAAATCGTCGCTTTTTTTCTGGAAAAGAACGAGTACATGAATGTGGCTAACTTTTCTGTACATAGATCACTATAAAATCACATAGCCGTCTTAATTAGCAAATGTAGTTTACATTTGTGTGGTTACATACAAAATATAGAATTATGAAATAAGATGAAAGTAGCAATAATTACGTACATTCGAATAAATATAATGATATATTTCAATCCGTATTAATCAATTGAGTAAAAATATAATAATTAAAATGGTAAATAGAATAAATAAAAGTATGAGGTGAGATGTACAATTGTTCGATGGTTAAAATAATACATGAGTACAAAATTACATTAGTTCGTATAAACTTAATGTTAGTTCGAGACATCAAATATTATTAGAGTAAAACAATGATTAAAAATATTTATACAGGAAAATTAGTTCGAATTTAAATATTCAAATGAAACATTTTCAAATCTTAAACGATACATTTTGAAATACGGTAGTCAAAAGTTCATTTTTGTCCAGCTGTTGGTCACCTGAATGCATGTGTGTTTTAAGAATAAGATTTCAATGTTACAGACTGGCTTTAATAAACAAATAGAATGAAAAGGCCAAATGACAGCTTTGTGGAATGGAGCTTGTCTTGACCCAATAATGATAAAGCAACCGAGGCAAAATCCATGGTCGCTCCAGTCTAGGAAAGAAAAAAAATATGTGTAATATCTACACATATTTTATATTTATATAGCTTATTTTCATCGTATTTATCAGTGTAGCTTCAGAAGATGACCAGTATGGTTTATAGGTACCTCGGCTCGATATTAAATAATTTACAATGATATTTTACGACCCCTTTCTCCTTAAGGGATATTCATTTATCATAAAGTGAAAATGTTCTCAAGTATCTGAACGATGCCTTTTTGATGTTGAATTTAATCATTCCTGTATAAAACATCTCCTCTCTCCTCAATATATATATATATATATATATATATATATATATATATATATATATATATATATATATAGCTAAAGGTTTTGAGACGAATATAAATATATATATTTTTTCATTCGTTTTTAAAATTTATCTGCTATAAATAAGTATTCTAATATTTAAATTATTGCAGGCTTATTAAAAAGTCAGCTATTTTAAAATAATAAAAAAAACTGCATTCCTTCGCTGAATCCAAAATTGCTCCCTAGTCCTTTTCCTGTCCGAGATGAATTTCGGTCACTGAAGCTTTGCTATTTGATTAAAAGCGAAAAATAATGAGAAATGTGGGTTAAATAAATGATGTTGTCTAATTCCAATCTATTTTGTAAGATTTTTTTTAAAACAAATGCTTGAATCCTTTGCAATTCCGAAATAGTTCTCTGCAGAGAAGTAGCCTGAAATGAAAGAAGATAGTTGCTAAGGCTATTGCATTAAGAATCACCATCTTTACTATCATTAATGACTTGAAAAAGACTGGTTACGCTGCTATGGAGAAACCTTTTGGACGCCCAATAGCTGAAAATGAACGCCAGGATCACATCCTGGTTATTTCCCAGCTCAGAAATCGGGTTGCCTCCATCGCCAAACTTGCTCAGGATTCGAAAGAAACAGGTGTGAGTGCTTCAGCGTGCACAGAGGAGATGAGACTGTTCAACCTTGGTCCCAACTCGAAACGGGTGAGGAAGAAGCATTTTGTCATCAAGAAGTACCTTATGGAGAGACTTTATTTTGGGAAGAAATGTAAAGAACGGATTTCAACTGTTGAAGACTTGGCTGCTTCTCATCTAAGGGAACTAGAACACTAACACTTTGCCCAAGAACCCTGCCATGAACTCCAAATGGTAAAAAAACGTTCATCATCAGCACCTTTTCCCAACAATTCAGGAACCATTGGAGGATGATACTGTATTTTTTAGAATTTTTTGCGCACCATTTTACAAAGCAACGCAATGAAAAAGTTCTTGGCGGGAAATCATGAATTTTGTCGGCGAATCAAATTAGTGGTTGATAAACAGAATTCATCTAATTGGTCGCCAAAAACTAATTGAAGCAGTGTAGAAAAACAAAGGACATGATTCTAACTATTCAATGCCAGAATCAATTGAATATATTTAATAATAAAAATGAGGTTAGGCTCTAAATGTTTTAATGTCACCTTCAAATTATGAAACAATCATACTAAAGCAAAATACAAGATTCGATTAGTTCTATTAAATTTCTTATATGAAAAAATATAGTTGTCTCAAAACTTTTGCCCATTACTGTATATACCTTTGGCCAAAAGTATAAAACACCATATGGAATCATTTAAATAATTTAATTAGAAATTCTTTGTGAATAAATTCAATATATATATATAATAATTGAAAATCACATGACGCGTGATATATAGATGTATTTAAAGGCCCTAGGAAAATGGAAAATTGGTAAAACAACCGGAAAAAATGCTGAGGAGAATATTATATGTACCAATGAAAGCTTAGGGAAAATGGGAGAAGTAGAGACCGGAAAGATATGGCAAACTATTTTACTCGTTATATGAAAATAAATAAAGAAGTTGGATTTGAACCTGTGTCATCAAGCGCTCATCGCTTAGCTGACAACGACGCTCATCGCCAGAGCTACCATCCTCAACACATTTATATATCACGCGATACGTGATTTTAAAGTATTACAAACAAAAAAGCCCGTACTCCCTTCTACTAGAAAAACACTTGTCTTGTCTCTCACTGGATAAAAACCTACAATTCGTTATTTTAAAGGCTTCTTGAATCAACCTTTTTTGTGGTTGATGATGGCAGCTCTGGCCATGAACTTCGTGGGCATATAAGCGATGAGCGTTTGATGACAGGTTCGAATCCAACTTCTGTATTTATTTTCATATAACGGTTAAAATAGTTTGCCCTATCTGTCCGTTCTCTACTTTCCCCATTTTCCTTAAGCTTTCATTGGTACATATAATATTCTCTTTAGCGTTTTTCCGGGTTGTGTTACCAATTTTCCATTTTCCTTGGGCCTTTAAATATATATTATATATATAAATATCATATATTTTGAATTACTTTTAATATTTAGCTAAAACCCCTTTTGATTTAAATACAATCATTTTTCTTCGTGTCATGGAATCCACCAAATTGTTACAAATTTCTGACGCTATCTTTCCGCACTCAGCTTGCAATATTTCATAGAGTTTTGTTTTATTTATTTTGGGGGTATTTCTTACCTTTTTTCAAAGCATTGCCACACAATCGTGCTATTGGATTTAATTCTGTGCTTTCTGGTGGCCACTAAAAAAAGGTGATCTGCATTTTTTTCACCAATTCTTGGTGCGTTTATTGTTGCGGAATGCAATTTCTGGGTAGATGGCTCTGTAATTGTCACCACATGATAAGTTGTGGAGTTCATTCTTTTCTCGCCTAAAAATATGTCGCCTGTCACTGGTAAAGACATTCAACCCCATATTATGATAAAAAAACCTTCCTGCTTTACAATTGGTACCACACAAGCAGGAAAAAATGCCTCTCCAACTCATCGTCTCACAAAGGTAGCTCCAAATTTGTCACAAATAAGATAAATTTTTAAATAATTTTCTTACAAGACAAATTTTAATGGAATTACATAAATTACATCTAAATCAACAATACAAGTCTTTTTCCTACAAACCTGATAATTATTTTCAGCTGACAAAATAACTTTCTATCGCTGTTCATTATGGTGGAGCGAAAAACGTTTTTTTCTGAAATTTATTTTCCCACGATGATTCTTTTATGGTCTATCTGTCAAATTAAGCCCCCTAAAGGGTTTTTTTGATATGATAATTTTGAAATATTCCTCAACTTCATTAAAAATTTATAATAATGCGATTTTCAACTAACTTTTGACTATCGTGGATTATATCTGAAAATTAAATTCGAATTTGGAATTGATACCTCCCACCAAATAATTATTTTATTTTAAAGAACAATTAAATGAAATTTTAAAGTAATCAATTGACATATTATAGTGCCGTACGTAATAATTATGTTTCAGTAACGCGGAGGCTCTCGTTGGAAGTGGATGCGTCTCTGTGTGTGTGGCTCTGTCTATTCTCGATTGTTTTGATCACATTCTTCTATTTGTATTTAAAAACAGTTATTTATAGTGTACAATAAATATATATAAACGTTTTATTATATTTCAGAGCTAAATAATATGTAATAAAAAAATTAAAACAATATTTAATTATGGCATTTAAACCTAGAACGGGTCATGAAATTGAAAGCCCTTTGTTTGGCGCACCCAAACAAAGTTTTGCCAACTTATAAAGATGTTATAAAATATGTTTTGTTTCAGCGAGTACAGGAAAAGAGTCGCAATAGAAAGACCCGCCAATTAAACAAATGATCACATTAGTAGCGGAGAAGTTAAATTTATTTGGAAAACGGCATCAATCCTTTGTGTGTCAATAGAGGAAGTTAGAAAAATAATTTTAAATTATTATTCAAAATATCAGGCTTTAATGAGAAATACTTGAAGCTGATGAGTATATACACCTAATTAATTGGCAACAGACCGTTGTGGCCGAACCTTTGCTAACGAGGACGCTCTCTGATTATTAACTTGAAGAATTGATCCGTCAACAACCTAAATTGGATATTGCGAAGTTTCTTTGTCACACAAAATTCGTTAAGAAATGCATCAAACTGGTTACAAATGCGTCACTAGCAGTTTGTGAAGTAACAACAAGGAGTAACAACAAGGAAAGAAGGTACCCTAGGAGACCTTACGGTCCATTCAAAGAGGGTACAGTAGACAAAGGAAGGGCTATTTTTGGAGTAGAAGTGAATCCAGGAGGAAAATACCTCATTTAATACCAAGAAGAACTTCGTAATGAATTGTAATAACAGTAAAAAAATCTAACTGCATTGAATAAATGGATATTGAATAATAGTGGAACTTTAAATATTCGACTGTTATTATTCAATTTATTCTATTTCAGAGTGATGATGATAAAAATCTACATGTTGCATAGAAACAATCAAAAGAAAAGGAAACAAATGCTATCGAGTAGTTAATAGGCTATTTTTATTCAATAAAATGGAAGTAGAAGTATTGACTGAAAAGTTTTATGGAAATGATATACCCCGTGTATGACATAAATGTTTATGTAACAACTTGAAGTATGAAAACAAATAGATAGAATTTTCCGACATTTTTGCTTTTTTTTCGAAATTTCATTGCGTTGAGGAACCTGAAAATATTAATTTAGAAATCTGAAATTTCAATACAATAGTTTTCGATGTTGGGTCCATCAAGGAATCAGGGGCAGAAAAGGAATTTAAAAGATTTTTTGTTATCTTTGGCCCACTGAAGACAGGTCTTTTATGTTGACCTCGGATATCATGTATTCTTTCTCGCATTGCCTTCCTTTAGTCCATGATATTTGTCTCTTTCTAAATGCTATAGGTGATAGTTTCAACTTGAAGCTTCAATGAATTCCCTAACTAATTCATGAGATGTTTTTTCTGTAATTCTGTAATGAAGCCCGACTGATAAATGTCTTATCTAGCTGTTGTAAGACGTTTGCTGCCACTTCTCTTCCTTGAAGCAAATTTCTTTGTCACTTGATGCCGTTTTATAGTGGATTGAACAACATATCTTTCAAAAATTTTGTGTTTGTATCATTTATACATGTTTGGATTATAGATACTTAGCGAATGACTACGTAACTAGAATTTAGTTAACATAGAAAGGGGCCTTGGGGTCTAAATTTAAAAAAAAAACAAGTTTCAAAGCAATACGTTGAAGCTAAGAAGGTCATTAGGATTCTCGGATATATTGCAAGTAGTTTCCTTTTTAAGAAGAAATATATCATTATGCCTCCGTATAAATTGAAAAGCCTCTATCACATCGAATACGCCATTTAATTTTTGGTCTTCCTTCCGGAATAAAGATGTCACTCTATAACAAGAGTTGTAATGTAGGCAACATACATATTTTCAAGCTAAGAAATATATCGTACAAAGAGAGATTTAGACCCTTATCTTAATCTTTATTCACCATTAACTAGGCGATTCCGTGACCAAATGATTGATGTATTGAAAATACTAGAGAGATTGAATAATATTACTTATAGATTACCTATCGATATGAAAGAATCAACAATCATTAAAAATGAATTTAAATTGGTAAACAAGCGCTTCAACATGACCATACTCGAAACTACTTTAGTGATAAAACAGCTTGTTGTGTACTCAAAAGTACATCAATTAATGTACTTAAAATATACTTAACTTGAATTTTACACATATAATTATTTCATAATAGGAAACATGTTTAAGAGTACTGAGAGAGCATAAAGGGTTGCAAAGGAAATGAAAATACAAAATCATGGTAGTGATTCTTCCTTGAAAATCATAGATGCTTTTCTAAATTCTCTTTGAATTCTTGTCACTTATTTCCTTTCAACCCTTACAAATGGATTGCCTGCGAGATAGATAATTTTTTTTCCTGTCTTGTGAAGGTATTAAATTAAATTAAATCAGCATGGATCAAATGGGTGCACGAAGAGAATTATGCATACGTATTATCCTTTTACGTAGCATCAAGCAAAGAGGAAAATATGATTTTATTCTTGTTAGAAATATAGCTAAGTTTGTATTAACCATTTTTTATCTAACATTAGTGTCAATGACATGGGATGAGTCCTCTATAAATAAAAGATAACCAGGCTGGTCAAACTTCCGTTAAAGCTGGCATTTAATTGAGCTTTCCATCTCCCCTATATTAGGATAGCCTTGAGAAGATCCTAGGATCTTTGATGGCATTCTTTTTTTAGCACTTATTCCACTCCTCCCTCTTTACTCCTCTTCTTCTTTTTTAATTACCTTTTTTTTGTATGTCTTCCCTTACCAACTTGTCAATTGAAATTATCTGCATTTTTTGTTTTAAATAAATCACTTTATATTCGCTAATTATAGAAGAAACCATCAGTGCAAAATTTGACAAAGGTTTTACATACATTAAATCATCGCTTTGTTCATAGAAACTTGAACTAAATCTAGATTAAACATCAATATCGTGTGATCAATGCGATTTGTATTCTTGCAAAGTCCCTTGGTGACAAAAAGCGCTCGATAAAAGTGATAAACGACTTCCTGTTTTACCACTCTTTACTTCAGATCGTCCCATTTCGTTCTAAACTTTACAAATGTCCTTGTAAATTACTCATAATTTACCTGCCAAGCTTCGTATAACAAAGAACTTTATCTGGAAAGAACTAATAAAAGGAATGGTGTGAGTCGCAACTGTCTATTAAGAAACACTTTAACAGCAGGTTGATTTTTTAAGTAAGAAATATTTTGAATTATTTAAAACAAATTTGATGGATTTAGTCTGGATCTAGTTGTGCCTAAATATAATATATATTCATACAAATATTATATGGGCTTGATATGATATAGCATCGAAACGAAAGAGAAAATCAAACGGAGAACAGGAAATCATAACATGGGGTTACAAAAAATAATCTTTGTAAGTCGTCTGAGTTCTTTTCAACTGATTTAGGACAATTTTGCACACTGAATCCTAAACTGATATTTTTAAAATGCGATCTTATAACTAAATAATTACATTTTAAAGGCACTTGCGGTTTATTTTTTCAAAATATTTCTCAGCCAAAATAGGTTGTCAAGATAAAAAACACAGGTTTATAACACAATTTATTTAAAGAAATAAAAAAGATTTTGAATCATAAAAATATAAAATAAAACACGTAAAATAAATAATGTGGCGATAAATCAAAAAGTTTACCAGATTGATTAAAACCAATGTGATATTTTGATTCAGCATATCAAAATTATCCTAAATCAGCTACAAAACGTAGACAAAGAAGTTAGTGTTGTTCAGGGCAATCAAAGTGGACTACTAGAGACCACCTAGAAAGTAGTTTTATACCAGTCTGAAAGGTTGACCGACCACGTCATGCATAAAATTTTAGTTAGTTTAAAAATAACCTATTCGTATGAAACGCTAAGCTTAAATGTTTCAGCTTTAGCTCACAGGCGTTGAAAAATTTAATTTAATTGTAATTTACGAGATCTGGTTACAAATAATATAATTACTCGTTTCTTAAGTGAATTCTTTATTTCTCGTTTTAAAATCTCTAATAAAGATCCAAATGGATCGAGAAGGAGACACGATATTGATAACGAATCCGATTATTGTAAAACTAACTACAATTAATCTAAAGCTGTAATATATATAGACATAAGTTGCAGGTTGGCTGAGCAGAACTCCAAACGCCGATACGCAAATGTCAGGCAAAGAGACCTTGGATTAACATCACATTGTACGTGCGATTAAGAAAAGAAATAAAAACATTGAGACTTAAACAGGAATAAATAATACCATAGAAAATTGAACTAGCAATGTTCACTCTGGATGTTATGTAGATTTGAATAAATAGAGCGAACTGTAAATTCTAAATAGACATTTGAAAGGACTACAAACATAATTCTAAAATATTTTTCACACGCAAGTCTTAATCTATGATGAGACAGCTAACCTGGCGAAATATTAATTAATCAATTCTAGAAACCATTTATAAATGGACATTTTTCGTGGCATAATGTTATAGAATGATAATTTCATAATACCATAGATTGTTGAACTAGCAATCTTCACTCTAGGTGTTATATAATTAGACGAATAAATAGCGCAAACCTTCCATTTTAAATCGACATTTCAAAAGATTGAAAACCTAATTCTAAAAGATTTTTCGCACATAACTATAGTAAGAAGAAAAGTAGTGAGAAGGTTATTCTTTCGCCGCATGCTGGGGAAGGTCTAAACCTTGAAGACGCCGCTACCCTGGCGAAAAATAATTAATCAATTCTAGAAAGCATTTGCAAATGGAGATTTATCGTACGATAATATCATGAGTGATATGAGATTTCATCGAAACTCCGACTTTCAGGGAATTAGTCGTTAGTGAAATTGATTTGAAAATACGTCTAAATAAAGCGAAACTTGACAAAATAAGCACTATAGATTAGATCGCATCACGCTGTCTTAAAGTGTTAACGCGATGGATCATTCTTTCTTTCGCTAACAAAAATATTCGATAAATCTTTTAACGACGGAATCATTCTCGATCATTTTATATTCGCCTACCTAATTTTTATATTTCCCAAAACCAAGAAGAAAGGACAAGGTATCTATCTATCTATCTACTCTCTCTATATATACATATATATATATATGGAGAAAGAAAGAGAGAGAGAAAGAGAGAGAGAGATAGATGGAGAGGGAGAGAGAGAGAGAAAATTTGGTATCAATTTTATCATAATCTAGTCTGATAGGCCACGTTCAAGAGAATTTTCCCATTTCTGGTTTTATTTTTATTTTAGGTGTTTTGGAGCCAGTCATTTTATGTCAATTTCTGCGTATTCAATCCTGTTTTGATTTAACCCTTCTGCATAGATGGCGATTTCATTCACGCTTTCTAATTTCTTAATGCAGCTGGAAATGTTGGATGGCTTAAGCTTCTTAATTTGCTTCTAAGAGTCTTCTTATTTCTGCATTATAGTTCTCCAATTTTTCTCTTTCATTTTCAATGCCCTTTTATTCTTTAACTTTATAAAAATGGTCTATTTTTGTTGCTTTATCTATGTCTTCTTCTCTCTATCTCTCCTTTTTTCTTCTATCTGTGAATAAGTATGTACATTTGTTTTCACTCTTTTTATTTACAGCTTCGGCAAGCATTCGATCTTGGTTGGTCCTACATTCACAGTTCCTCTTCAACACTATTGCAGCACTGGAATGTAATTAGCCACACTCCTGATGATTTCTGAGATCTTAGACCTTCCTTGTGCACAGTGCATATCAAACTTGTTTCTTGCCGGGATAGTTTTATAAATTCGCCATTATTCTATCATTATCTGATCCTGTCAACATGGAATATGATATTAATTAATAAATATGATGTGTTATATGAATACATTTTGACTGCAACATACCGTATACTAAAACCAGGATTTCATACAGTTAGATAGGATCGTCATTTTAGATATTTCAAAAACGTTATATAGAAGCTTGCATATTTATTTTGCTTTCAAGATATATTGGACACATGCAAGCAAAGCTACACCAACATATTGTGTAGATGATTTTTGTATAGATTCCCCCATATATTTCAGTCGAGGAACGACACGGTGGTGTCATGCTCTATATAGAGTCGGGCCCACGGGTATTCAACAAGGCCGGCAAGTCCCGTCTAATGGCTTGTGCCTGATTTATATTCGAGTGCGTTAATCCAAGGTTGGCCAATCAAAGGGGAGAATCGAGATTACCGTTTCAGCTCAGGAGTAGGCTAAGCAAAGCAACAATTGTTATTGTTCTAAGAGTGCGTTTTTAAGAGGTAGCTGCAGCCGCGTGACCAAGGAATATTCTAAACACAGCGACAAAAATAGATTTAAATACACACTAAATAAAAGGTACGCAAAAAATGTGGATATATATGGGTACATGAATAGGACGGAATTAGGTTCCGAATACTAATTGGATAACCAGGTTTATTAAATGGTTATAATGGGAGATTTAGGGTAGTGAGTGATTTAGTTCCTTTAAACCTCGAAAGTAAAGCGGGGCGAACTTGGGGGAGGGGGGGCGTTAGTGTGACCTTGGCTATTAACCAGTGTAGCTAGGAACCCGAAGAGGGTGATGTTACTTTCTTCAAACTCTGATTTAGCGAGATGCGGGCCTCTTGTCCTCAAGAGATCACCGGATAAACTTCGAAGGGCGGAGATGACTTCTTCAAACTCAGATCGAGCGAGCTATCGGGCTTCTTGTCCTCAAGAGGTCACCGGTCGAAATTCTAAGGGAAGGGTGACTTCTCCAAGCTCAGATTGAGCGAGCTATCAGGCTTCTGGCCTCAAGAGGTCACCAGAAGAACTTTGGAGGACGGCTTCTCCAATCCTTGATCCGAAGGCGGTTGAGAAAGGCTGACGTTACCTCAAGAGACTCTTCTCCCTGACCCGATGATACGAGTGTGATGTCCAGCTCTTCTGTGGCATGCAACCGTGACTAAACGCTTCTCGGGGGAGAGCGTCGTTGACTCGAACTCTTTTCGGGAAAGCGTCGTCTAACCGAATCTGTGGGTAATCCTTGGGAGGGTGTATAAATACCCGTATTTCTCCAAAACAGGGAGAGAGAGAGGGACCTTCTCGAACCCTTATTATCGGCCGGAAAAACCGAGCGTGTCCTTACGGGAAAGTGTAAGAGGCCGGATTCAGCGGATCTGATGGAAGGACCAGCGGCTGGGGCCATAAAATTTGTTCGAGGCAAACCTACAAAATGGATGAGTAATCTCTTTACCCGAGTGGGGAGGAAGATTAAGACGGCGGGGAGGTAGCCTTTAATTTCAGCGGCAGGCCTCGATGTGAATTTCTCAGTGACCTGGTGGCAAGTCCAAAAAGAGTGAAGTTGGAGGAGGGTGGGAGTAACGGCTCTCTTTCTCTCTCGAAGTAATATCTTAGGAGGTGGAAAAATACTACTATTTTAGTGAATCCCAATACATACAAGTAATACAATTATTATTGGACATGAAAACTAAGCAAACTAACGGCTCTCTTTCTCTCTCGAAGTAATATCTTAGGAGGTGGAAAAATACTACTATTTTAGTGAATCCCAATACATACAAGTAATACAATTATTATTGGACATGAAAACTAAGCAAACTAATATAATAATGAATAAGTGACCAACGGTTAATACAGGCGGGCAAGGAATAAATGGGAATAGCCCGGGAATTGTAAAAATCACTTGAAAGACCATTATTAAACGAGGGTTGAGATAATATTAATTAAATGCGAGGAATTACCAGGGGTTTCGGGTAAGTGAATTAAAAGGAGGAAAACTCACGGGACTAGGACCTCGGTTTTACCTTTGTGGCAGCGAATTCGATAACGTTACTGGTTGAAGCCTCGGGAGCACTTCGTAGAGCGGAAGATGAAAGTAGATCAGATTCCAAGTTGTCCTCCAAATGGGAATCACGAAGAAGGGGGAAAGAGTCCGCTCCAGGGACTGGTGTCGGCACGGCGACCAGATGGGAATCTGCCTGGAAGAACTTCTCGGACTTCCTTACTCTTGCCTCACAATTCAGCTTAAGGTACACGGACCTTGAAAAGTGCAGGAAATGAGCGCAGAGTTGATTCCGGTTAGCCCTCTGATTTGGGAATAAAGATGGAGAGTAATCCGTCTTTGACCAGAGAGATTGCAAAGGTAAGATCTGCTCAAGGGATCACATGCGTGGACACGGCGAACCGACGGGGAAGGATCTGACAGATGGACGTCGGAAGAAACTCTCGTTTACAATCAATGGAGTCGCTCGCATAAATACGGCGGGTTTCTGCGAGATACGGAGTTAGGGAGAGATACCTTCGGACACCTTGCGTCCCATGGGAGACTTGGAATGTAGCCGTGTAAACTGCCCCAAGTCACGGACGTCTCACCGCAGCTAGGAGGGTAGTGATAGTTCTTGTTTTCGACTTTCCACTGCGGAATAATAACCGAAAGCAATGCATGGGGGTCTCCTAACAGGGTTTCGAACTGAGTAAACGCTTTGGGGGCCATCAACTAAGGTGATATGACCAGACTGTCTGGGAATGTTTGCACCTTTGACATCCCTTCGGCTAATCTCCACAACTTCATTCTAGTGTGATTCAGATTTATTATTCTCAATGATTACTCTTTCCTCAGTTATAACGATCAATTAAATTATCAATATAGCATTACATACATCTTCAAAATTTTACTTCTTGTGCATTTTTACCTTACCAAAGCCATTTTGTGGTGCTGTCACGATATTATGGCGTTGTTCGCTGCTTCTGTTTTGTTATCCTCCTGCGGCGATCATTCGTTACAGAAAACATTTTCCTTATCTGGACAGTTGGCGATACTGTATGCCTCCATCTTAAAACAAATGAAACATATTTGTATATTGTATAATTCCTCCCTCTCGGTATTCTCGCAAGTAATTCTCATGTTAAAAGCAAATAGACCTTCATTTCTGGTCTTTGTCACCATCTTGGTAGTGCCAAAGGCCTTTCTGAACACATAATTGTGTTCATAATATTTTATAATTTCATTAACCATGGCCTAATTTGCTGCTTTTCATTTTCTTCCCTGATTTAATTTGTTGAATAGTCTCACACCCATGACTCGATTTTGCTACAGACTATGTTTCTGTTCGTAGTCCTTTGTGGATGGAGTTTGTTTCTATTCCAACTTACCGACGAGATTTTCCTATCTTTCGATACGATCTGGTTGACGTCGCGATCATTTCACCCTAGTGCTATGAAACCATTTCTTACGTTAATGATTCAAGTGGGTGCAACATGTAACTCAGGGTAAAGTGCCTCGCAGAGTTTATGTTTAGGAGGCTGGTGGTGAACTTGCTTAGCACTCAGCAAGACTACTTCCGACGTGTTATCCATCCCACCTCCTTCGAGAGAGGGGAGAAGACGGCGTCGTTATTATTCGTCTCTTATATTTCACAAGATGATCTTGATTTAATTTCTCTTCTGAATTACCTGCTGCTGAGAAAGATTATAGGATCGTGTGTTTCAATGTTAATGATTGAGTAATTCGTTAAAGATCTCTATTCAACAAACCCTTTACAACCAAAGCCAAGTAAGGCTCAGTTGAAAATGAGTAAAGATAATCATTACACCGGGGATCCTTTTTTAGCATTTTCTGTTGCATGGGATTTTAAAAATGATTCTGGTAGTTTTTTCATCTCTGATTTCAAATCTAAAATCGGTTTTTGCCTGTATGCTTTAAATTTTAAGGCATTTGAAAATTCTGATTTTTCTGAAAGAAATCATATTCATATTTTGTTTCATATCTAATTATGGCTTCTTCAAGTAGACATAAATGCATAAATGATCTTTGATGAACAAAGAAGTTGGTACCATTTTGTTCTTCAAAGGTGTAATATGACAAGGTTGAGGGGCCGTGCCTATAAGGCCAAAAGGTCGTTTCCCTCGGTAACCAAATCAATAAGTCGGCTCCACAAACTCTGTGCTGTCGCATTTTCGAAGAAAGACTTTGTGACTGGACAAAAGAAAAACAAAAAGATATATCTTGTGGAGTACCTATGGTTTGGCGAGAGCTAAAGGACTACATAAGTGACTGCTATTTTTGCCTGATCAACACTAAAGTTGTCGGCAAGAAACCCGGCATAATATCTCCTGTCCCTGTGTTTCCTCTGCAATTAGACCTACTCCGCATTTTGAGGAAGATCCAGCTTCAGTTATAGTTTTAAATGGTTATGCCTCCTCTGAAGATGAACATAGTAAATCAAATCAGCAGTTCCAAGACATGGTTCAGATTACTAAGACTCCTCATCTAATGCGAAACAGTCATCAGCCGCTCAACGCTTTACTTATGCGAAACTTTATGACTGATCACGTGATTTGGTATACTGCAAGAAAGCAGCGGAGCTATTAGCCCCCAGGCTAAATGTAAAAAGCCTTCTTGAAAACTCTAAAAATATCTATGATTTTAGTACACTCAACCAAATTTGGGGAACTTTTTCATAAAAGAACCAATTTGTTTACTGCCACTATATTATACGTCTTCTACCAGATTTATGTGTTGCCTTGTATATCCCTATAGAATGGAGCTTGGGGTGGGGTGGGTGTTGTGGGTGGGGGTGGGGGTGGGGGGTACTTATAGCGCAGCCTCAAGTTTGCTCTTTTCATATTGCCACTGTTTTTGGTGGAGTCCCATTTGGTCACGGTGCATTTGCACGGAACCCACAAAAACATAAAAATGAGCAAAACTAGATTATTTGTGTGACCAACGGAAAGGTTTCATAAGTTCCCATGAGAGACAGTCAAGTTCGAGAAAAAGACTGGACCCAGAAAGAATGGTCCATCCGTGAAACTTTGGAAGCAGGCATGCAAAACATTGTGAATGATCGGATCGTCATTAGAGAGAAAATAATTTTCCCCCACACAGACACTCCATCTCTAGCGCTTGTCTTGATGAAGCATTTTGTAAAGGCATTGAGTACTAACAGTGAATGCTTTCAATACATAGTTTCTGCCTTTCTTCCTTTGTCTTTTGAGAAAATCAAAGTAAGCGTATTTGATGGACTTCAAATTCTTGCTCTGTCAATAATATGGAATTTGTCCGAAAGGTGAATGACAAAGAGAAGACAGCTTGTTTGTTATTCGTAGTGGTTTTAAAAAACTTTCTTAGTAACAAATTTTGATTTGGTTGAACAAATGCAGTTGGATTTTCATGATTTTGCATGCAACATTAGTGGCAAGTTTCCTTTCCTGAATAGTCATCTTCACCATTTACCCGAGAACCTTTAAGCTGTACGTGATGGACAGAGAGAGTGCTTTCACTAAGATCTCATAACGATGTAGGAGAGCTACTAGTGGCGATGGGATAGATATATGATGACGGACTACTGCTGGAGTATCAAACGAGATGACTTCGCCAGTCTTCAAATGCACGAGCTAAAATCGCAAATTCTTGCCATAATAGGAATAATTTGACCCTTTTCTACTTCATTGAGTTTCCGGAATCGCAGCGTAACACCCTGATGTTTGAATGTAATTGATATTAGTTTCAGAATTGATATGTTGCATATTTGATTTATTTTGCCTCTATTTCAAATTCTATTATGCAGTGTGATGATTATAAACACTGTTGAGAAAAATATCGATTCTTTGCCTAAATGGTTGTTTCAAGCATAACTTTAACATAGTATGACAATAGATTTCTTAAATAGAATATTACATTATGCAAAAGGCGTCAAAATTTCGCAACAAAATTAAAAAGCTTTATTGAAAAAAAAAACTGTAGCATAATAGACAAATTCTGATTCATATTTTAATTAAACACAACTAAATTTAGTAAGAACAAGTGGCATTATAAATACAATATATTTTTTTCCATCAAAGGGAGAATCATGGCGGACTTGATGAAGGTTAATGGTTGAATTAATTATCACTACACGGAGTGCCACCTACTTAAGGATTTGGATGTCAAATATTTTCCAGCAAGCAGAGAGACAGTTCTTTGTCCCTCTATTTTCCTGCCCTTTACTTTGGTATTGGATTGTAGCCACCCTTCGCTAGGTTTCACAGCAGGCTATCCCTCAGGCTTGCCTTTCTTGGTGCCTTCATTGTTTCATAATTCATTTAAGGTATAGTTTAAAAAAGGTAATGAGGCAGCATCTAGTCCCGATACCATCGTAGTGGCAATAAGGAAGAGCTTGTGGGAGTTTTAGGCAGTCATGGGTTCATTTATATTATTTTTATAAATAATATTTATTTCTTTTAAAAACAGCCTAAACGGCGATAAAGACCTCCCTCTTGGCAGTAACCATTTGCTATTATGCCCTTTTCAATCCAGTAACTAATCACCAATATAAGCAGCCAATATGAGAGGCAAATTTATTATAACAAACTGAAAAAGCTTTGGCTTTATATAGGAAAAGATATAACCATGAAGAGAGTAAGAATAAGAAGGTTTCTAATTGGCTAAAAAATGTTACAGTCACTTCAGAATATAGTTTGCCAAAAGGTTTTTCAAAAGAAACGAGTCTCATTTTCTCATAGGTAGATAAGTATCAATAATTGTAAACTAAGAACTGAAAAAAAATTGCAGGACTCATTTGTATACAGATGTAGATACAACGGCGATTAAACAAGATAAAAAAATATTAAAATATACAATTTGAGGGAAAAATATGAGTTTAATTTCCATGAATATTGGCCAGGATATTTTTTAAAAAATTTCCCTCTAGTTTGATTTCATAGAACTATGGGTGCATCCTAAACAAAGGAACGATAACTTATAATTTTCTGTTAACACGTAAAAATTCGTAACGTATGTATAACATTGTTCCACGTGTATTTATACATTGCCACTGATGGTATTACTCAGTGACCGAGATGGATAGAATAGTTAATTTTGGCAAATCGTTTATAAAACAGGCTCTCCATTGAAGGAGTATAAGAATGACACTGTCTGACAAATTAGATGCATTGCAATCTGCCAAAAAGTGTGATTTAACGCATAATAAAGTTCTATAAGGATACTGGTTTATGCGAATAGACGCATAAAATCGAGCGCCTTCAAAGAATCACTCCGAAGGAAGATAGCAAGATTCAACGAATGTCGATGAAGGACAAAACTTGAGACAACAGCCGATATCTGGCGTCAGGCTGCCGAGAACCAGAACCTAAATGTGCTTTGACAGATTGTCTCCCGCCGCTTGGGACAGCAGTGACTGCTAAGAAACTACTCATAAGTAAAGAGAATAAGGAGGCTAAATTGGCCTTTGCTACTGATCATGTCTCGTAGAGCGCAGACAGTGGGAAAGTGCTTTTTACCGACGAAAAAAAAATTAATTTGTTCGGATTAGATGCAAAGCAGTTTGTAGTGGGTCGCACAGGAAAAAAAAATTAATCCAACATGCACGATATAGACAGTTATATGTAGAGTGTTAACGCTATAATAAATCAAGCGATGGAGTTTTTACGCTCATCCGCTTATGTGGCAAAGTAAACGCTATGTGTTTGGGAAACTCTACTTCAAAAACATGTCATCCACTCTCTTCGATCATCCGGTGTACGTGAACCTGTTTTCATGAAGGACAATGCTCTTTCTCACACAGCTCAATACAGAAAACGTTTTCATTTGCACTAAAAACCCTTCAAAACTGCAAAAACAATAAAATAGAAAAATTGCAAAAATAATAAATAACAAATAGATAAGTCAACAGAACTCTTTTAACGGGGTACCAAATTTTAACATTAATCGTGCCAATCTATGCTTGACTCTCTTTTCTACTATTGAGGGTCTGTGGCTTGGTTTTCAACACATCTCCATACATTACCATTTAGAGAAAAGGAGGTATATGTTACATTATATCTCGCTTGATATATTTCCCCTTTTTGAGTTTTCTTATTTTTTCTTTATTTTACTCTTCTACTTCATTTTCCTCGCCTCAAACTCCATAGTCCTCTCTAGAACTTCTTTTATAAGATATTATACTTTAATAACTCCAATAAGTCTCTCTCAATCTCAGTTATTAGAAGTTGGCTCATTAACCATATCTTGATCACGCCAATCAACATTGAGTTAGCAAAAATTGACCTTTTGTCAAAATTGCGTTTCGCTGCTCCAAAAAATAAAACCAAACTTTTTTTCCATTTCAGGACACTCAAAATTCCCTATGTTTCCCTCAACTACAAAATTTTCGAAAAACTGGTAAGTTTTCTTTATAAAATTAAGTACTTGTAGTCGTTTTTGCTTGCATTCTTTATCTTATTATTATCATATTCTGCCAGGCTTGGAGAATAGCCATACAAAGGTCTTTTCCTGTGACCGCAATATGAATAGGTGGCGTTCATGCACTCCCACTTGTGTGGAAGTGGTTAAGCAATTCGTAATATAGATCTTTCGTTAACGCCAATTGAATGACCAAAATCATAAATGGAAGCAGACATTTAACACACTATCAGCGATGGTAAAAACCTCACTCGGCCACCAATACATAAATTACAAGAACCGAAGAAGTACGCAAATATATACACACAAGCCCTAGTGTGGATTTATTGAATGATAACGCGAAATATCTCATCACCGAACCCTCTTCCCTTGATCTTGCTCTTTTTTCGGTAGGATTTCTTTGTGGACAATTAAATATATATGTTTTTGACGGAATTAGTTTATTTCTCTCTAACTACAATAATATGAGTTGCAAATGGAAAATATTTATGGAAGTGAAGTAAGAAATAGAGTGGAGTATTTTCTACTTTTATATTCAGTTACCTCGTGTGCAGCCTATGAAAAGGAATGTTGTATGATTGTAAGTTTATAGAAATTCATAGGCTAATTGTTTGGCAATAAATCCGGAGCTCCATTGTTTATTTGTCCTAGACGTCTTTCGACCGACACGGTCATCTTCGGAGACACGAATGAATTTGGGGAGGGGGGAGTAAGAAGTTAACTGGCCTCTCAACCTCACCCTCACCCCCAAAAGGGGGCTCAGGTTAGAAATTCCAGGTACACTCTACCCTCGGGTCACTTCGCCTTCCTCCTATAGTCTCATGCCCAGAGGAAGGAGAATAGAATGGAACATTATAAGAATTTGGACCTACTGATTAACGTGGAATCTAAACCACGACTTCCTATATCAATTATCATTCTATTCGTTGCTTGAGTTGGTTATTTAGAGCATCTGATGTATAAGTGATGGGAGAGCCCTGTAATCTATTTCCAATTGCAATCACCCTTTCATTCCTTTTTTTGTAGCATTCAGGCTATTGTTTGAATATATCTTTTGAGCTAATACAGAACTGTTTACTGTTGTGTTTTGGGATGTTTATGATAATTGTATTGTTTATTTGTATCTTATTTGTTTTGTTTTTGTCGAGTTGATGTCACTTTGGGTTTTTTATATAGCACAATTTACTCCACTATATTTAACTTATTAACCTCACTTTTCACTGATTTGTCTGCCAGAAACTTTGTTAACACACGTTACTCCACTTACTACACTTAACTTTCCAATAATTTGTTAACGCAACATTTTTTAATACTTTTTTACTTTGTAGGACTAGTGCCTGGCACTTTACAATTTTACTTTGATACTAACTTCACTTTTGGTGTCTCGATCAGATATTCTTAATTGTGGTTTATATCATGAGTCTAATTCTGCATGAGTAATTGTTTATATCTGGTTGGTTAATTCATCTTTAGGTATTTTTAACTTATCTGCTTAAGCCTACTCCATATGAGCTCAACCTTGATTTAGTTGAGCTACTTTTTATTTTCATGTATACAATGGTTCCTTCACCATTCCCAGTTTAATTATTCCAATGCGGCATCCGGAGTTGAAGGTTGCGTCAGCTCTGGTCATGATATATGCTCTGTTCTTTTATTGAGTTTTATATTGAGCGGTTCAATATTTGTCTTTGGTGTAGGGCAAATTAAATAGCTTTACTTTGTCTTCTCTAATGTTTCCGCTTTATTGTTTTAAACGACAATTTTGCAGGATGGGAAGATAGATAAGTACCTCCGTTTTAAGTTCGAGATAGATGTTACTTTTGTTTTTTTTAGGCTTAAGCCTCTGGTGTAGTTTTATTTATTCCTTTACTGTATGCTTTATTTTAGCCAGCCCACGAAATCAGTAATTTGCTTTCGGAATGATATCGGCAGAGTTGGTCTGTCACTCGATATCAGCTAGCGTTTGTCTGCAAATTGAGACAATGGTTATTGTGTCTGTTGGTTTTGACTTTCCAGTCCCTTTCGAATCGGATGATGATTTCGATTTCAATGGATGTAATCACCCTCCCCCCAACCCCCCCTATTTTTTTCATTAATACACTAACTCAACATTATTAGATTTATGTCGTCAGCGAATTGGTTGTTAAGACATTCAGGGATTCTTTGTGAGTGTAGATACGAGGGGCGGTCAATAAGTTTTGCAATTCGGATATAAGGAAACGAGCTATAAGGAAAAGTTTATTTTTATTTTTCAATATAACTACCCTCGACTTCAATGCATTTTCAGCACTTTTCCCTGGGGCTTAGAATCCCCGACTGCTGTTCAATCCACTCCTGGACGGCAAGCTGGACATCTTCATCGTCCCCAAACCGGCGTCCACGCAGTACAGCCTTGAGCTGGCGGAATCAAATGTAGTCGTTAGGGGCCAGATCTGGACTGTATGGGGGGATGGTTGAGCTCCTCGAATCCGCACTCGCACAGGGCCGCTTGTGCAACTCTGGCCTTGTGGACTTTGACGACGTTGAACTCGATCATGGGGCGTTAGGTTTCTGGGATCATCCTCTCTACACGGGCCACATTGTCCCCGTTGGTCACGTCTGATAGGGCGTCTTGGACGAGGGTCATCTTCAAGGGACTCACGACCTTGGCGGAACTCCCTATTCCATCGAGAAATGGTTGCATAGGAAGGGACGGGGTCGGTGGCCACTGCAACCATGCGTTCATGGATCATTTTTTGCATTCTTGCCTTCCTTGGGAAAAATTTGATCAATGCGCGGTGCTCAACCTTCTCTATTGTTGAAAAATTTGTGACTGACGATCTGCGATCAGCTACTGCTTCTTAAATAGACGAGGCACGAACGTGCGGCTGCAGGTCCTGACTTGTCATAACTTGTCCTAACACCCCCACAAACAGCCATCCCCCTTCCTCTGTTTTGCCCTATCGATTCGCAAACCTTATTTACCACCCCTCTTATGTCGTGTAGATGAAGTACGACGTGTGGTGAGGCATCCCCCTAGGGAAGTCTTTTTGCTTGTTCGAATTTGATGCCTTCGTATTCGTTGATCATCACATAACCTCCTCTATTTGTGAGATATGCACAAAGCATCTTTGCTGGTCTTTGTTTAGCAGGAGATTTAAAATCTTATGTATGTTGCATGCCTGTGATACAGATTTTATCAAAAGCCTTTTTGACATCTATCAGAAACAGATATCTAGACTTATTTATTCGCGGATTAGCCATGAATATCTTTTCAGCGATAATACCATGTGACATTATGGTCTCTCCTCCTTGACAGAATCAGAACTAATATTCGTTGTGCTTTTCTTCAATAGCTTCTATCAGTCTTTTATTTAAGATCTAGAATCCGTTTGAGGATTCAAGTGACCACCTCTAAGAGTCCATTATCGTGTTTTTTTTTAGGGATTTTATTATTATTTTAGTTTTATAGTCTATTTATGAATATTATGATCCATTTAACAGATTCTAGGGTTTATTTCAGCGTTTCTAGTGACTATTTCTGGATTTGTGTGTCCATTTTGAGTGTTGTAGTGATCATTCTAGTGTCCGTTTAAAGCTAATATTGCTCATTTTAGGGATGTTAGAGTTCAGTTTTTGGATTCCCAGTGTCCATTAAAGAGATATTTTTGTTTATTCTATGGAATTTTCTGTCCATTCTAGTATCTCCTTAAAGATTTTATTGCCTAGTTTAGAATTGCATTGTCTTTCTTAGGATTCTAGTGTTAGCTTTAGGTTACTATTATCCATTTTAGGGATTATAACCTTAATTTAAGAATTCTAAGTTTGATTATAGTGCATGCTATAGAATATAGTGATCATTTAAGGGATTCAATTATCTATTTTAGTGTTCCTTTTAGCAGTCATTTGTCAAATCTAGGTGAGGGTTAAGCAGTTACTGTCCAATTATTTGTTCTAGTGTTGATTCAAGATATTATTCTAGTGTTCGTCACTGTATTCTACCTTCCATTTTAGGGATACTAAACTCCATTTTACTCTCCATTTTTACGATTCCGATCTCTTATTAAGGATTCTCTTGTCTACTTTAGCATTTCTTTAAGGTGTGGCGAAAATGAAGAAAACAAATTTTCCGTTCTCTTTGATAAGCACGGATGATATTTGCAAGGGCCAATCGAAAGATAGATTTTGGCTATCTGAAAAAATGCTTATTTTTAGTGTTACCTTCTTGTGTATATGAGAAGAGCTCCTTCTAAGGGCTTTGAGGAAGACTGTGTTTGCCAAAAATAGCCTTTTAACCACATATGTATATATATACATATATATATATATATATATATATATATATATATATACAAATATAAGCATAGTGTAAAATATTAGAAAACAAATTAGAAATCACCAGCCTGTACTGACTACCTGAATAAGGTAAAACAAGTTCAAGTTGAACAAAAGAAAAACTAAGTAGATACAATCAACAATAGAGAGATCAGCCAGTATCCTGGCATATATACATATACTAACCACATATACTCCCATTTCACCTCCCTTGCCATAATCCCCCCTCTAAAAAAACCCTCTAATGCTATCCTTCTATCGCCCCTTCTTCTCTCATCTATGAACAGGATATACAGAAAAGAAGGAGAGCAAAACATTTTAAAGCGCCTCCTCTGATGCCTTAGTAGTGCCAGACAATGACACTCCTTAAATGAGAGGTAACTAATCTTAATACGTAGGGAGGTGTCTGGTGCGGTATGAGCGACTCTACTCGTACTAAAACCAAGAGGATTGCGTGACCTCATGAAAAAAGGACCTCGAAAGAGATATAATCACTGTAGAGGCTGTGAAACTTCCATTACGTTGAGCTCACCAACTAGTCTCCTCTCTAGGCTACTCGGGTTTAATACTTCCTGAATATTTTCCTTTTCTTGCTAAATGACAAGTAACTAATACCGTAACATGACTTTAGAAGCCCATCCCCCCCTCTTCCCTATGGGCTATCTTTGTTGTAAATTTGGGGAGCAGAAGAGAGATGTGCGCCTTTCGGATCATGACCGTTTCAATTATTTTTCATGAGTTTTCTTCTTCCAAACATTTTGTAATCTACTTTGGTGGAAATCACATTTAGTTTTCCTTTTTCTTAAGGAAATATTAATAAATATCGCTTTAAAAAAAAGGTAGAGTTTCCACAATTACTCCGTTCACACTTTACGTTCATTTTGTTCATTGAAAATTATATAGATTTTATTATTTGATGAAAGATGTTTTGGATATATTTAGCTATTGCTAAGCTGGATAAGAATTTAATAATGAAATATATTAAATTTAGTGAATTATTTTATGTTATTGTTGTATTTAAAGCATTTCTGTTGAAACATTTTGGAAGAATTCTGTCGAAACATTTTGAAACTGTTTGTTTCAAAGCAAGGTTGTTAAATTTTCCCCATTTTTATTTTCCAACTTAAGTGGCTTTCTAAATCTATTTAATTTGTTATCATTAATATCACAAAATATTACCATTAACATTTACTTATTGTTTTATTTTTATACCCTGAATTAATTTTTTACCTAAGGTGTAAGGGAAAAAGTTATTGAAGCACAGTAAAGCCTACTATCTCTCATCGACAACTTTTGGAGGATATATTGAACATATAAAAAATTATATCATAGTAAACCTACTTTTATCCGAAACATTTTGAAAAATGTGCCATGACTACTTTTGGCAACTAAACATCTGAAGTAAGAGTCAAAAATCACATGCGACTGTGAGACCCACTGATATGAAATAAAGGAAGGAAAACTGTCAAAACGGCTAATTCGAAGAAAACACAGGAGATACTCGTAATCTGGAGAAATTAAGAAGATTGAGCGGGGAAAGTTTTATAGCTATTCCCTTTGGGAATGCACCTTCTTTTCCTGCCTCCTCTATTTTATTTAACACTGTTATTTATTGCATTCCCCATCGCCCGGGGGAGACCGCCTCCCCCGGAATGTCAAAAATGTCAAAAAAATGCCTATGATTAGATTTTGTGACTAAAATTAATATCTGGTAATCCTGTGCAAAATGTACACGTTATGAAGGAACAACCATAAATATTGGGTTGGAAACAACCATTGATTGTTAAATGTTTCGTATGTTGCCATAAAAATTTTAAATTGTTTCGCTGAACTATTAATTCTAAGGAATCAAATTCATCTATTTGTCAATAATTTAAGGTATGAGTGCAAATGGTGTGTGGATAGAGTTTTTTTAATTAAGAGGAAAAGTAAATGTTGCAAAATCCAACGAAGAATCTATTTCCCACATTGAAAAAAAGGGAAGAGAAGATATATAATGTAAAAACGTTTAAAGAAAGGACCTAAATCCTAAAAAATTAATAAAGGTTGAGAGGCTGTTAGGAATGATCATCAGCTTCCACTATGTTTTAAAGTATCAACCTTTTACATGACAAACACCAACATTACTAGTAGGCCACATTGCGATAATTTGCTCGATTGAATTCATGGAAAATTAAAGGGTCTCACAAATGTCCTTAACTGGCCACCTAACGCCATTCGTGACCTATTTATTCTAGCATTGAAGATAGGCGGATTATTGTTATTCACCAAAATTCCGCTGCAAGCTTTGTTCCACGCCAAGAGCCAGCCTTCACACCAACTTCCAAGAAGTTCTCCATTCACCCGAGCTGCAAACCCCCTGACGTGAGGCAACCAAGAATAATTCGAGCCATAACCGTTGCTAATAAAGTCAAATTGTTAGCTGTTTGCATAAAAAGCCGCCCCGAAAGGAAATAAAGAGCACGAGTACCATTTATAAAAATCTATACGAACTACAATCACGAACAATAGCAATAGATGTGCCAATATGACCTCATTTATTGGGAAGGATAATTTTTCCGTGTGTGTTCATAAGAAATAACAATCTTGTAGAGAATGATTTGAAAGTAAAGATACATTATACAAAAACTTATTATTTCACTAATTTGGGGAGACTTTTAGGACACGTTGTATAATAAACCTTGTATTTCCTAAAGAGATGATCGGTGAATGTATCTCCAAACATCAGGATCTTTGTTTAATTATACTGGCCAACACAATTTTGGGGGTCATAAAGTTTTCTAGTGGATTTATAGGTAATTTGGGGTGCTTATTCCAAATCTACCTTTAGACTTTGTCTAACACATCAGGTTTTCGAGATACAACAATATCAGAAAATACATAATCATAGAGAGATACAAAAAGTTTATTACCTGTCGTCGAGCGACAGCTGTACAAACTTCCTATTCTTTGACATTCTGTGATGCACAGCATTTTGAACATCTCTTATCAAGCTCCAGCAGTAATCTTGCATCATATTGGAGTTCCATCGGCCTTGGTAGCGTTATTGCATCACTTTAATACATATATTGATGAAAGCGTTTGCTATGCTCATCTCTAACATCACCCAGGTTCTTTGGAAATTTGCCTAAGTGACTATGTAAATAGTGCAACTTGATACCGATTTTACATCGAAGTAATTGAAAACTCAATAGCAGGCCCTTCACAATCTCTTTGTAGTTTGCAGCATTCTTGTTCCCATTGCTATATGCAGGAATTGCATTGTTATATGCAGGACATTAGATAAACCATTCCAAGTTCTAGCCTCTGCCGCAGTCAATGTTGTGACAAATTGGGTATCTCTGAGCAGTATTCTTATCTGATGTCCATCAAATATTCCTGCCTTTTCTTCTCGTCACTCAGGTTTGGAAAGGTTAAACATATGTGGCGGAAGCAGTCGCCACTCTGATCAAGGAATTTGACAAATTCCTTCACCTGAAAGCTTGATAATTGCGTGCCCTCCTGGCCCAATTCTCGAAGTTGTGTACCACCCTGAACCAAATGCCTTTAAAAAGATGGGCAGCTATTGATCTTACACGCATCTTCACTTCTCTCATCCTCTCTACTTTCTTTACAAATTTATTCTTAAGGGGACCAGAAATGAGCTGTGCATTCCATATGTGGAGGCACGATTGATTTGAACAATCGAACTACTAATTCTTTAATCTTATATTCTAAATTTCTCGCAATAAAACTATTCTACTTGCTTTTTAAGTTATTTGGATGCAGTGTTTCGAAAATTTTAAGTCCCTCGAAATTTATACTCTAAGATCTCATTCTTCTGAGATTTTTTTCTAATCGATACCTTCTAACGTTTAATCAAAGATTTTTTTCCAAGAACTGTTATGTATTACTTTAAAATTATTCAGATTCAAATATACCTGCCATAAGACCTATAAATTAAATATCTGAGTCGTGTTCCGCTATGTGACCTAGTTTACTATTGTCCGCGAACTTGGCAATCTTGCTTAATAGTCTTGAATCTGAGTCCTTTACAAAGATAACAAATAATACACGACCCAAGACTAAACCTTGAAGTACGCCACTTGTGACTTTGACCCAGTAAAATTTTTACTTTTATCACCACTTTGTCCACGGTCTTTAAGCTAGTTCTCAATCCAAAGCAATATAAAAACTCTTAACCTGTGCACTACAAGCTTTTCTAAACTTCTTTTATGGGGAAACAAATCTACGCCTTTTTAAAATCAAGGTAAATAATATCTACGTTTTATTGACAATCATATTTTTGAGTCATAATATGAAAATATTCTAAACAATTCATTAAAAATGACCGACCTCTTCTGAATCCGTATTGGCTAGCTTTAATTAAATTTGATTTATCTAAGTGATCAACGATTTTGGTTCTCATAATTGACTTCAAAAGTTGACCGATAAACGAAGTTTAAAATTTTACCGTCATTTTCTCATAGACTGTTTGGCTCTATCTGTTTTTACTATTATTCCGTAATGATGTCTGGATATATCTCTTTTCAACATTATTCTAACGAGATCTTTCTGTCGCTATCTGTTTCAACTTCATTACGTTATTATCCGTTCTATATATCTCCTTTCACTAATATTTTTCATAAATCTGTCTGGACATATTTTTTCGTCTTCATATTATCATAATCTCTCTCTCTGTCTCTGTTTTCACCATCATTCTGTCATAATGTTTGTATTTGTCTCTTTTTAACATCACTCTGCCATTTCTATTTCTCCAGTTACCTGTTTCATCATTATTTACTGATCATCTGTCTGGCTCTAATTCTACACCTTCATATACTCATGATCTCTTTGGCTCTATCTGCTTTCACTATTATTCTATGATGTTATTATTTGTCTCTTTTTAACATCACTCTGCCATTTCTATGTTCCAGCTACCTGTTTCATCATCATTTACTGATCATCTGTCTGGCTCTAACTTTTCACCTTCATATACTCATGATCTCTTTTGCTCTATCTGCTTTCACTATTATTCTGTTATGATGTCAGGATATATCTGTTTTCAACATCATTCTAACGTGATCTGTCTGTTTCTATTTGTTTCACCTTCATTCCATTATTATCCGTTCTATATATTTGTTTTCAACATCATTCTAACGTGATCTGTCTCTTTCTATTTGTTACACCTTCACTTCATTATTATCCGTTCTATATATCTGTTTTCACTAATATTTTATCATGATACATCTGGATCTATTTTTTAAGCTTCAGATTATCATGATATGTCTCCGACTCTGTTTTCACCTACCTGTATTCTCATGATCTGTCTAGCTCAATCTATTATTTATATTTTTCTTTAAGGAATTCTGGATATGTTTTCGCATAATTTTTTCATGATCTCTCTCTCTTTACTCGTTTACAACCTCATCCTGTAGTGGTCCTTCACTATCTATCTTTTGTCAATATCATTTAAGCATCGTTAGTCTGGATCTATTTTTTCACCTTCATATTCTCATGATCTTTATGTCTCTCTCGATGTTCGCTATCAATCAACTGTGGCACCCGAATTGCAAGAAGAGTAGGCCTGTGGCACCCGAATTGCAAGAAGAGTAGGCCTGTGGTACCCAAATTGCAGGATTGGTAGGCCCAGCGATGAACCTCCTCAAATGAGCACCCAATAGATCTATGAAATCCTGAAAATGGGTAAAAGAATGAATTAATGAAATAATATGCTATGCAATAAATAGGGAACTAGTGTAAAATAAAGAGAAATACTATATCAAAATTTTATATTTATTAAGAAAGTATGAATTGAGCAAAACGGATAGCCAGAGTTCTTACGTGCCCAGGCATAAGTACATACGTACGCTAGGAAAGAGCTGCCAGACGGAATCGATCTCACTGATAAATAACAGGGAGAAGCTGAACAAATACATGGTAATGTTTGCCTTGAGCGGTTAAAACTTCCGAGGAACTGTGAAAGGCAAACAGTCTCTCTGATACAGGACAGGTCCAAACGTGGACAAATATGTAAGTTCATTATATGCACATAACTCTTGTAACTCCGTCCAACGAAGAAAATGGCGTACATATTGCTGATCTTTGTCTCCGCTTCGCGCCCAGGTCAAGTTAGAAAAGTTGGGCTTCCTGTAAACGAGAGGCACACATATATTAAACACACACAAAGGAAAGGAGACTAAGATAGAGAGAGAGAATCAGTTAAGTCGTCTGTCAGTCGCTTATAATTATTATTAGCGTAACGAATCCGTTCCCTCATCATTGAATCTTGCCACGTTCGACTCAGCTATCTAGCATCAATGGAAAACTTACACATAGCCGCGTAGGACTTGAACTGTTCCGCTTGCTCCGATTTTGGTAGGCCCAAGCTAAGAGTAAAACCTACTTATCGCTGCTTACCTTTCGAAAGCCTTTTATTTAACCCGTGATTACCGAGGCACCTTCTGGAACTCATCCTAAAAACTTTGAGAGCCAGAACAAATTCGATTGGAAGACAAAAGTAGGCCTACTAGCTACAAACACTCGATACCTGCCACGCCACCTTCAGCCAGACTCCATCACACACTCACACCATTCATATAAACTGGTGCCTTCAAAACTCACAATAACATCGAGGCCCCTATATAATCATGCTATCTGGATATATTCGTTTTCAACATTATTTGGCCATGAAATGTCTCCTGTCATGATCCTTGCCTATCTTTCTGTTTTCACGATCATCCTGTGATGCTATGTCTTCATCTGTTTTCGCAATCATTTTTTTCATGATGTGTCTGGATCTATCTGTTTTTACTTTCTCTGATGATATGACGGGCTCCCTCAGTTTTCACCTTTATTTTGCCATTATATGAGAATTCTTAACCTTATTTATCATGATGTGTCCAGATCTACTTATATGTTTGGGTGCTTATACTTAATTGTACTTATGCTTTTTATAAATTCGGAGATTAGGTCATCCTATAGGTAATGCGAATTCTTTTCGCTCTGGAAACGTTAATCAAAAATATAACCCTTGTTCACAACGACCAGTGGGACTTGATAAAGATCTTTTAAAAATAACAGTGGAAGAAAATTTAATTGTAACTGTTAAACAATTGACTTGAAAACTACATTCAACCCATTCTACTGTGCATCGTCATTTATGGGAGATAAGCAAGGTTTTACGATTGGGGCAATAGATTCATCTTCACCTATCAGAGTGACTTGCAACAAAGAATCAAGATTTGTTCATCTCTCCTTTCTCGACCAAAAAGTTGACTATTTTTGAGTAGGAATGTTACAATAAATGAAAAGTTTATTGTAATATTAAGCGTTCTAAGTAGGGAAAAACTAATATCCCAGCCTAAACAGGGGCCTCAACCACGAAAGATTCTTTTGTGTGTTTGGTTGGAAATAAATGGCATAATCTATTTTTAACTTCTTAACCCAGATCGAACTGAGCACCAGAGGATTACTGTTGGACCATTTACATGCAAGACTTGAAGAAGAAGAAAAAAAAGCTTTTAAAATGAAGTTAAACGATTTTTAAAAACATGATAATGAAAAGTCAATAGAAAAATAGAGACTAGTGATACAAACTGGTGGAAATTATATTTCTTGTTAAACTAATAAAAAAGATACTTATTTAAGTATAAATAAGTTCAAACAATTGTTTGATTTCTATCCAGGAAATAATGATAAACATAAAAAAGTCGCATTACTTGTGGAATCAGCTAATAATTAAGTGGTATTATTCGACTGACTATATTGTTTGAAAGGTAGTACTGAATTTGTTATCTTTTGAGCCATTGTACTTTTTGAGTTGTATTCTTTGCGTGGTTTAATATGAGAGTAGTCGTTTTGGTAGCAGAGTTGCACTGCTTCCGTTGTTGCACCGTTTGTGTAGCTGTATTTTTTTAGTTGTTCAACCTTTTGAGTGGTTAGATGCTTGAGTGTGTGTACTCTTAGGATCAGTATAGTTTTTATGTGCTTGTACTACATAAGATGTTGAAATGTTTATGTGGTTTTCTCTTTAATCGCTGTACCTTTGTTAGTGGTTTTAACGTTTTATAAGATGTACTTTTGTAGTCATTGCACTGTTAGAGAGCTTCTACTTTGTACTGTCCGACATAGTGAACCATTGAAATCATTGTGCTGTTTGAGGCTTTGTACTTTTTGAGTGGTTCTACTATTTGATTGATTTTAGAGTTTTACTCATTTTTTTGTCTAAGATTCAAATGTACTTAGAAATGATAAGATCTACCTCTACTATAGATCCTTCATCCACTCACCGAATTAGAAAAAAGATAATTTGGTAGGCTTTTTACCATCAATCGGCGGGCGCTTTGACCTTATTTAATTTTGACCCTGGACCTACTGATTAACGTGGGTTCCGAACCATAGTTATAAAATATATAATATGGATTTAACCAATGATATTTATTCATTTAAAGTGACTTTTATTTATAGGGATGGGGGACCTAATGGTTAAAGTAAGATCTAAACCACGGGTTTATACAGCACATGGGACCTGCCATGAAATCAGCCAGAGTCATGCTTTCATCCGGTGACTAACCAAACCCAAAGTGACTTGACTTTGCTGTATTCGTTACCCGAGTTTCCACTCAGCTAGGCCGTATGCTCAAACTCAATGAAGTTAAACTACATTGGATATGGTATGTAGTTGGATGGGTTATGGATTTAAGGTGGATCGACATTGTAGGAGACACCATACATTGTCTCCCTACGTAGATTAGATCACAATTAAAAGTGACTGTCGCCACTGAGATTCGTATAAGACAGTGATAATCGGTTTTAAAGGAGGACCTCCAACACATCCATGCATTCATCTTTTTTTCTTCATCCGTCTGTCATCAACTTCAAGGAAGTTGTGGCCCCAACCACTCTCTAAAGGTGCCCATCGATTGCATAGGAGAAAGAAGCTTCATTTTCAAAGAAAATCCATTTCAGAAATGTGCGCCGTATCCCTGTACCACACACATTTTAACTTCCACTAGCCACACCATTACGAACAAATATTAAGAAACCTCTTTGCCTGAGATATTGCCAGGGGATCTCTAATTTTCTCTTTATTTTTTTTTAAAACTGACACATTACCAATGACGACGCATCACCCAAGATTAATGATGACAAATCACCCAAGATAATTCCTCTTAGCGGATGTCCGAACAAACCTTTCATCAGCATCACTCAGAAATAATAATACTCAAGGGTTTCGGTGGTTTTCAGGAGTACATTAGCATCAGAAATGTAGATATTGGGCAATTCAATTGTTCTTTTCATTACACCGTCAGAAGTGTACCCTCTATGCAAGGCCATTTCGTTTTCATTACACCATCACAATTGTACCCTTTGGGCAATACAATTGTTCTTTTCATTTTAGCATCAGAAATGTACCCCTTAGGCAATAAAATTGTTCTTTTAATGTAAGCATCAGAAATATAGCCTTTGGCAAATGCACTTGTTCTTTTTATTTTAACATAAAATATGTAACCCTTGGGCAATGCAATTTTCATTTTTAATTTAGAATCAAAAATGTACCCCTTGGGGAATGCAATTGTTCTTTTCCTTCTAGCATCAGAAATGTTAAACCTTAGATATGGCAATTGTTCTTTATATTTAACCATCAGAAATATAACCAATCGGAAATGCAATTATTCTTCAAGCATCGTTATTTTGGATCTAATTTTTCACCTTCATATTCTCATGATCTGTATGGCTCTCTCGATGTACCGCTTGAGCAATGCAATTGTTCCTTTGATTTTCCATCAGAAATGTACTCCTTGGTCAATGCAATTGTTCTTTTCATCTTTAGAATAATAAATGTTTTCCTTAAGCAATGCTATTGTTCTTTTAATTTTACCACCAGAAATGTGCCCCTTGAGCAATGCAATTGTTATTTTTATTTTACCATTATAAATGTAGCCCTTGGCCAATGTAATTCCCTTTTGGTTTTAGCATCTGAAATGTTCTCCATTAGGAATGCAATTATTCTTTTCATTGTGGTATCAGAAATGTAGATCATGGACATCACACTTGAAATTTAATTTTACCATCATAATCATAGCCATTGGGCAATGTAATTGTTCTTTTCCTCTTAGTATCAGAGATGTACCCCTTGGGAAAAGCATTTGTTCTTGTTACGCCATGGGATGAGCAATTTTTCTTTTTATTTTACCATCAGAAATGTAGCCCTATGGCAATGCAAATGTTCTTTAATCATACGAAATGTACCGCTTGGCAATGCAATTGTTCTTTTTATTTTAGCATCAGAAATGTACAAGTTGGGCAATTTAATTGTTCTTTTTATTTTAGCATCAGAAATGTACAAGTTGGGCAATTTAATTGTTCTTTTTATTTTAGCATCAGAAATGTAGCCCTATGGCAATGCAAATGTTCTTTAATCATACGAAATGTACCGCTTGGCAATGCAATTGTTCTTTTTATTTTAGCATCAGAAATGTACAAGTTGGGCAATTTAATTGTTCTTTTTATTTTAGCATCAGAAATGTACAAGTTGGGCAATTCAATTGTTCATTTCCTTTTAGCATGAGAAATATACCCGGAGAAAATGTAATTATTCTTTTTATTTTATCATCAGAAATCTACCCCTTGGGCAATGCATTTGTTCTTTTCATTTTACCATCCGAAACCTACACTTGGGCAATTTAATTAGTCTTTGCATTTAAAAATCAGAAATCTACCCCTCAGGCAATGCAATTATTCTTTTCATTAAGCATCAGAAAGATTCCCCTTGAGCAATGTAATTGTTCTTTTCATTATAGCATTATAAATGTACCTCTCAGGCAATGCTATTGTCCTTTTTTGTTCGAATCAGAAATGTACCCCTTGGGCAATGCAATTATTCTTTTAATTTTACCATCAATTGTTCTGTTCATTTTAGCATCAGCAATCTACACCTTGGGCACTGAAAATGTTCCTTTCATTTTAGCTTCAGAAATCTACCCCTTGGGCAATAAAGTTGTTCTTTGCATTTTAACATCAGATATGTGCCCCTCAGGCCAGGCAATTTTCTTTTCATTTTAGAATCAGGGGGAAACTCAGCCGGAAATTTTACTGGTCGCACAGGTATTTCTCTGTGAGTGTTTGCAAGTCGTGTATGAAAAAGCAGAGGCTAGAGTTCGCCAAATGTTTAAGCTTTTATTCTAAGGATCATGAGGAAAGTAAGAGAGCTCTTAATTTATTAATAAAAGAAGATAGAAACATTCAAATTAAGCGAGACTAGGAAAAGAGATAAATAAAGGTTGTTATTATAATAGTCACATGTAGACAAGATAAGCAATGTTCTCTGGAACACTTGCTCGCCTCAGCCAATCTCTTCTTAATACCTTAGACTTTCCTTTTGCCTTGAGAGTCCAAGAGCAAAGAATGACATCTATTTCACCCTTATGCGCAAAAGCATACATGCAAACACATAATAGGTACAGAGACACACCTATTTTTTTAAAAAACATAATCTACTTGGCGGACACATAGACACACGTACATTCTTCTACTACAACGCATCTTAACTTACCATCCATGAGATGATGATTTTCTCTTACTTCAGATCGCAGAGGATTCAGTTAACGCCTTGGAAAATCTACAGGTAAGAAGAAGGAACGTTTGTAGGACCGCGATTACAAGATGGCCGAAGATCCTCATACTAGGAACCTTTCAACTCATATTTCTAGCCACCTATAGTTCAAAGAACCCGTAATTTACGGGTTAAAGTTCTCAAAGTTTCAGGCTTCAGTTGACCAGTTATGACTTCACAAATTGATTTTGAAATTGAGATGATTCAAGGACCCCAAGATGTTATATTTTGTTACAAATCTATAGGTTGAATTAATATGATATGAATATCAAAGAACAATAAGCTAGTATCTCCCAATCCGATATCTATAAGCTAAAAATAGAATGAGTAATAGGTACCCCTTACCTCTTATTCCCTGCGATCTAGAAAGCTGACGAGTTGGGCACTTACCGCTCTATCACTAGAGGAAAAATGGATTTTTTAATTTCTTATTGTGAGTTGATGCATATATAGGTACAACCTCTTCCTTCGTAGGTCGCGGAAGTCCACTTTTCCGCAGCTCATTGCTAGTAACTAGTAGCCCCAATGTCGTTTTATGATTGAGCCGCGTATAATTTATGTTCAATCCGCAGACGAATGAGGATACTGAAGGAGAAGCGTGGAGGCTCTGTGCCTTGATTCGTGAACTCGAGCTGAGCCGAGAGGTGCCAAGGCCCCCAATGAACATAGGTTCAGGCCCTTTCTTACTCTATCTCGCACTCGCCGAGTTTTCCAGGTGAGTAGTGCCATTAATGATACAACTTAAGCATAAGCTTTAAGTAAGTATGCCCTCCAGTTATCAATCACATCACGTTTCTTTTAATTATCCGAGATCTTTGTTTTTTCTAATATCATTGACGTCATTAAAACACTTCAGCTAAGAATGCCCCATTGGGCATTAATGACGCCACTGGAAAGGCAGTTCTTCAGGAAGCGAAGTCTTTCTAATGTTAATGACGTTGCATTTAAAAGCTCAAGAGATAAGAATGTTATGCAGATTTCATGGCGAAACAGGTCAACTATATATGTACAGGAAGTGATAACTTTCTATCCTCAAAGGTTATACGATTAAGGACAATCCCTCTCAGAAGTAAAGTGAGGCAGTCTCACCCAATGATGAAATTAAAATAATCTTGTTATTTACCATTTAAAGGATTTATTTAATTAATTTAATTATTTAGTTCAATTATTTTTTTAATATTCATGGTTAATGTTTTTCGATAAAATGGTTTGTATAGATTTCCTGAACAAACTAAACATGTCAATCACAATCACTTTCAAAGCGTTTAATATGGTTACAGGCATTTTAGTTATACAATTTTACCTTATGATGACAAACTTTACCAAGGAAAGATAAACTCAAGTAAAGATAATCCATTCTATCAGAAAAGTGAGGAGTTATCTTTACTTGATCCTGTTTATAGTACTCCTTTTGATGAAGTCAGTAGTTCCTCCTGAGAAGCAGATTAAGTTAATTGAATGATGATTGGGTACAGAAGTGAAAAAGAGAGGAAGGGGGAGGTATTTCTAAAACCTCGAAATAGGTTTTTCAATTCGAATATTCGATAGCATTTAATCCTCGTTATTATCTAGCACTGTTTTTATGTAACACTACTTTACTCTGTGTGAAAGGAATTTCTCTGGAAATTCCTTTAGGGGCCTTACAACAGCCCCTATTATTATTATTCACATACACATAAATTCTGTGTCAGAGAGAAGGTTACCCCCTCCACTTAGAACCAAACGATTAACCGTGGAACCTGAGAAAGATGCATCTGCACGGTCAGACAGCCCGAAGGGATCAGTGCGAATTTCGCGCGACCGCGTGATCCGTTTGGTTCTCTTTCTTTCCCGTCACATCACCTGATCGGCGCAAGACCTACGGTGTCGAGTACCTTCGTGCGAGGCTGTGATGCGCGCCTAGAATATCCTCCCCCCTTCCCTGGCGCGCCAAGTCTAATGAGATTCCCGTCCCCGTTTGGGGGCCTCCGGCGACCCACTACCACTGAGGCAATATAAATAATTCAGGAAGAGCTTTAGCAATTATTACCATACAGCCCCGTCTTGGTTAGCAGCCAAGTACAGTCTCGTATGCCCTGCTTCGCCTCCCAACGGCTTCCAGCTACGAACCCGACGCGTGATCTCTACCCGGCGTCGTTCGTACCTAAGACCAGAGTTCCCGCCCAACAGACGATAGACACGGACAGGCATCTACCACTCGGGTATCGGCCTCATTCTCGTCTGAAGTACTTCCTTGTTCATTTCTCAGCGAAGTTAAAGAAAAAGGAATTTTGCAAGTGGAACTTTGCAGCGTCCAACTTAATCGTCATATCTAAAGCCTACATTCAATTAGGCTTTACGTGAGTCTATCCGTCATTTGCACTCTCCTCACTTTCCCTGGAAGCAACCACCTTACATCTCCTCTTGGACTCCCGTCCCCGTCGAGTCATTTGTATCTCCCCCCTCCCTCCCCGTTTAGTACTCCGGGTCTCATCTTTATTGTAATTTATTTACTTTTGCTAAAAATATTTTCTTTGTATATAGTAAAGTTATTTTTCTACAATCTGCTTCTCTAAACCCAGAACCTCTAAGAATTCATTATTTAGGCCAACTGCACCTGATTTTGATTATTTAACCCTCGCACTGGGATCTATATTCCAACTTCTGGCGTGCTCCCTTTGCGTGTCAATGCAGAGTTAATCCTCAGCTAGCATCGACGTTCGACTTTGCGACATTATATTCCAGTGTCAAGTGTTTAGAGTCACCCTACGACATTTTTTAAAACCAAATTCTTGTTGAAATTTAGGAATTGAAGAACTTCAGGGCAAAGGAGATAACACTTGGACAAACGAATGAATTTGAATCAATTAATCTCATTGAAACATGATAAATAATAAAAATGAATTCTATCTACACGCTTAATTAAAAGAGAAGAACTTATTGATATTTGGGGTTTCAAACAATCGTTAAATATATTTCATACGATTGCATTTAATGAAACCTATTTCTCTAAATCAAATGCGAGAACCCCTTTCAAATAAAGACTCTAGTAAAACTTATTTCAATATTTATTTTCCGAGCACCATCCATTGAGGGGCAAATATTAGCATACCCCCTCATTGATTTGTAGAAAAGAAAGGCCAAGGCCACACCCACTGACAAGCAATTGGTCAAGAAGAAATTTAGAGAGTTTGGGGCACAAAACCAATTGTCAATGAGCAACTCCCCGCCATTGTAGATTTATATTCATTCTTTTTCTATTATTATTTTTTCCTCCGCTATGACTTTTGAAGTAGTTATCGAGGGTCACTTTTCTCCCAGGTATCAAAATAGTCACAATAGCTCTGTGATGAACGGGTTGAGCAGCGTTAGTTTCAACTCCTATCACATATTATTTTAAAACCACGATGCTCCCACGTGCATCTTCGCGTCGAAGCTTGGCGCCTTATTTCCACCGGATGTCAATGTTTAAACAAGGAGGTTATCGTCCCCCCGTTCGCCCTCATACGCCGACCTCGCCAGATTGAGTTAGGCTTATGGGCAGATAAGTCATTGTTCCCAGGCTCAGCTGTCCATTCCCTCGAAGCTCCCACTCCATTTTCCCCCATGCCAAGGGAGTGTCTCGACTATTTAGATGGAAACGTTACCACTAAGATCAGATTGGAGATCCAGATTTTCGTCGCGAAACATCACCACGAACCTCTCTTCCTTTGTGCGCCAAAGGACCTCGACCTCGAGATTCACCATCACTTGTCCAGAAGGAGGACAATATCCCTTGAGTGCCAAAGGTTCGAGCCTTTCGTGACGCCAAGTCCTCAAGGCTTTCCCCTCGTTGTTCAGATAGAGAACAACGTTAGAACAGCCATTGTTCTTTTGAGCCCTTCGCCAAGAAACGGTTCTCACCCTTCCCCTTTGTTGTTCAGAGGAGAACAACATTAGAACAGCCATTGTTCTTCAGCCTCGTAGACAAGAGACGGTTCTCACCCCCCTCCCGTTTGTTTAGAGGAGAACCACATAGAACAGCCATTGTTCTCTTGAATCCGTTCGCCAAGAAACGGTTCTTACCCTTCATCCTTGTTCTTCAGAGGAGAACAACATTAGAACAGCCATTGTTCTTGAGCCCGTAGACAAGAGACGGTTCTCACCCCCCCTCCGGTTGTTCAGAAGAGAACAACGTAGAACAGCCATTGATCTTCAAGCCGTTCGTCGAGAAACGGTTCTCATTCCTAAGACGCCACGTCAGGATCATCTTATCCCCCCCCTTCGGCTGGAACTCGCCAGTGGACCAAAAATTCCTTCACGTCGCCTTCCACTGCACCACTCGTATAAAGTTACGTAAGCCAAACGTCACCTTTGAGTACTTAACCCTTTTGTCAATTATATCCTGTTCTTTAAATGGTTTAGTGAACCATCCCATCTCTTTAACTCTATATTTGTTTTACCTTTTTAAATCCTTTAATCCTCGGATTAGCCCGAGCCCCTACGACCCTTTCCATTCTCTTTTTATGTCAATATTTTCCGTTTTGTGTTTGTTGATAGTTATTATTAATAAAACTCTATTTTATTAATGATAGCAATATTATTATCCTTGAGCTCATTTCCACTTCTTAGGCATATCGAAGATACATAATATCGGCTCGCCCGACATTAACGCACCCTTAAGATAATTAAAGAAGTTCCCTCAACAAATATTTATATATGGTATATCGTCGGGAGTCCATTCTACGACATATATATATATATATATATATATATATATATATATATATATATATATATATATATATATATATATATATATATATATATATATATACTATTTAAATTTGGTATCAGGTGTGTAAGGTTTAACGCTATATCTTTGCAAACACTGGTCTCAGTCGAGTAAAGCATAGTGTTATTCGTTACAATAATAGAGTATAGTAGTTCCCTTTTGTTTTAACGATTGCTATCCCTTTTTTTAAACTTAAGAAGCTGGAGTAGCTCAAGGAACTGTGATAATAATTTGTTTGTGTTTTTTTTGTGATTTTAGTCAGTGGTTATTTAGATCGGGAAACCAAGTACGAATAGGTCAGTGCCCATATTTAGGTAGGCTAAATTCTCTAGAAGGCATAATTCTTGTTGCAAGGAATTTTAGTTGGTTGACTAGTGTGCCTCCAAGTCCAAAGATGACTCAGTTCGAAATCTTTAAAGCGCAAGGAGAATCCTTGGGACTCTCCGGAAAAGAACTAATTGAGTACGTTCAAGAGGAGCAAAGAAAAGAGCGTGAAGAAAAAGAAAAAGAAAGAGAAAGAGAAATCCAACGAGAAGAACGAGAAAGAGAAATCCAACGAGAAGAACGAGAAAGAGAAATCCAACGAGAAGAACGAGAAAGAGAAATCCAACGAGAAGAAAGAGAAAGAGAGGAACGGAGAAGACAAGCTGAGCTTCACCATCAGATTGAATTAGCTCATATTGAAGCAGAGATACAGTCCGCCAGTTCCCGTTCCGAAGCCCCCCCCCCAATCTCTCTCTAAAGCTCCCCAATTTCAAGGATGGAGAGGATTTCGGAGCATTTTTAGCCCACTTCGAAAAGATCCTCGAAATCAATAACATGGATCATGAGGCTGAAGGTGTAGCCAGATTACTTCCTGTGTTAAATTGCAAATTGAGCGAAATTTTAAATCTTTACCATCTGAGTGTACAATTAACTACAGCACCTTAAAAGCTGAGTTATTGGCCGCTCATAATATGACTCCCAATTTCTACCGCCAAGAATTTCGAGGAGGTCGTATTAAACCCGGACAGACGTTCCGTCAATTTGGATACATTCTTCAGAGGAATTTTGAATTTTGGTTAGAATCCTCAAAGGTTGATCCGAACTACGAGTCCTTAACAGACTTCGTGTTGCGAGATCAATTTTTGGCGTCTCTCCCGACGGAGATCCGCGCGTTTTTCAAGGATCGTCGGTGCCAGACCTTTAAAGAATGTACCGAAGAAGTGGATGTCTATGCCGCAAGCCATAATTTATACCCAAAGGAGAATCGAACTTCTCACCAATCCCCCAACAAGGAAAGAATGAAGGATTCGCGCCCCTTCACAGGAAAGCCGTCGAAGTTTCCGAGCCCCGTAAAACCCCAAAATTCCTTTCCCCAAAACCAACAACGGGACTCCAAACCTCCCGTTAAGATTTCTCCTCCATCTCTTTTCCCGAAGCGACCAATTATATGCTTCACCTGTGGTGTAGAAAACCACATGAACGTGAATTACCCCCAAAATTCTAGGCTTAAAAGCGGACCAGCCCACCAAGTTCACCAGATTAATGCAACCCCGGCTCCCCCGGTGGTGCAGACCAAAGCAGAAACTTTTCCCCCTCCGTCAGGCCACCAGGTAAATTTTGTTTTTGATAAAAGTTCATCGGGAACTTTGAAATTTGAGGAGGGCAGCGTGAACGGATGCCGAGTATCGACTCTCGTCAGGGACACAGGATGTACGTGTTTCATCCTGTCCGGCGAACTCCTCCCCCCAGTGGACCCTAACCACAAAAAATTTGCGGTGGTACACGACTACCTTGGGCGGGCGAACCAATTCCCCGTCGTTAGATGTTACCTGCAGTGTCAATATTATGATAGGGGGGCTGAAGTCATTTCAGCACCCATACAATTCTGTTCCGTACTTATAGGACAGAGCCCCCAAGTAAGTTCCGACCCTGTGTCTTAGGCCGCCCTTCCTCGAGGCCGAGATAAGAAAGAAGCCCAGGAGCCCGTCCCCATCAGAACCCCGTTACCGTCCGATTTCTCGGAAACCCTTAACCAGGACTTTAGGACGGCACAAAAGGAGTGTGAATCACTAACGCCCTTAGGTGATAAGGCCCGAGACAAGGACACGGAGACTGTCCGTGGACCCCAAGAAAAAAAGAACCCCCAACGCGCCCATGGAGATACCTACGTAGAACTAGAGGAAGCATTGGCGCTTGAAGAAGATTACCCCGCGGAGTCCCTTAAGGTAATACAGATAGTGTGCACCCAACCTGATGCCGATTACCCTCCTCCTTCCCTACCAGGCGAGTCTTTGGAACCCTCTGACCTGGATATTGACGCGCAGCTGACACCACGTTAAAAGAGTCAGCTACAAGAACTATTTAAATGGAGTCACCATTTAACCACCCTATTAGCTCTCTTCGAGCGACTGCGCGAAAATGGCCCCACCATTGGCCCCATCAAATGCCATTTTTCCCACGAAACCATAAAATATTTGGGTTTCAAAATAGGACAAAGCCAGTTGGGTCCCCAAGAGGATAAGATTAAGGCAATCGCCGACATGCCCCTCCCGATTACAAAGAAGCAATTAAGATCGTTCCTAGGATCAGCTTCTTACTATCAGCGATTTGTTCCGAATTTTGCTGCAATTTCGGCCCCCCTCAGCCCCCTTCAAAAAAATTATTTCCCTGATCGTTTACGTTGGAATAGTGTCGCTGTTTCCCATTTTAATCAGCTCAAGAGTAAGCTCATTTCTGCCCCCATTTTAAAGTTGCCCAACCCGGAAAAATCCTTTGGGATTAAGACCAACGCGTCCAACGAGGGCATTGGAGGTGTACACCTTCAATACGAGGATGAAGGCAGGAGTCATCCAGTTGCATATGCTAGTCGTCAATTATTACCACGCGAAAAGAGATATGCCACTATAGAAAAGGAAGCTCTATCAATTATCTGGGTCATAGACAAATTCAAGATGTACTTGATAGGTAAAGAATTTCAGATAGGAACCGACCACCGTCCGTTAGCCTATATTAGGAATGTGCGACACTCCAACGGCCGCATCATGCGCTAGAGTTTACTCTTGCAGGAGTATCAATAAAAAATAAATTATATAAAAGGTTCCGATAACCAGGTCGCTGACGCACTCAGTAGGAATGCGTTACCGAATAGCGTAGAGTAAGTGTATTCATAGGATTAGTATCTCCATGTAGGTATATACCGTCTTGTACGACTTAAATTAAGATTCTCTTGTAATATAATTAGTTAATGTATATGTCTGAATTTTGTAACGCTCAATGTCTATTTTTTTTTGTAGGTATAAATATTTGTATCCATTAATTTACGTATAAATGATTTTGTCCCATATATACTATATTTATATCATTTCATTGTTCCATGCCTTTTTTTTTAATAAGTTTGTATTAAAGGTTATTTTCCCTTATAATCAAAAGATCAAAATAATCATATGTATTGAGGTAATACGAGTTAGGTGAAGGAAGGTACGGTTGGTACAGAAGACGAGTTCCCCACAACGGAGCTCTATCGTTGTCCCTTCTCTTTTTTTTCGAAGTGACAACTTGCCGCGAAATGGAGGGGTGTGATAGAACGGTATGAGCAGCGTTAGTTTCAACTCCTATCACATATTATTTTAAAACCACGATGCTCCCACGTGCATCTTCGCGTCAAAGCTTGGCGCCCTATCACAGCCACCGGATGTCAATGTTTAAACAAGGAGGTTATCGTCCCCCGTTCGCCCCCATACGCCGACCTCGCCAGATTGAGTAAGGCTTATGGGCAGATAAGGCATTGTTCCCAGGCTCGGCTGTCCATTCCCTCGAAGCTGCCACTCCATTTTCCCCCACGCCAAGGGAGTGTCTCGACTATTTAGATGGAAACCTAACCACTAAGATCAGATTGGAGATCCAGATTTTCGTCGCGAAACATCACCACGACCCTCTCTCCCTTTGTGCGCCAAGGGACCTTGACCTCGAGATTCACCATCACTTGTCCAGAAGGAGGACAATATCCCTTGAGTGCCAAAGGTTCGAGCCTTTCGTGACGCCAAGTCCTCAAGGCTTGCCCCTCGTTGTTCAGATAGAGAACAACGTTAGAACAGCCATTGTTCTTTTGAGCCCTTCGCCAAGAAACGGTTCTCACCCTTCCCCTTTGTTGTTCAGAGGAGAACAACATTAGAACAGCCATTGTTCTTAAGCCCGTAGACAAGAGATGGTTCTCACCCCCCCCCCCCCTGTTGTTCAGAGGAGAACAACGTAGAACAGCAGCCATTGTTCTTTTGAATCCGTTCGCCAAGAAACGGTTCTCACCCTTCCCCCTTGTTGTTCAGAGGAGAACAACATTAGAGCAGCCATTGTTCTTGAGCCCGTAGACAAGAGACGGTTCTCACCCCCTTGCCCCCTGGTTGTTCAGAAGAGAACAACGTAGAACAGCCATTGTTCTTCAAGCCTTTCGTCGAGAAACGGTTCTCATTCCCAAGACGCCACGTCATGATCATCTTATCCCCCCCCTTTGGCTGGAACTCACTAGCGAACCAAAATTCCTTCACGACGCCTTCCACTGCACCACTCGTATAAAGTTCTGTAAGCCAAACGTTACCTTTGAGTGCTTAACCCTTTTGTCAATTCTATCCTGTTCTTTAAATGGTTTAGCGAACCATCCGATCTCTTTAACTCTATATTTGTTTAACCTTTTTAAATCCTTTAATCCTTGGATTAGCCCGAGCCCCCACTACCCTCTTCATTCTCTGTTTATGTCAATATTTTCTGTCTTTTGTTTGTTGATAATTATTATTAATAAAACTCTATTTTATTAATGATAGCAATATTATTATCCTTGAGCTCAGTTCCACTTCTTAAGCATATCGAAGATACATAATATCGGCCCGCCAGACATTAACGCACTCTTAACGCACTCAACGAATAGTTATATATGGTATATCGTCGGGAGTTTATTCTACGACAAGCTCCTATATTTAGTTGTTCGGTAGCTACAATTAATTTCAAGATGAATTTTCATCAAATTATGTCATAAAACGCAAATGAGTTTTATCGGCTTTACGTAATATAAAACCTTGTGTTATCAGACCATTGGTTTCGATCTCATTGGGTTTACTATAAAATATGGGTTCAGTTCTAAGCAAAGAGAGAACTCATTAAAGCCTAAATTTTTTACTTGTTCGTGTATTTGATTCTGCAGGGTTCTGACTCTACCCTTTCCGACTTTACGAACAAGGTTTCACAAATTGATACCCGCAAATCCTCATTTGGCTTTTGTCAATATTTGTTTAGCGGATTATTGATTGGCTCTGCATGGACTAATTAGTGTTAGCTACTAACTCACGCATTAAGCGGGGAGTGTCAGGGTATCGGCCCAATGGAGGACCAACTCATTACGCTCGCTGGCAACGAACCTGTGCCTCGACTCTAGAGGTCCAATGCCCTACATACTATCCGAGCCCGGTCTAAGATGTGATCCTCGCCCAATGCAGGAGGTCCTTGTCTAGTCCCCTCAGAACCTTGGCGAGAATATCATGGCGGAGCAGACAAGCAAAATCGAAATTTAATTTGAATAGTTGGCTTTTAATTGCAATAAACAATTTTCATTATAAAAAGCAGGATATGACTCGGTAAGAGATGTTCAAGGACCTCTCGTTAAGCCCTATATTTAAGAACTGGTGAGAACTCTTAAAATTCTCTTGAAAATCGTCCTGCAAAGGATAAGGCGCCAACTTCTGAATGAAATTCCACAAAACCAGTTTGGATTTATGAAAGACAGAGGGACTAGGAACGCGATTTTTGCCCTAAGGATGCTTGGTGAGAGAGCCATTAAACACCAAAAAGATCTTTATCTTCTCTTCATCGACTATCAAAAGGCTTTTGATAAGGTCCAAAATTTAAAACATTTCAAGATGCTGACCAACTTCGAAATTAATGACAAGGACATGCAAATCATAAGATCCGTTTACTATGACCAACTTTTCTCTGTCCGTTTTCCAATTGGAACAATCAACTGGTTCTTCATCAAACGAGGAGTACGCTAAGAATGCATCAGGTAGCCCGACCTCTTTAACCTTTACTCTGAGATCATCCTGAGAGAAATAGAAGATCGATCAGAAGGAATCGTTGTCAATGGTGTCAGGATTAACAAATTACGTTATGCGGACAACACTGTTCTCCTTGCTTCATCGAGTGAGGATCTTCAAGAGCTTTTCGATGCTGCTGTGGTCTTCAGTTAACACATCGGTCTCAAAGTTAATAGAAATAAGACGAAAGTGATGATTATTTCAAAGTCAGAAATCGCTGAAGCTTGTAAACTGCGGCATGGAAACACACCAATTAAAGAGTCAACTCCTTTAATTACCTCGGAGCCCTAGGAACATCTGACGCCCAATGCAGGAAAGAGATCAGAAGAAGAATCGACGAGCCTGAGATGCATTTGCACGGCTAAGAACAATTTTATAGTTAGAAAACTGTCAATCAGAGTCAAGATTTGCGTTTTAAAAACCTATATCTGGTCAACTATCATCTCTGACTGCGAGTCATAGACACTTACAGCAGAGGTCCAAAGTAACATCGAGGCAGCAGAGTTTTGGTTCTACCGAAAAATGCTGCGAATCTCATATGTAGATAGGATCAGGAACAAGGAGATTTTTACTCTGCTCTGTGTGGAGTGAGAACTTCTTAACATTATTATGGACCGTCAAAAACAATTCCTTGGGCACTCAATCAGAAAGAGGGTACTCGAAACCTTTGCCTCTGTAGGAAAATCCATAGGAATCGTTCCAGAGAAGGTCAGCGAAAAACTTTCCTTGACAATTTTGACATCGCCACGAACACGCTTTGGAAACAAACCAGGAACAGAGAAGCATGAAAGTGTACCATAGTTCGTCAGACGCTGCATCGGCGAAGGCACGAAGAGAAACAGAGAGAGAGAGGAGAACTTTTTATAGAACATAATAAAGGAAGGAAACTGCAAAAGGATAATCAATAAGCCTATACAAGGCAGTTCACATCACCAGATTCCGTCCCACCTAGTATCATGATACATAAATCTATCCAATGTATTCTTAAAACTCCCAAGGAGGAAGCTTCTATCACATGACTAGTGAGTCTATTCCATTCATCTACCACTCGATTTGTTAACCAATTTCTACCAATCTCTTTCTTAAACCTAAACTTGTCCATCTTAAACCCTTTGCTACGTGACCCATTCTGTTCACTAAAAATCAGAACCTTGCCTATGTCTCGCCTCTTATAACCTTTTACCCACTTTTCTCATTTCTGACATATGTAGATTTACTCTCACCTGTCAATAATTTCGTGTTAAGAAAGTAGCTGGAAATTAATCGAGATTAAGATTGGTTTAAGAAATCTGGTAAGGATTCTTTGTTTAATAACACCTTTAAGCTTCTACTTTTGTTATTCGAAGGAGGTTTTCCCCTTTATAGTAGTAAATCGAAAGAAGGAAAATCCTGGAGCCATTGAAGTATTCCCTCACTTAGGTTTATATTCCAAATTCTTTCTTTAAGATATTTTTTTGTTCCATTTTTAGGATTCAGCAATTCCTAAGGGATCTTCAAGTGATTATTTCAAGGAATTTAGGTCACATTGTGGGGGGCTATGAAAAATACAAAAAAAGATGTGCAGGAGATAATATGTTTATTTTTTTTTCCATGTAAGCACTTTATTTTAAGTTGCCGAGATTAGGATTTCTTTTCTAGCTAAAATTGAAAGCTATAGGAGGCTGGCTTTAATCGTTTAATGTTATTAATTATGTAAGTAAAATATAAATTAGTAACTTCGTTAATTGGTGGTTCATTCGTCTAAATCTCATGTTATTGCAAGAAAGATTCTTTTAATATAGTTTAATGGAAATTATATAGACAATTTGAACAGTTGTATCTTGTCTCTACTCAGAATAGCAGTTAATATCTCTCCTCATAGTAAGTACTATTTTTGCTACGACAAATAAGGTATATGGCGCACCATACCAGCCTTGATAATATTCTTCTTCTATTTCTTCTTCTTCATGCCATTCTTCAACTAACGTCACGCTAATCTTATAAAAAGGAGAGAAGACCGATCTGAGTAACTATCGTTCTATTAATTTAATTTCAATTATTGGTAAACTTTTTTAGTCAATATATTAGACTTAGGATAATTGGTCATTCGAACACACACTCGTATTTAAATAATTAGTTTTGGTATTTTTCAGAAAATAATTTCCATCTACGATAAGTTAAATTTAGTCGATAGTGTTTATTTAAACTTTCAAAAGGGCTTTGATATATTTCCCCTAAAGAAGCTCTTAATGAAACTTAAAGAGCAGGGAATATGAGGGAAAGTTCTTGATTGAATTAAAGATTGGCTATCAAATCGTTCACAAAGGGTCGTCATAAACGGTGAAAATTGTGACCTGGTTACATTTACTAGCGCAGTATTCAGAGTGTCTGTACTTGACCCACGTTTGTTTATTGTACATATACATAAATGACCTTGATGACGGATGATTAGTAAATTCACCAAATATACAGATGACACAAAGTTAAGATACTGCTGCTTTTGCATGCGATGTGGCAATCCTACAGCGGATAGGTAAAGTAGTTATGTAACTAAGTTGTGTCATTCGTCTCTTGCATAGTGGATGAAATCCCCCGACTGGATAACGAATCTTCAACCGGAATCTTTCGGTAAACTTCCGGGAAGATAACGATGTTAGACGAGTTTAGCTGGAGCCCGGATCCCAAATCTGCGTCTTAAATCGGAGTGGGACCCACTTCCGACGGCAAACAAAATCGCTTCCGGTGAAACCTTATATATTTCCCAGCGCGGAAACGAGCAAATTAGTATTCAACCAGGAGGCAGTCACTTCTCACGTGATATCCAAGCAATAATCACCAGGATTCATTGGAACAAGCCTAAAGACACAATGCGCTCCTTCATACGCGACTTTCTCTTACTCTAATGACTCGCAGGCAAGAAACCAGTTGTTCAGAACTACAGCAGTCAAGAACGTAAGGACTCATTCTGGAATACGCGCTTCACTCCGTGCCCTGCGAGATAATTCCTTGAACAACCACTTGAGGCGCCCCGCCCCCTCTTCTTCGAACATCGTAAGCCCATTAGCGTTTTCTCGATAACTGTTGGAGAGGCATGACGCTTTCCGACTACGCTGTTTCACCCCCTATTCTCCTCCTGTTTTCGCTCGGAGAAATATTGTGTTACACATAGCTCGCGCCGAAGCATTTCATTGTAAATTAATTCGTTTTCTGAACCCTTGGTTTCCCCATAGTGTATAAATTATATTTAAATTCAGTTATTTGTTTACATAATAGTGAAGATTATTTTTTATTCTCTTGCATAAATCCCAGAACCACATAAATACCATTGATCTTATTTCTAACTCAGCCAACGGAATACACGACCTCGAATATCCCCCATTCTTAAAAGGAAACCCCCCCCCCCCCGGCGTCTAATACAGGCAAGCGAAGGTCAGTGAAATCTACTCTGACCTACGACATAATAATATATATATATATATATATATATATATATATATATATATATATATATATATATATATAATTAAACTATTGTCAGGTTTTTAAGGGTCGTTAAAAGGTTTTACTTAAAGGCTTTTAAGATTGTGATTCTGGATTTCAAGGAAACAATAATTTTTTGGCTAAAATATTTTCCAATTTAGATACACGATCCCGGTGAATATTTTAAGTTAATTACTTTGTGATTATTGTATTTGTTCGATTTGTTTGACGCACCTCGATGTAGGCGGCAAGGCTTCTTTGCCTCAATTACAGAATTCGCATCTTGCGAATTAAGCCAATACTTTTTGTGTGTTTACTACTGGGTCACGTAAACCACATTGGCACTTTCTTCGTTGCTCATAAGTGCATAAGGGAAACACGGTAAATTCGGGTCCGACAAACCCGCTGCATCCTCTTATTGTGTGTGCGTAAATTTTTTTTTAAGTATGAACAGGTCAGAAATCATTTCTTCCTTCGAAATTTTTAAAGCAGAAGGAGAATCCCTGGGTCTAACTGGAAAGGACCTAATTTCCTATATCCAGAAAGGAAGAAGAAAGAGCAGCAAGAAAGGAAAGAAGAGAAAGAGAAAGACAAGAAAAATGAAGGGAAAGTGAAGAAAGAAGAGAAAGAGAAGAATTGAAAGAAATGGAATGAATTCATTTTCTCGAATTAGAGATGACAAGGGCGAGAAACGAAACCCTATCCATCACTTCGGAGACTGGAATTCAGCAAACAGCATCTGCAAAACTGCCTGTCCTCAGAGAAGGGAAAGATTTTGCTCCATATTTAACACACTTTGAGAAAATCTTCGTCCTCTGTGGACTAAGGCCCAAAATAAGAGGCAAGATTCCATTAGAGGTGGCAAATTGATTTCCTTAATCGTTAAAGAAAACCTCCTCTGCTGCATATGCTCCGAAGGAGATTAAACCGAGTCTCGAGCATTATGTGTTCCCGGCTCTCACGTGTGACCTATTTTAAAAACCGCACATGACAGCCTTTTCTCGGGTTACCTCAGTCATACAAAGATGCACAAAGACTTTTTAAGTACTTTTATTGGCCCAGGGTGTTAAAGGAAATTCTTCAATATGGAAGATCATGCGGCATATGCCAGAAAACTGCCATTAAGGGGCGGGCTAAGCAGGCTGCCTTGCAGAAGGGCTCCGTAATCTCAGAACCCTTCTCCCAAGTGGCAATCGATCTGGTTGGACCAATCCAACCACCATCTAGTGACGGCCATATTTATGTCCTCACGCTGGTCAAATCTACCACTAGGTTCCCTGAAGCTGTCCCCCTCAAGAAGATCGACAGCATTTCGTGTGCCGAAGCTCTTATCTCCATATTTTCATGCCTTGGATTTACAAAGGAAATATTGTCTTACCAAGGCCGTCAATTTAATTCCCATTTGATGGAGCAGGTAGGAAAATTACTCATGGTAAAGCCCTTATTTACCACCCAGTTTCACCCCGCCAAGAATGATATGTACGAGAGCCTGAATGGAAATCTCAAGGCTATTCTGCTGAAGATTTTCCCGGTAGATCCTAGAGAATGACATCTTTATCTGTCAGTGGCTCTTTTTACTAAAAGAGAGATACCACATCGCACTTTGGGATTCGCGCCATTTGGGTTACTTTACCATAGGAACGTTCGAGGCCCCTTAAGCATTCTCAAAGAATTTTTCACTAACCAAGAATTAGATCAGGAAGTACAATCATCATACTCGTTCCTAATTGAACTCCGTCAGAGATTGGAAGAATGCGCCGAAATCGCCTACCAAAATGCCGACGTTAATCTGAATAAATATAAGACTTACATCGACTGTAAGTTCAAAGATCGAAGATATAAGCCCGGTGAGAAAGTTCTGATATTGTTGCCGACCGACAATAACAAACTGCTAAGCCAATGGAAGGGCGCCTCCCAAATAATAAAGAAACGAGGTCCCGTCGATTATTTGGTTGACATACACAAGGGGAGGAAGCTTTTCCATATAAACCTCTTTAAGAAATATCATCGGCGCACAGGAGTAAACCAAATATTGGCTATGGACAAAGAATCGGTCATTGAATCAAATTACCCAATGGGCCCCCTGAGTTTAGTAAAAATTGCATCTGTAAAGCAAGATCGCAAATATCCCTTGTGCGTACCAGATATGATGGAATCCTCGTATAGAGAGCTCAAGATAAGCTACCAGCTATCGTCCGCTCAGAGCAATTAGCTCACAACTGTCTAACTCAATTCGGTTACGTCATCTTAGATACTCCAGATTGTGCTACTAAGTTTGATCACGATTTTCATTTGACTACCCAATAGGCTATTAAGTCCAAGCCACACCCGTTACACGTGCAGTTGAGAGAAGCTTTTGATACCGAAGTTGAGAAGTTATTAAAGTTAAAGATAATCGAGCCTGAAAATCCAATTACTGTTCCCCCGTCGTCATGGTCAAGAAACCCAATAATTCCTATAGGATGTGCATTGACTTTAGGAAACTAAACGTCGTTACCATGTTCGACGCAGAGCCGATTCCCCTCATCGACCAAAATCTCCATCTGTTTGAGAAAGCGAAGTATATTTCAGAACTGAATTTGACTAAGGCCTATTACCAGATCCCATTACAAGAAGAAGTTAAAGAGTATACCGCTTTTAACACCAAAAAAGGGTTATTATACTTTTGTCCGCTCACATTTGGGCTCTTCACCACCTGCAGTAACTACAGGGTGCAACAGAAATACCTCCCACATTTTTACCTCCCACATCTTAAACTTTCACCTATGTGTTGCTAATGAACTTATGCAAGTGTCAATGATGTTTTCATTTAGCTAATGACTTACCCTTTTTTTTCAGATACCTTCATCAAGCGCTATGGTTTGTCATTAGCTAAATGAAAACATCATTGGCACTTGCATAAGTTCATTAGCAACACATAGGTGAAAGTTTAAAATGTGGGAGGTATTTCTGCCGCACCGTGTATAATAGGATGATTAGACAAATGTTAGATGGGCTATCCCACGTATCATTCTACTTCGATAGTATGATCCCTGCAAAGGCTCAGGAATCATAATTTGACAAATGGTCTGAGCTAAGGACATTTTGCATTGAATACAATAAATTACTTAGGCTTTCGGGTAGAAAATAATCAGGTATTTGACAGGTATTTGTTAGGAAAGAATTCGTAATCGAAACCGATCACAAACCCTTATCGTACCTCCGAAATATTAAAAACAACAATGGTAGATTAATGCGCTGGAGTTTGTTCCTCCATAAATTCCAGTTTAGGATACGGTATGTAAAAGGCTCTGAGAATGTTATAGCAGATAGCTTAAGCCGAAATCCGGTAGATTACTCGTCACGTGAATCTTGAGCCTACCATTGTTTTATAATTTTTTTATATATGTCCACATAAATTTAAGTCAGAAACATGTACCTTTTTTATGTAAATAAACTTTACAATTGTTCTGGGAACTTAGGCAGATCTGGCCTCTCCTTAAAATTCAGTGTTTATAATCATGAATGTTGTATATACATTTTCCTTTTGGATAATGATCGATCTATTCACATTTTTTTAGTCTATTTTGTATTTATTGTGTGTGGATTTAGTTTGTATTCTCTTTTTGTGTGTGCGTGTGTGTGACTTTGTATAGTGCATTCCTTTGCTATTTCCCTTTTTTTCTTTGTGATGCGAACTTATCTATTTTATGTATTCCTTTTTAATTTGTACAATGAGTTCTTTTATTTCGTGGAGGGAAGGTATTGCCCCGTTTTACCAATTCTCTAGATGCCCCTTCCTTCGGAAGTCCCATCTTAAGAGGGGAAGAGTTGTCAGAGAGAGAGAGAGATTCATGTAGAATAAGAAGCCTAAAGGAGGTATCTCACGGATGAACGAATCTTCAACCGGCATCTTTAATTCTCTAATTCTGTAATTTAGTTGCTTAGCAACGTACTCTAGTTGGTCAAGGCTAATTACCGAGTTAAGATTAAGGAATGCAAAAAGATAATAGACACAAAGAGCACATACACAATCGATCTCTTTTGTTACGGTATCTACATTTTTTTATCCAATCTTTGACCACCGCCCCCCAACTGTAGTTAGATGGGGTACTTTAAACAACTTTAAAGAATCGCAGAATTTTTTTACATACTTCATATTTTTATCAACATTTTTTATTTTCATGGGATTCTAGTATTTGTGGAGTAAGTAAATAATTAAAGCCAAAAGAAAGTTCATTTCACCGACTAAGTCAAATTAAACAACCGATTAAAAATTCCTGAAAAAGGATCCTTTCTCTCATGTTTAAAGGGAGAATCAAGAGATCTTTATAAATTTCAAAGAGTTAAGAAAATCTAAAGGAAATGAACGACACAGCAAAATTAAATATTTACTAAATGGAAAAATCGATCCTTTTTCAATTTAGACGTTCCTTAGTTTCGAGGTACGCCTGTGTAGAATAGCTCAGCACTCAGAGTCTTACACAAATAAGAGCAGAGAGCTGGCCACACGCCGCTTGAGTTATGTCTGGCGATTAATAAAGAATGCGAATTACGGTTCACCGAGTTTAGATTAATGGCTTGCCAAGTTGCAGTTCAAAGGATATATAAAGACAATACCTCAAAATATAATGTTAATATATATGAAAAAAAGGGGCAATATATATATATATATATATATATATATATATATATATATATATATTGTCGTAGAATGGCCCTTTTCGTTCACTCCACACCAGATACCACTTTTATGTAGGAGAATGCCCATTTTTCATCTCTCTAGGCAGCACCAAGGTAGGCGTGTTTCTCTGGCGAGAATAAGTTGAACTTGGTTTGTCAACTAAGTTACCTTACGAGTTTGGTGTGGCCACCGAGTAACGGGCTCGAGGGGGAGCCTCTTCCTTCTTGTTTTCTTAATTCCTTAAGGACGAGGAATACTTCTGGTGTTTAAGATGCATCAGGATATAAGGAGTGTCTCTGAAGAGAGTAAGTTCAACTTGAACAAGTTAACTTAACGTTCGATTTGATAACCAGGGACTAGCTCGAGGATGAGCTGCTTCTTAGCCCCTTAAGGTGGGGAGCCCTGCCTCTCTTGCAGGGTACTTCTTGGTCTGGCTAGCGAAGTAATCGACCTGTCCAGTTTTGGTAGCCCGATCTGAATCCGGGGACTTCGTCACCTGGAGACTGACGTATTCTACCTATATAGTCTCAGTAGCCCAGGGCCTTAATCCGGGGACTTTGTCACCTGGAGACTGACGAATTCTACCAATCCAGTCTCGGTAGCCCGATCTTAACCTGGGGACCTGGTCACCTGGAGACTGACGTATTCTACCTCGATTTTTCTTAGTGTTTGCTATTTATACCTCGTCACCCCACTGGGGGAGGGGTAATAGGGGGGAAGCTTGGAGACGTGCCCTGGAGGGTTCTAATTGCAAACGGTTTTCCTCACCAAGTCTTACATCAGCTCCTCGTTAGCCTTTGAACTTGAAAGAAACGCGTCTCCAATTTTTTACTTGAGGTGACATTGAACAGCCCTCTCGTAGGGGAGATCTTGCATTTTAACCTTTAGACCTTTCATCGCGATGAGTGGCAAGGCGCGGTGGTTATTCGCTTGACCCAAGTTGCCTGGACGGATGCTCTTGCGGTTAACATCTCGGGTCTCCACTGAGAGAGAACGAGTGGGTGACGATTCTCCTACACATCTCCCTTCGACGAACTTATGGAGGGAGGGGACTCCTGGGAGCTCAAGACAACTAACTCAACCTAGTCGAGATTAGCAAAGTCGTATATCTTTGAGACCTCTCTTACATAACGTTTCTTTAAACATGAGCGCACACGCCCGCGCGTCCACAGCCATTGTGTCGAACTAGACCTCGCGAGCCTACTGGGGGGGATGGGTATGTTACACAAGCATCTTAACATACTCGCAATACAATTTAACTTTAAAATAACAAAAACCTAATTCGTCAATTGCATGCAACACAATAAAAGAAAAAAAAAACTACTTCCTTACTTTTCTAAGATTTTCAGAACTTAAATCCTACCGATAACTACTAACACGACAAACAAATGAAAACATGGTTTCACACTTATTAAGTACTGACATAACCCTCAATGGTGTTTTTTCTCAGGTTATAGAGCAGCTGTATTTTATCGGCTCCTTTAATGTAGCTAATTTTGAAATGGTGCTCTGTGCCCCTTAGCTTAGTGCGCCTAAGTCGGCCGTTAGGGTTATTGAGTCTACCCAAGTATGTCACTAAATGGTAGTGGTATTTCAACCTAGTCAAATTACCCTTCTTATGGTACTTTACTGACTTTAACCTGAACCTTATTGCTAGAGAAGCTTGTTGCAGTGGGGCATAATTGATGAGGGTTTGGGTCCCATAGTTCTCCTTTAACCAGGTACACGGAGAGATCGTGTCTGGGTTCAATCTTTAGGGATCGAATAAGATTTTCCTTGCGGGGTCGTTAAAGGGCGTGGTGCTCACTACGACTTGGGGTATTAGTGGTAGCTCCGTGCACGTTCCGTTCGAGGAGGAGACTACTAGGGATAGGGGATACTCATCTGTGTCTACCATTTCACTTGTTTTATCTTGGTGTATCGCATTAACAGCAAATTTCTTCTTCCTTATCAACTCATTTGACTCAGTCCTCTTCGTAGGTAGTTCATCAGGTACACCTGCTCGGACTTCTACCCTACTTTCTACTTCTTTCCTGATAACCCTATTTGGCTGGGCCCTCCTCATAGGTTATCCCTTAGGTACTCCTACTGGTACCTCATCCCTACTTTCTATTTCTTCCATCATAACCCCATTTTGCTGGGTTTTCATCGATGGTTCCTTCCTAGGTACATGCAGAGCTAAGACTTTCTCGACCTCTATCTGATTGACGATCGGTGCTCTTTCGAGCAAAGGCAATCTTTCTTTTTACTCTTTTTACCTCTTAATTCTTCTTTCTTCCGCTTCTTTTTCTGCTTTGGCTATTTCATTTTCCCGTCGTGTTCCTCTTTCTTCATCTTCCAGGTTATCTTTATTTTTATTTTATCATCTCATCGTTTTATCTTTATTCTCCTTTCTTCATCTTCCCTTTCTATTCTTATTCTGAATTCTTTTGCTTCTCTTTTCAACAGTATTATTCTTTGGCGTGTTTTACCTCCTCTCAGCATTCTTCTTTCCACTGTTTCTATTTTCCACTGTATTCTGTCTTTCTCTAATTTTATGTCGCTCCGTATTTTTATTGCTTCGCATTCTCTTTTCCCCTCTCTTCTTATATTTTCCCTTTCTCTATCAAACTCTATTATTTCTTGTTCTTCTTCTCTTTGTATTTTTAATTCTGACAGGACGTAGGCATCCTTATCCTCGCCTTCAAGTCCCAGAATTTGGGCTTGTAGGTTGAATTTTTCGACCAGATCCATTTGGTGTTTGTCCGTCGAATTTTCCTTCTGTATTCTCAGGTGATTATGCCACCACTCACCAAGTAGCGCGCAGCCTAACTTAACCTTAATCCCACTACTATGCTGATTAAAATACCACTCCGAGAACAAACTTACCACTTGGCCTAACTATTACCTTCAGATTGTTTCCACATCTAACTCTACCAATTTTTCTCTCGTCAATTATTCTCTTATTCCTGATATTCCTTTACGTGTTGGCTCTCCCTTAATTAGACACTGCTGAGTTCTTTCTAATAAAAACTTACAGACCTGAAACCACTTTTAAATGTCGTAGAATGGCCCTTTCCTCTGATTAACCCACACCTGACACCACTTTTAAAATGTCGTAGAATGGCCCTTTTCGATCACTCCACACCAGAAACCACTTTTATGTAGGCGAATGCCCCATTTTCATCTCTCTACACACAAACCGCTTCTGTCTTGGTATTCTTTGTGGACGTGATATACTTCTTTAATGAAGTAGGCTTTGTTCTAAGAGTTCTAAGAGTGCTAATATTGTAATTTTAAATAAGAGCCGTTGGAAACACGTCAGGATATAGAGAAAAGCACAAGAATTCCCCAAATAAACTTATATTTTTAACTTTAACAATTTAATATACAAAAACTACCTATTAACCACAGAAATACTCCGAATATTATAATACACAATAATTCTTTAATTAGCTTGCCCTTCTGAAATTTGTTAAATTCGCCACCCACTTCAATATACAAGATTTAGGCTTATGGACTCCACTGAAGTTTAAATACCTCAGCAATGTTATAGCCTCCCCGACGCTTGCAACCGGCCAGATGGAGGTGGTGGAGATCACGAGGTACTTTTGGCGAGGGTAGCAGATGGGGGTCCACACGGTATTCAGGGGAGGGTTCTTCAAGGACGAGAACAATCACGGTGCTTTAGGCAGCACCAAGGTAGGCGTGTTTCTCTAAAGAAAATAAGTTGAACTTGGTTCCTTAACCAAGTTACCTTATGAGTTTGGTGTGGCCACCGAGTAACGGGCTCGAGGGGCAGCCTTTTCCTTCTTGTTTTCTTAATTCTTTAAGGACGAGGAATACCCTTGGTGTTTAAGATGCACCAGGATATGAGGAGTCTCTCTGACGAGAGTAAGTTGAACTTGAACAAGTTAACTTAACGTTCGGTTTGAAAACCAGGGACTAGCTCGAGGATAAGCTGCTTCTTAGCCCCTCAAGTTAGGTAGCCTTGCCTCTCTTGCAGGGTACTTCTTGGTCTGGCGACTCAAGTAATCGACCTGTCCAGTTTCGGTAGCCCGATCTAAATCCGGGGACTTCGTCACCTGGAGACTGGCGTATTCTACCTATCCAGTCTCTGTAGCCCGGGGCCTTAATCTGGGGACTTTGTCACCTGGAGACTGACGAATTCTACCAATCCAGTCTCGGTAGCCCGATCTTAATCCGAGGACTTCGTCACCTGGAGACTGACGTATTCTACCTCGATTTTCCTCAGTGTTTCCTATTTATACCTCGTTGCCCCACTGGGGGAGGGGTAATAGGGGGGGGGGAAGCTTAGGGACGTGCCCAGGAGGGTTCTTATTCCAAACGGTTTTTCTCACTAAGTCTTACATCGGCTCCTCGTTAGCCTTCGAACTTGAGAGAAACGCGTCTCCAATTTCTTACTTGAAGTGACATTGAATATCCCTCTCGTAAGGGAGATCTTGCATTTTAACCTTTAGGCCTTTTATAGCGACGAGTGGCGAGGCGCGGTGGTTATTCGTTGGACCTGATTTGCCTGGACGGATGCTTTTGCGGTTAACATCTCTGGTCTCCAATGAGAGAGACTGAGTGGAAGACGATCCTTGCTAAATATATATATATATATATATATATATATATATATATATATATATATATATATAAAATTGGGAACAAATTACTTATGGTAGTGAAATTAATTAAGTGAAGATTAACAACGTAATCTGGGGATGACCATACTCGGTCGCTTTACCTGCAAACGCGGGCAAATTGGATGAGGGGTGGAAGAAAACCGAGCAGGTCTTCAAAAAGATACTTCGAGCAGTCCTGACTCGGAGGACCTGAAGATGGGGTTGGATTACTTCATGATGAAGAATGAGATTTTTACTGCTCCAGAGTGATTTAATTTCAACTCGAGAAGATTCTGCTGATCGGTAGGGCGTCTAAATCTTGAAAGACGGGAATCTTGTAGGGGTGGTGAAGATGAGAGGGCCGCACAATTCTCTGGGAAGATGGGAGCTCGATATCTTTTCTTTAAACAGGGGCCAAAGCCTAACTAAGGTAGATCTGCTGATTAGATCTTCGACGACGTACGACGACGAGTTACGGGGGGTCACGGGAAACAGACGGCAGTCCGGACGGAGTGAATGGCGTACTTTCAATTTCCTCGAGAGACGGTGAGTTTCGGGTTATATACATGGGGGCTGCTCTGCTAGACGTCTCAGGGGCTTGCGGACCCCAAGGCATTTTTGGCGCTAGTCTAAGAAAACACAATTCATGATAACGCGTCGTTCCAGACGATCAAACTTACCTCGCGATATGGGGGTAGGGTTAATATGGACGCGCACGTCGTTATCGCAAGGAAGACGGGGGAGGGGACGATCGGAGTCTGTAAACAAACACAGCTAGGAATGGCTGATTTATCGAGTGATGGATTCTTCGTCGAATTTCTAAAATTCTCACGCTGGCTCACGTGCTCTTGAAAGAATAGAGGGGTATCGCCAAGGGCTTCCTCTCACGGTGGTCCTTCGAGGGCATTCCCTCACGCTTAGTTATCATCCTTTTTCCTTTTATCAAACTTGGGTTAATATTCCAAAGACTCCGAACCACCCCCACCTTCCCCAAATGCCATCGTTTGTCAACCAAGTTTGACAAACGATCCTTAAACGAACTATTCAGAGAGGTTGTTTTCCCAAATTTCAGGCATTTCTATTTCCTCGGACAATTCCAGCATCAAATTCCTTTCGTTAATAGAGAATGTTTGATCCCAGATGTTGTTGTTTTTGTTTTTAGTTCCCCAGAACCAGATGGCGTCTTTGCTCCCTCCGACCCCTTGAGGGAGATTGAGGGGGAAAGCTTTGAGTCTACAGCCTGTGATGTAGGAGGCCCCGCCAACGATACAGGAATTAAATATGGCCGCGCTTTATGTGAGTCTGTCCTGAAGGACAGGCTCACCTGTTCCTCGTATTCGTCTGTGTCGCATGAGCGCTCTTGCCCTCTCTGCATTTGCTCCTAAAATGTCGAATGAACTGCCTCTTGCGCTAAGCTCCACTCCGTACTTTGGTGTCTTGAACGCCCCTCTCCTTATATATTTTCCTTAGTCGATATACAAGCACTCTGCGAAGGCCCTTGTCATTAAAGAGCGCCGTAAAAGATCCTTATTGTGATTATTCATGCGTGCCTCTGAGCGGGAGCTCAAGTCCAAATTACAGACCGTCCACTCAAATTTCAGGATTCATGCGTGGGGGTTTCCTCGAATTTGAAGCGCAATAGCAAAGATGCTATACCCCCCCCCTGCCTAATAACGTTTGTAAGGGGGATCCACGAAGAAAGTGTGGTGGATAGAGAAAGAGAAAATTTGTGGAAGATAAATTGCCGAGGATTCTCCTGCGGGCATTGGAGCCGAGTGTGTGTGTTGAGGCTGGAAGGGAACATATAGCTCCGGATTTCAGCTGCTGCAAGGCTGCCCCTGGTACACATGACTCCCCATTTCGGGAGCGTAAAAGGATATATAAGGGGCAGAGAGATAGGGGGGGGGGGCTGAGAGTTAAAGAAGAAAATGAGGAAGAATCAACCCGATCCTTTTCTTCCTTAACAAGAATGAATAGATGAAAGCTGATTGGCTCCTAGCGCCTGCGAAAAACAGGTGAGAAGATGCTTGTATAAAAAGAGACAAAAAAGTCTAATAAAATGTGTATATAGAATAAATCCAAGGAAGTCTCAATCTAGTTCAAGTCTGTCGATGGGTAGTTTGGTGGGAAGGGGGGCACTTCTACAGCTACGAGGTGCAACAGTCTACATAGCGTTTTGGGGGCACCAAAGGGCACTTCTTAGTGGAAGGCAACTCAGGGGAGATTTGCTTCAACTCAGGGTGGGTTTGATCCATTAAAACTCTGCCCGCGAGATGATATCAATTAAGTTACTCCATGGGGCTTGTGAGGCAGGGTTCACCTGCCCCGCAATCTTGAATTATCGAGATTGTAATTTTCCTTGCCAGGTTTGGGGCGTTGCCCCCCTACCCCCCCCCCCCCCCTCCGCTTCCCCCTTACAGATGGATTAAGTTCGAAATCTGGAGTTCTTAAGATAAACCATCTTTAGGTACCCGGTGTTGCACGAGATAAAAAGTCCTGCTGCAAATAAATAAAAATGCATTTTGTTGGAAATTCTTATATTGTCTCCTTCTTATATTGGAGTGAAAGCAGGTTTAGGAGAGTTGCGCACTGTCCCTTTCCTATAATATACCTACAATGAGTAAATTTTCCCCACACGCACCCGACAGTTTACGCGCACGCGTGACTGACCGCTAGGTATGAGCGACCAACGGAGCGGCCGCAGGAACAGATCGAGGAGCGTCTTAGAGAGACAGATGATGTTCATCACTGGTCGTTGTTTCAGGATTATGAGAATAGAGTGAAGGATCTTGTTATCATTAATCGATGGTCCTTGTGTTCTTTCTCTTCATTAACTCTATTTTACCTGTTTTATCCACTCTGTTTGTTCACCTTCTTTTTCGTTGCTAATTTTGTTAGCTTTTATGCTTTACCTTCTGTTTCTTCTCTTACGAATCTTTTCTATGTTTATTATATCTTTAATCTCCTTTTCTTTTTCTGAGACGTTTATTTTTCCATAAATCTAAAAATTTATTGCATTTTTTTTTACTAATGAAGTAACGCTAGAAAAATTGATAAGACTCGTGGATATTATCGTTTCCGCCATTTAGGAATGGCTTTGGTGAGGCTTCCTTGAAGGAATAATGAATAATCATGGTAAGTAGGAGTGGAAAGCATTAACAAAGACGAATGTTTTGAAAGATATACAATAGTGATAGACGGACAGAACAACTAATAGGGTTTTGATTTTCTTTCTCAATGTAATGCCATTGTGACGATTAAAAAGGCTTTCATTTTTAATTCCTATCGAAAGCGAATTCAAATGCTTCTAATTCTTACCTCTTAAGGTTTTGTACTCGATAAGTAGGTATATTTTTGTCAGTCATCAAATATCTTTTCCAACAGTTAGAAAATCATAAAATGATCCCGATTGTTAACTTAAATTCCCATTATCTTGTCCGTTTAATCATGTTTTAACTAAAATTCCCTCTTCGTCTCTCTTCATGAATGAGACCACTTATTTCCTTATTTATCGGTGACACTTGGCGGTATTATTGTGGGTAAAATGATTCAAAAACATTTATCTGTCTCTTGCCAGATTCCAAGAACAGGTACCAGTATCGGAGAGGAGAAGCCTTGTCTTAGGCGCTGTCTGGCCTCACTTCTTCCCTTCACTTAGCAAGTGGCTGGACATTGTCTCATGGCGCCTTCTCGGTAGGGTTAGAGTAGCGATTCTCTCTGATCGAGTAGCAAACACAGGAGAACCCGTCCAAGTAGGTCCATTCTCTTCTTTCAGATTTCACAGTTCTGTCTTTTACTCTAAAGTAGATTTCTAATAAGATTCTTTTATAATATAGTTGTTCCTTAATTTAGATCAGTATTTGTCTTTGTTGCAATTTGTCGCAATCTTTCTCTGCATTTAGGTTATTTATTTAAAGTGAAAGAATTCAACTCGTTACTTATTCTTTTTACCCACATCGTTTCTTCCCTCCCATCCGTCCCCTTTTGGGGGTTCATGTCCATATTAACGAAGTTTAATGCCTAATTCAATTCAAAATATTTTAAAATTATTGTTCAATAATAGATAAATTATAAATAAATATATTTTTAAGTCATATATGTATATATATATATATATATATATATATATATATATATATATATATATATATATATATATTTATCCCTAATTACATTCAGACTTTCAAATCTTGTGTCCTTAGGCAGTGATTGAAGATGACGGATATCTCTGTCGAAACCTTGTTTCCAAAAACACTGAGGTTTCTTTCATGCATATATATATATATATATATATATATATATATATATATATATATATAAATAGGGTGTGACGGCATTCTTTCGCAATTTTAGAGCTCTAATTTTACGCATATCTCTTTACCTTCGATGTTGGTAATTTCCTTCTTAAAACAATAAGACAAAATTATTTTCTTTATTTTTGTGCAGAATAATTGACTATAGAAAATTTTAACACTTAATTTGTGGAAGTGGCATAGAGATATCTGTAATCTGCGCCGGAAGGAAAAACAAGGAGATTTACAACTTCCTCAACGTCAGCAGAAGGATGGTGGAAAGATAGAGAGGGACCTAGAGGATTCAAGATTCTACTACGAGACGAAAGCTGTGAAAAACCCATGGTCGACGATCTGAAGCCAAGGGGTTTTCTTAGTCTCTCAATTCTGCACTAAAATGGGAGGAACAGAACAACGAGTCACCCGCCTAACTAGCGATTATTTTGCCTAAAATTGGAGGCTCAATTTGTCTTTGGACCGAACAACAGCAACGTTTTCTTTATTATTTAATGTCGATGGATATCCACTCCTTTGTAATTAATAAGAACCTCTCGAATAATTTTGAATCTTTTACAATTTTGAATATTAACTCTCTTCTAACTCATTCAAATCTGATTTAATATGATTATATTATCAATTTTCGAATTAATTTTCTAATTAAACTTTGAAATGATTACATAAACTTTTTCCGGAAGATTCAATTTAGCTCGTGAGAAAAAAAGGTTGGATAATACAGATCTTTATTTCCACTCTATTTTTCAATTTTACAATTCTCTTCATCATTAATAAAAATAGGTTTTAATGGAGCTTTTTATAAATAAAAAATTGAGAAATGCTACTTTGCAGTATACAACCTCCGCTGTGGACACTACTTCGTGCCTATACCACGTAAAAACCTTTTGGAGACACCTCGCTTGGCCAGATCCGAATTCCGGCTATTCTCTCGTTGTTAAACTTCTACAGGTGAGCAGAGAATCTGCAGACGGAGAGATAATCTAGAAGTTAGGGGAATATATGTGATATACGGTGTGAGTAGGTAATCTAGATGGGATTAGGTAATCTATTTGTAGATGGGGTTATCTATAAAGGAAATTAGTAATCTATTAGGTAGGTAGCTCATCAATAGGTTGATGAGAGAATCTACAGTATGAGGAGATAATTCTAAATAATAATGAGGTAATATGGAGGAGGATGAATACTAATTTACATGGGGAGAAAATAATGCAGTGAAGAGGAAATCCATAGAGTGAGGAAATAATATGAAGAGTGTGCAAGTAATCAACCCGGTGAAAAGACAATCTACAGAGTAGTGAAGTAATCAGCATGGTGATGAGGTAATCTACAGAGTGAAGATATTATTCATTGAAGTAAAGAGATAATATAAAGTGTACAGATGTATCTACAAGATAGATGCAATCTATATACAGGGTAAGTGATCATGAGCGTAAGAAGGTAATCTATGGATGTGAAGATAATCTACTGGCGATGAAGTAATCGACACTGTGGGAATGTAATCTACCTGGAGATGAGATAATCTACATATATGTTGGAGATATATTCTACACTGTAGCGAGGTAAATTAATGGGCAATGCGGTAATCTATTGGGTGATGTACTAATCTATAGAAAGATGAGATTACTATAGAGTGATGTGAGCATTTATGTGGTGATGAAATAACTTTGCATGAAATGATAGTCTATAGGGTGAAAAAATAATGCCTTGGGTGAGGAGGTCCTCTACAGAGTTAAGAAAGTAGTGTACAGGGTCATAAGGTAATCTGTGGATCACGAGCGCGAAGCGAAATTCTGCAAATATTGTTTGTTTATTGATAATTGGCCCGGCAGAATAGGACTAGTATATAAGGACCCAGATTACTAGTAATAACACTGGGTTACAAAAAGAAATATTTGTATGGCCGTCTAAGTTTTTATTAATTGATTCAGGGCAATTTTGCGATGCTGAATCCGAAAATGATATCGGTTTCTTCCGATCAGTTCAGGTAATTGGGCTAGGTCGATTTTAAAAAATCCAATCCAACGCAAGTTCCTAGGCGTTGGAAGTCCAATGCTTTATCCATTCAGTTACGGAGAACTCCAAAAAGACTGGTAACCAGCTTTGTCAACCCTGACGGCTTGGTTCGGGAGAGTACATTTCACCATTTTATAGCACATGTACTCTGAGATACGAACTAGAAGATCAAATGACTCTGAGATCCGACCGTGAAGTGCACGGATGTTCTGACATGCGACCGTGAAATTCACCTATAGCCTGAGTTACGAACGTGAAGCTTAACCTAGAATCCGCTTTAAAAAATCGGTTTTATCTCATATTTTAGATCTTAAGTATTTGAAATTTGGAACTCAACAAATTAAGGTCGTAACGGAGCATTACCAACTAAACTTAACCTAACCCTTGACTTCACCTAACCCACAAGTGTTCCAATGTTGCCCACATGGCAAATTGTTTCTGAAATTACAAAACTAACTCTCTTTAATTAAAGTAGTAATCGTAGTGTCCACTCACTTAAGAACAGCGTTCACTAGTGTCACCCATTTAAAAACAGCGTTCTGAAGTGCCACCCACTTAAAAACATCCTTCAGTAGTGTCACACACTTAAGAACAGCCTTTAGGAGTGTCACCCACTTAAGAACAGCCTTCAGTAGTGTTACCCACTTAAGAACAGCGTTCAGCATTGTCACCAAATTAATAACAGCGTTCCGTAGTGTCACGCACTTAAGAACAGCCTTAAGTGTTCCACACTTAAGAACAACCTTCAATAGTGTCACACACTTAAGAATATCCTTCAGTAGTGTTACCCACTAGAGAACAGTTTTCAGTAGTCACACACTTAAAAACAGCCTTCACTAGTTTTACTCACTTAAGAACAGCCTTCAGTAGTATTACCCACTTAAGAACATCCGTCAGTAGTGTTACCCACTTAAGAACAACCTTCAATATGTCACTCACTTAAGAACAGCCTTCAGTAGTGTCACCCGACAGACTTCAGAGCAATAGCTTGATTCCACGTTGGTTGTCCCCACGACGCGAGATTCAATCACATTCCTTTAAAAACCGTCATCTTTTCAGACACTTTTCCTTTCCTCTGCATCAGAAAGCTGAACGTTTAGTCATAAACGGCCTTCTTTCAACCCGCAATTGTAACCGTTTTCCCCCAAGAGCGTTGGGTGCACATTAGCGCAAACGAATACCCATTCACTCCCACAGTGTATTATTAAACACAAAGAATTTCATAAATTTAACACGTCATATCCCTTTTTGAGGATGGTCTGTCATAGTGCTGTAACATCGCGTTCAGAAAGGGTTCGCCTGGAAGGAAGGCCTCACACACATTCCCTCATAACCACCAACTAAGCACAATACCATCTGCTTGTGTCTCTGTCAGCTCCTTCTCTCTCAAACACGCATAATCAATCCCCATTTCACGCGTTCTTGCAATCCTTCGTACACCATGGCATTTAACTTCATCTCTTCTCTATTTCCATCTATTCTCCCTTTTTATCTGCCTCACATCAGAACGCAGTCACGAAATAATCCTCAGAAATGATGAAGTTTCTGTTTTCCTCTCGCGCGAAGGCCTTAAGTCTCGGCACGGATTATTACGTGGGTCTACTCCAGCAGCGCCTCCTCACCCTGTCGGCAGAATCGAGCCCTGACGAGCGCGCGCAACAGCTCTGCATCACAGTCAACAACATGGAGCACGTTCGCCATAGCTTTAGTTTGATTTACGAAGAATTACAGGCGAGTTTCCCCATCTATTTATTTAGTAGTTTATTCATTCATTGTGTTTTATTTATTCATTCATGGAACACGTTTGCCATAAATTTAGTTTGATTTATGGAGAATTGAAAGTACCAAAAGCCCTCACAGTTCTAATATCATAAGCGAAGTTTCTAATTTCATTCTTTGTCATCATAATTCTCCTCCGTCTCCATTTATTTTTCGTCTTCGGGTTCAAATCCCCCCCTTTAGTTACACACATTCTTTGTAGCTCGAAGAATTCGGGAGGGTTCTCGAGACCCAGGATCCCCGGAATGGCAAGGGGTGTGCGGAACACATTAATAACCTGATCCACACCGCGCTCATCTCCCTTCACGACCGCATCACTGAGTCGATGAACCCCGTTGCCGAAAAGGTAAGGTCTCAGAATTGCCCCTCCTCGCAGAGGTGAGTGGAAGATTTGAGAAAAAGGCTTGAAATTTGATTGTTAATTTTTCTTCAGCCATCCGTGGTTTGTTCTCTGTTTAGCTATCTTCCAGTCCATATCTATCTATGTTACTATGTCTATATCTCTGTCTCTATCTCTTTCTCTCTATTTCTCTTTATTTATCTTTCTAACTTTCTCTATCTATCTTTCTGTCTATCCAACTGTCTTCATTTTTACAACCTGTTTTTATCTGTATTTCTATATTTTTCTGCCTATCTCTCAGTATTTCTGTCTATATCTATGTCGTTCTCTATCTCGGAATTTTTCTGTCTTTTTATATATCTTTTTTTTTCTGTTGTTCTCTATCACTGTATATCTCCTTGTCTTTATTTCTCTAAATCTCTATCTCTCAATTTACCTTTCTATCTCACCTTCTCTATTTCTCACTCTCTTTGCCTCTCTGTCTTTGTGTCTATCTCTCACTGTCTATCTATATGTCTATCTCTTTATCTATATCTATCTCTCTCTATCCTTCTGGATCTTTCTCTGTCTCTCTTTATTCCTCTGGATCCTGATTTATCTCTCTATTTATCTAGTTTACTGTCTTTCTATGCTTTTTCTATTTCTACTTATTTCTATCGCTGTCACAATGTCTATCTTTTTTTGTTTCAGGTGAGTAGGGTGGGTGGGCAAGGATTGGGATACCCTGCTTCGCCAGGAATTGCAGGGTCAGGCGCGCTTTGTGGGGTGCAGCATTGTCATGGTGAAGCAAAAGCGCAATCGGGGCGGGTTGGTGCGGACTTGGCCTGATACGGACTTGGTAAATGTAGTACTTGGCTGTGATAGTAGACTATTGAGGCACCTCATCAACACATATTTGTCCTTGAGAATTGAAGAAGATGGTGAAATGGCACTTCCTCCCTCGAAATCCTTCCTTCAAAATCTGAGGTGGAGGCTCTTCACCACTCAACCACACCATGTTGGACTGCTTGTCTCTGCTGGTGAGGAAAGAAATCCAACAATCATCTCAGGTAGCAACATCTGAGAACGGTTTCGGACCATTTAGTTCGAATTCAGCTAGCGAGAGACGACTAATCCGCCCCCGTTTGCTGTCTTGCTCTTCTGTTAGCAAATAGGGTATCCATCGAGCACACTTCTTCCTCAGTCCTAAGTGTTCATGAACGATGCCATATACACACTCATAACTGACAACAAGATCCAAAGATAAGAATCAAAGAGTAACAGTTGGATCTTAGCCAATGATGACCTGGGCACGGAGCGATGTTGCTTCGATCACGGATGTCTGGGGAGGTCCGGAACGATGATCATCTACCAGCTTAGTTTTTCTGGCTGCAAAAGCTCGAATCCAGTGAAGAATATTTTTTAGTAATGGAGTAGACTCAGGAAAAACTTGCAACAATCTCCCTCTGATCTCGGTTGCATTTATCCCGAATTTCCACATAATGAACCTTCTTTCGAGAAATCCATGTTTCCGGTTAGTAGGCGAAACCAACAATGATGCAATCAAACAGTGCAACGAGAAAATGTAACCCACCCAAGCAGCGACAAGTTCAAACACGTCACAACAGGCAACACCAGATGCCCCCACGCTACCCTCTCTCCCATCATTAATGGTCTCTGCCACGAGTCTGACTGTCAGTACTTTTTGATCACCCCTGGTAAATACCATATTTAATTGATCGGACACATGACAACTTCAGTTTAATATGATTAAGTGTAAGGAACTGCATATTGGCTCGAACATCAGTCAGTATGAAAATAATCTTGGCGGTCACGTATTAGGCTGCGTGACAGAGGAGGAGGATCTTGGACCTCGAGTTTCGAGCGACTTGAAATTCTTAAATTATTGCGCTCAAGAAGCAAAACAAGCAAATCGAACGCCTTGATTCAATGCCCGAATTTGTTAATATAAAAGTAGAGAGATTATCATTTAAGTCTATCATCCGGCCGCAACTTGAGTATACTTCTCAACTCTGGTTCCCCTCGTCTTTTTAAGGGGTTGAGGAATAAGTTCTTGCGGTTTTATCAAATTTATTCATTACCATTAAAATTTTTAGAAAAACGTCATTTTTAGTTGATAAGAATATGCATTTTAATCAATAATATATTCTCCGTTGTTATTTACGACTTTTTCCCAACGTTGAACTAGTTTTTCGATGCCTCTGCAATAAAAATCTCTGGATTTTGACTCGAAGAATTCGTCTAACCAGATTCTTAATTCCACATCAGTAATGAACGAAACGCCGCGCAAATTGGTGGAGAGCAATTGGAATAGATGGAAATCCGATGGAGCCAAGTCTGGCGAATATGGAGGATGTGGCAGGATTTCCCAATTAAACGTTTGGATGGCGTCTTTTGTCATATTGGCAATGTGAGGACGAGCATTGTCATGTTGCAGAAGGACTCTATAACCTCGATGAGGTCGCTTGTCACGAATTGCTTCGGCGAGTCGATACATTTGTTAAACGTAGAGTTCTGCATTCACAATCTCGTTGTTTGCAAGGTGCTAATAAAGAATGATGCCCTTACAATCCCACCACACACACAGCATCATCTTTCGTGGATGAAGTCCCTGCTTTAATCGCGGAAGTGGTTTTTATTGGGGCTAAGCCATTGTTTTCGATGGTTCATGGTGACACAAACACATCACTTTTCGTCACCAGTGATGATGCGGTGAAGAAGTCTGTTCTCATATACACGAGTAGCCTTGTAACGAGCAAGCAAACCAGCGGCAATCGTGGATCGTTGAAGATTGTTGCTTCGCTCAAAGCGTTCGGAGCCCCTGCACCTAGGTTTTGAATTTTCCCCATCGAATGAAGGTGATTCACTACAGTTTTCTGATCACACGCCAATTGTTTAGCCAGTTCTCTAGTCGATTGACGTGGATTTTCATGAAGAAGGTCGTTCAATCGATCTTCATCCAACTTAATGGGGCGACCAGATTGTTCTTCGCCAGTAAGATTGAAATGTTTGTTTTGAAAACGTGAAAACCACTATTGACCTGTCTTTTCTGATAAAGCATTTTCTCCGTACACAGAACAAATACCGCGACGAGCTTTGGAGGCGTTTGCATTGTTCCCGTCTCGATTGAAAATGAATAACATTAAGGGGCGAAAATGTGCCTTTCTTTCAACTTGACATTCCATTTTGAGGGTACAGAACAAAAATTAAATTAACACAACTTTTAAATAAACCGCAATGAATTATTACTCAACTTCAAGACGTAGCCTAACCTTTGCATATTATGCTCTCATTATTTATTATTTTTTCTTAATATGTGCACAAATCGCGTCAACAAAACTTAAATCAACACATTAAAAAAAACGCAAGAACTTATTCCTCAACCTAATAAGAAGGGATTTCAATATATTGTAGAGTGCAGCGTCGCGCGAAAAACTTGTCACTGAGTTTCCTAACCTAACCTACAAAGAAAGACTTAAGGAACTTGAACCTGCTTTCTCTGGAGAATCAGCGGCTGCTTGGTACATTGATTGAGGTACTCATGATCATAAAGGGGTTCGACAAAATATATTTCGAGCTACTTTTGGAAAGAGTTAATAACATAAACAACGGATTAATGTTTAAGCTAAAGCGATTCCAGTCGACGTTAGTCGCAAATTTTTCTACCTTTAAGATCCCCTTTGAATTGAATTTCCTCCCAACAATTGTAGTTTAAAGTCCCTCTGTTAACGTTTTCAAAAATAGATTCGATAAACACGATTAATTTCTAGGCGAAGAAGACAACGAGACGACTTATCACAAATGGCGAATTTATGGTTTCAGTTATGAATATATAGATAACTGAATCATCGTACTGCGTTGTAATAGTAAACACAACCAATCCTACTTTTATTCTTCATTTTAATCCACTCACTCCCCCTCTTATTTCCCCAAGTTTAGCCTTAGAATAATCCATGGGTCATTGCTGGTCTGTAATTCGGTAATTCTCTATTTATCTCTCTATGTGTCTACTTATATCTCCCTCCTCTATCTAGTTATTTTCATGTAGACCTATCTTTCTATCTGTCTCTCATACCCCACGTGTCTCAACCACCCACTCCCACTATCTTTCACTCTATCGCAAGTTTTAATCCCATATAAATCTCTTGCAGCACCCAAAAGTTCACCTCGTGCTTCATAAATTCTTTCACCTGCCATATTACTCCTCTATATATTACTACCATATTACTTCTTTGTCTATACGAACATAAACATTTTCCAAATCTACATATGAGCCTAACATACACTTTGCACTTCTTATTCCTTGTTTATCCAGCTATTGGCTCCGTGAAGTACCTTAACCACACAACACTTACCCTCTCTTACGCCCCTTGTTCACCCCCTATAAAACCATCAGTTTCCTCTCATAAACTCAATGAGAATTTTTTCATACACTTCAAGTTGAACATCCAACAGACTTATCCACCTGTAGTTCTTGAATTCAACTTTCCCCCGTTTCCTCTTATACAGCATCACTATTTTCTCACTCTTTCACTTTTACATGACACAACGCAACCACCAGACCCTTTCCATAACACAATCGCCACCTCTTTTTTAGCATAACATCCACTATATCACCTACTACAGTCATTTCTATTTTTAAAATCTCTCACATCACTAACAACTTGCATGATTATTTCTTCCCTATCCCGATATTGCGCCCGATTTACGCTTACAAACGAATCACATTTACATTTCTCTTCTCTTATAAACCACATTATACAAGTCATCGATGTCTTTTCACCATCTGCTTTACTCTTAATTGCTAACATGTACCCTGTCTTTCCTTGTCCTTGATGTTCACGCAACTATTCCTTCACGAATTTCTTACTGTTGCCACTGGAATCCTCATTCAGCTTTTGTACAGATGTTTCATTTTATACGTTTCTCCTAATTTTAATCGCAAGTTTACTTTTCTTTTCATCCCATTGTATTCATTCAATCGCCTGACATTCTCAAATGCAATATTTGGCATTTGCAAGTACACCTACTTTGTATTTCCACTAATCACTTCACTTTGTCATTCAACTATTAAACATTTTGATTACTCACTCTGGGTTCTGGCACACTCACACACAGTCATTGCACTATCTACTACTATTTCCTTAAATTTGTTTCACATTTGCTCTATCTCTCTGTTGGCACTTATTTTCTTTCTTCTACTCTCAAGCATACTCAAATAATCTTCCCCTTTCTCTCTTATTCAACCTTCACTTTGGATTATCCATTCCTTTCCACCTTTACGTTGTTACGTCCGAACACCAACCAATTTAACCTTAGACTAGGGCGTCATAATACTAGGCGCGACCCAAATATTATGAACTAAGAGGGTGATGGTCAGAAAAATAAAATCTAAAATGATTATCGGGTACTGAACAAGGGATTAACTGTTGGTGAGTTGTCTTTCCTGCTTGATACATGCCTGGGGACGTTTAGAGACCGACTCCGTAAGGTTCTGGAGCAAGAATGTGTCCAAATGGCTCCAAAACTCCTAGAAGTGATGAATGAGTTTAGGCACAGATGAAGTTTTGCGGCCGCGTAAACGCCTATTTATGATAGACTAGAGATTCACAATGGCATCTAAATTCTGGGTATTGCCCGGCCAGTCCTCTATGTAGTACAACCAACAGATATCAAACCACTCATTAATGAGCTTAGCCGTATGCGCAGGTGCACCGTCCTACATAAACAATTAACTCTTGCAAGCATTCGAAGTCTCACTTAGCTTTTTATTATGGAGAGCTAGTTCGGTGCGACAAGTTTTTCGTGTTTTCAGAGTTCACCTCGGTAGAGTGTAAAAACACCATGTAAAACGCCATACCTTTTGGTGCGCTGTTTTCGCAACAAGAATTAAGGAGCTCACTGTACATACCCCAATGATGCGATTGGATGGTCTTATACTCATACCTCTTACAGGTTTCAAATGATATAGATTCCGTAGCATAAACTTTCTAACTAGGTTCAGATCAATCAAAATATTAAGTTATACTCCTCCCTTTTCCCAACCCATGTACTTTTGTTTACATCATTTTACTGAATGTACCTGCAACGCATTAGTTTCTTTCTGCATAAAACCCTACTGGCCTCTCTCATTCTGTTATATATTCTTCCTAAATCCACCATTTGATAACCATTCTTAAATCAATCCAACACCATTCGTCTCAAGTCATTCCAGAACCTCTTTTTCTCAGATTCACTTATTTCATTACAGGGTTCTTATACTACTATCACGCACAGGTCAACCTTGCAAATCTCAACTTCGCTCAAATAATTATCGAGCTCACACATTTATGCCCAAACATTTCATCATGTAATTAATTACTCGAAACCCTTGACACACCCTCTTTAGTCTTACCTTTGTGATCGCACTCCAATCTCTCTATCTCATAAAAATTATTCATTCCATTTCTTGTTATTCTCACACACATAGATCAAACATTTGCAATCTCCCAGTTGCAAAGACTGTGCCTACTTCTGCTCTCTTCTCGAACTGACATATACAACCCACATTCAACACACAGCATCGGTTCAAACATTGACGCGGATTATCCGTCCTGATTGGATCGGGTCCGTGACAGCCTCGCCCATTACCGTGATTGCCTATTTGGCTAATGGGATTAGACCTGAAATTAACAATTTGTGTGTTGTTTATATAGAAATTGAGTTTTCATAAAATCTTGAGATAATAGGTGAAAAGCAAGGCGTAACAGAGAGACGTTAGTAGTATTGTAACACATATGACGAGTCAGCCAATTCGTTACACTAATGCCGAGTCTACCATTTTGATGGCGTCAGCAAACTTTTTGGATTGATGTCGCAGATTAGTTTGATCTCATAGGAGGATACACCTGCATTCTACCTCCCTTCTCAGTCTCTTGTTATTTCTCCTCAATCGTACTGGCATGGCGAGCAAAGCGAGCATCAACACCATCTCCAATCAGCTCTAACTCTTTGTCTAAGCCATTTTAGGGACGTCGGCGATTTTTTTTTTTAGTGAAGTAGCTCAGTGAGTTAACGTCATAAGGTATCCACCCGCCAACCGACACACAAACATACAGTATTCTTTTTCCAAAGTTGTCAAGTCCCTTTCCTTTTTATGTTATGTTGCCACTGATAACATTTTCCTCACTCTACAGGTTGGAAAATTTACCATTTTTTAATGCAAATATATTTGGATATTCAAGATTTAAAGAAAATATATCGCAATAACATTAATTTTTCACAAAATATTTCATATATATATATATATATATATAAATATATATATATATATATATGTATAGGGATCCAATAAAATAGTAGTAATTTCCCTAGCTCCTAAGATATTACTTCGGGAGAGAAAGAGAGCCGTTACTCCCACCCTCCTCCGACTTCACTCTTTTTGGACTTGCCACCAGGTCACTGAGAAATTTACACCGAGGCATTATGCTGAAATCGAAGGCTACCTCCATGCCGTCTTAATCTCCCCCCCCCCTCCTTCCGTGTCAAGAGATTACTTATGTATTTTGTAGGTTCGCCTCGAATAACTTTTATGGCTCCAGACGCTAGTCGTTCCATCAGACCGGCTGAACCTGACATCTTACACTTTCCCGTAGGACACGCTCACTTTTCCCGGCCGATAATAAAGGTTTGAGAAACCTCTCACTCTCCCTGTTTTGGTGAAATCCGGGTATATATGCACCCTACCAAGGATTACCCACATATTTGGTTAGTTGACACTTCCCCGAAAGGAGTTTGGTTCAACGATGCTCTCTCCCGAGAAGTGTTTAGTGACGGTCGCAAGCCACGGAGTTCTTCTGGTGACCTTTTGACGACAAGAGGCTCGATAGCTCGCTCAATCCGAATTTAAAGAAGGCAACTCAACGCTTCTTCGAAGATTGACCGGTAAACTCTTGAGGACAAGAGGCCGATAGCTCGCTTGATCCGAGTTTGGAGAAGTCACCTCCCCCCCTTCGAAGTTCGTCCAGGGACAAGAGGCCCAAATCTCACTAAATCAGAGTTTTGAGAAAGTAGCATCTCCCTCTTCGGGTTCTCGGCTACACCCGTGAGTAATCAAGATTACCAAGATATCCCTCCAAGTTTGTCTCGCTTTACTCTCGAGGTTAAAAGGAATTAAATCGCTCACTACCCTAAATCTCCCATTATAACCATTTAATAAGGCTTGTTATCCAATTAGTATTCGCAACCTAATTCCGTCTTATTCATGTACCTTTATATATATATATATATATATATATATATATATATATATATATATATATATATATATATATATATATATATATATATATATATATATATATATATATATATATATCCATATTTATTGTGTAACCTTTTATTTAGTGTGTATTACAATTTTATTTTTGCCGTTGTGTTTGGAATATTTCTTGGTCATGCAGCTGTAGCTAACTATTAAATCGCACTCTTAGAACAATAACAGTTGCGGCCTTGCTTAGCCTACCTTAAAGCCTGCTTGCGTATATTCCCGTATACTTGGCCATACTTCGACAATATATATATATATACCTCACACATTTCATCTAGTAGCAACTTCATTCCATAAAAGTTCGCTATCGTCACCAAAATAGTGGACTCGGCATTAGTGTGATAAAATCGCTGACTCAGCATTTGTGAAAGAAAAAAAATAAAGATGCACGAAATAAATAGCAAATATGTACATAAAAAACTGGATTCGAATAAAACAAATGATTCTATTAAATCAGATAGAGAATTTCATCTCTCCTCATGATTCTGATTATTTACAAACTGTTGTAGATACAAATTAAAAAACTTCAATTCCATCCAAAAGACAAAAGTCTATCATTACTCCAGACCTCTAGGCCACTCCAAACAGAACTTTCATTAGTGATAGTGAGGCTGTTCATCACCTAACGTCACTAATAAGGAGTCAAGTGATTCAGGGTCAGGAGATTTCAGACAGACACTCAACGCCATACAGAGCCAGAAAGAAGAACCACCTAGAAGCTGCAATACAATAGGAAAAGAAGAGTAAAAAATACTCTGTAAGTTCTATCGCTGTTTCAATAAATCTGATTTAGTGGAACGGACACGTTTAATAAACATTAATTGTATATTTAATTTTAGCCGATGAGATATGCCTCATTCGACATCAGTAACTATAGGAAGATTAATCAAAGTCTGTATGTAACAAGGACTAACAAGGAAAGTAAGTACCCTAAGAGACCTTACGGTCCATTTAAAGAGGGTACCTTTGGACTAGCAATCGAGCGGGCACATGGCTGCTTAATTGTTTTGCGTCCCAAACGGCCACTTTTCAAGACTTTGTCTAGTCTTGACTTGAACTGGTCAAGAGATTCACTGTTGACAACTTTCACTGGAAGTGCGTTCCACTTACCGCAGATACTGTAGGTGAAAAAGTTTCCACACAGATTGAGGTTGTAACGCTTCAGTTCAAGTTTGAAGCCGTGATTTCTCGTTCTGTTCTCACTCGGTGTGAAAATATCCCGGTAGTCAACATTGTCGAACCCTCGAAGTATTTTGAAAACCTCAAAGAGCTGACCACGCAGTCTACGGGTTCCCAGCGAGAACAGATTTAATTCCCTTAGTCTTTCCTCATAACTTTTATGTCGGATAGAGGGAATCAGCTTGATGGCCCTAGCTTGTACGCGTTCCAACCTTGCGATATCCTTTCAAAACGAAGGACTCCAAAATTGTACGGCATACTCCAGGTGCGGCCGAGCCAGGGAGTTGTACAGACAAAGTACTATCTCCTTGTTACGGTATCCAAACTGGCGCTTTATGTAGCCTAACATCCTTTGGGCTTTCTTTTCTGCCTCGATGCACTGTTTTGAGAACTTGAGGCCACTAGTGATAGTTACACCCAAGTCCTTCTCAGTGTCACTCTATTCAAGAGTAGTGCCCTTAAGGATATACTGAGATTAAAGGTTTATGTGGCCGATATGCATCACTTTGCATTTGTTCACGTTAAAAGGCATTTGCCACGTGTCCGACGACTCTCCAATCTTCCCAAGATCCTGCTGCAGGCGGGCAGTATTTCTATCCTTTTCAACGTTCATACCAAGCTTGGTATCGAGGGCAAGTTTGGAAATCTTGGCAACCATGTCACAGTCCATGTCGTTGACGTAGATGATGAATAGTAGTGGTCCCAGGACAGAACCTTGAGGCACCCCGCTAGTAACGGGCACCCACTTAGAAGCCTGTCCATTCACCACCACCCGTTGCCGTCTCCACTTAGCCAGTTCTCAATCCAGCCGGCTACTTTTCCGTCTATGCCCAGCGCTCGCACTTCCTGGAGAAAGCGGCGGTGTAGTACCTCATCAAAGGCTTTCTGAAATTCTAAGTACACCACATCCACCGCCTTGTCCCGATCGTGCTCACTGAACACGAAGTTGAAGAATTCCACAAGGTTCGTCAGACATGACCGTTGCCTTCGGAAGCCGTGCTGGGAACTCCTCAGTAGCAGTTTTGACTTTAAAAACGACGTCATTTTGTTTACCATCATGCTTTTTATGAGTTTACCGACTATAGAAGTCAGACTGATAGGTCGGTAGTTCGACGGTTGGCTTCGGTCTCCTTTCTTGAAGATAGGAGTCACCTCCGCTTCACGCCAGTCTCTAGGAACGCATTCGGTCTGGATTGACATGTTAAAGATAGCGCTCAGGTGTCGTGACACTTAAACGCGCACTTCTTTCAACACTTTAGGTAGAATCCCATCCGGGCTAGGTGACTTATTCGTCATTAGGTCACTGATCTTCTTTTTTATTCCCCCTTCGGTGAAGTCCCTTACCTCCAGTTTTCCCCGAGTAGAAATCCATTGGCTGGGGGATGGGACCACACTCTTCAGTAAACACTAAAGAGAAGTAGTCGTTGAGGAGGTTAGCATTTTCTGCATCTAAGTGCTTTAATGTCCCCTCCTCATTTCTCAAAGGGCCAATCGTTCGACGGATTGGTTTACGGCTGTTCATATATCCAAAAACTCCTTGAGATTCTCTTTACAGAGTCTCGCCACTTGGAGTTCCTCAGAACGCTTAGCCGCCCTTATGCTCGCCTCCACTCTCCTGGCTAGCCTCCGGTATCTGTCAAAGTCACCCAAGATGTTCGATTGTTGGTACATAGTTCTCTTCTTCCTAAGCAGTTGGCCGATTTCTCTATTAAACCACTTTAGGTTAACAGAAGACCGACGGGGACATTTCAGAGGGATGAATTGCGATTGAAGCCTCATGAATGTGGTTTTAAAACTGTTCCACGAGTCTTCAACAACATCGCATACTTCTAGCCTCACGTCAGTCAGTCCAGCTCGAAGACCTGCAAAGTCTGCTCTTCTCAAATCGAGTTTCTTCGATATACTAGTTGCAGGCCCTGCCTTCGGAACTTTGACTACAAATCTAATTAGTCGGTGGTCACTGCCACCGCGCTCTTCGCCAACAGAGAGGTTCTCAACGATTTCATCCTCAGAGGTGAAAACCAAGCCGAGGATATTGTTTCCTCTCGTTGGCTCTCCCACCGATTGAGTGAGAAACTCGTTGTTCGCGAACTCCAGGAGTAGTGCGCTCTCGCCACAGGGTTCTCTGGTTTCCCAGTCAACTTGTGTGTTGAAATCACCCATGACGATACACACTCTTTCTTCGACAAGTTCTCCTAGTAGCTGGTACAGATCTCTGCCCTTTTCAACGAGTTGGGCAGGAGGTCTATAAAGCACCAGGGTCCTGTATTTGGCAGGACCTATCTCTAGGTCAACACGTAGTAGTTTATGGTCGGATACGATGTTGCAATCCGTGGAGTTAAGAGTATCCTTGACATAGAACCTCACACCGCCACCCTCTCTGTATGGCCTATCTTTCAGGGAGAGCTGGTAACCGGTAATCGTGAATTCACTTTTAAAATCTCGGCTTGAGGTTTTTATCCATGACTCCGTTATGGCCACCATCTTAGGTTCCTCTGTTACTACGAGGCCACGGAGCTTAAGAAACTTATTCCTGATTGACCTCGCATTGAACAGAAGAACTTTGAGGGATTCCCCTAGTGTAGGACTCGCTACGCTCTTCCGTTTCCCGGCATTTCTGTTTTCGTGGTCACACCCTTTTTGACGACCTCCGAGAAGGTCGTTCCAGGAGTGACACGGGCATACTGGCGCACGTCCGCTTTCGCTCTGTTTCGAACGCTCCTTTGGGTGCGTTCCACGACATCTTGAATTGGGTTGGCGAGAAAGGCCTTCCCTTTAAAGGAGAGATGTACACCGTCCCTTTGGTAGAGGCCGTCTCTACCGATAAAGGTACGATAGGGGTCCATGAAAAAGACTCCTTCTGCCGTGCAGAGATCCGCCAACCTTCTGTTCACTGCAATGTTTCTTTCGTGAGCGGTTTGAGATGGACCCCTTCTTGGAAGCATCCCAACCACCACACGTTTGCGGGTTTTAAGCCTTATGTCACCCACGGTTCCCATCACTGTTTGGATGGTCTTACCACTGAGGCCAACCTTACCCCCTCTGAGGTAGAGGGCATTTCTGCTCACCATCAGAGCAACAACTGAATTCTCAGAAATCAGAGCTTTCTCTGCCTTTACTCTGATTTTGTGGTTACCCCATCCTGGCAGGCAGCTTACCTTCACGCTAGTGCAAAGGCGGGCCGCTAGCAGCGGCTGCAGATCCTGTGTTTGCGAGTCACCAATGAGGGTGACCTTCGGAAACTTGGTCTCTGAAGACGGGGTCTTCCCTTGTGGAAGAGGACTCCCCTTTTCCTCTTTACTCTCCACATTCTTATCTTTCTTTTTCTTCTTGTTTATCTGTTTTTCTTCTATTTTTGGTTCTACTTTTGTTTCAACTTTATTCTTTTTCTTTTTTTTCGTCGTTTCTCCTTTCTGCTTTTTCTCTCGCCTCAGCTAGCTTAGCCACAGATGATGCCGGAATGCCCGCTTGAATACCAGGGGATTCCGACACGTCAGTGGGTGGAGCCTCTTCTAGGCATCAAACCTGAGCTGCGTCAAGGGCTTCGAGCTTCTTCAACTTTCCCTCAAGGACCTTAGCTCTCTCCTCTGAGGTTCTATAGAGGTCTTTTAATTTCTCCACCTCTCGCGTCAATATGCAAGTAGTGCAAATACTTTCAGGGCTGCATTTTGAGTAGCAGCCCTCCGGAAAGTCAACGCACCACTTTTCTAACTGGCATATTGCACAGTTGTGTTTGAGACGAACGGGTCCTTCTTTGCCTGTCATTTTGAGCGCTCTCTCTCTCTCTGAAAACTCGTGACCAATCAATGATAAAAATTGGTGTTGGTGACTTCTTCCCGCGTGAGTCGCTCCCGCCTATCGATCGGAGAGGTTTCGGATCTTTCAGAAGGTACGCTCCATGTGCTGCTTTTCATCCGACCGAGTCTTCAAACCTCGGCGTGCGTGGCTCTCAACCAAGCAGCGCTGACGGTCCCCGAAGGGGCCCTTGATTTGTCACCAGGTGAACAACAACGAAGCACGCCCCTTACTAAACTCCTACTAGTTCCCTTCACAACGGCCAGGATCTCGGAGTAGCGTTCACTGGATATCCCGCCACACCAAGGAACTCGACCCAAGGCTTTTTATTGGCCTGGCAACCAACATGGGAACAAAGGGCCGTCACCTCGGACCAATGCTACCAGAAGCACCCGTCAACGGGCACTGGAAATGGTCAATAATTACGCGCCAGGGAAGGGGTTAACGGGGAAACTACCCTCAGCCCATTCATCGTGCCCCAACGCCTAGGACACCTCTAGTCCTAGTCTCTCGCAACCAGTGAGCGTCGATTAGTGTTGTTTATAGAGGTTCCAAAGCCTCTCTTCTGACGCATGAGGTAGCTGCCAGGTACTTATAAGTAGATAGAGGAAGAAAGGGAAAGAGTGACACGATAGGAGTAGGCTTTTTTGTTGTTTTTTTTCTTTTTGTATTAGTGGAAGATAGGATAAAAGTAAAAATAGGAGAGGGATAGAGTAGAAAAAGGAAGGAATGACGCACTTAGTCTGGAACCTCGTTTCCGACCAAATCGACAAGGGAAGCCCTACCAGGGGTACCCAGAAGAGTCACCCCCGCCGACATAGCTCGAAAAGTCCAAAGTCCACTCAAGCTCTCTTCCCGCGACAAGGGGGCGTCACCTCTTCCTGTATTTTCGTTAGGAAAAAGTTGAGGGAGAGAGAGAGGAAGCGGTTTGGCAGACAGAAGAACTTTAGAGTATAATAGTTGAAAATACTTATAGGTGCTTAATGAATCATGAAAAGGCAGAATTATTCTACCTGAAAAGAGTAAATTAGCATTTTTCTAATTTTAGTAAATGAGATATGTCTAGACACTGTTTCCGAGATAAAGGCAACTCATTCTGCAGTTATCTAAAGACTGTATCTGAGATAAGGGAACAAAATTTAGACATTTAAAATTGATGCCATGCAGTCTTTCAGTATAATAGTAGCGTTGTGTTACAAGATCTATAAGGACGTCTTCTTGCAAGAAAAATCAATTGCAATTACCGATAAGTAAAAACAAAACCTTTTTCTTATAAAACTATACAACGGATTATGTTTGAAGAACATGTCAGAGGAATTCCGATTTTCTATGGAATAAATGGTGGTGAACTGATCTTGTTCGTTAGTGTAAGAATTTTCCCTAGTGGATTATTACCAAGAGAAGACACCGTTTTTCTCCTTCATGGTTGCTAGTGGATGGTTATCAGAAACATGAGTTTACTCTCAAACAAGTTATTTCTATAATTGGACGTGGGTAATTGTACCGCTACTACTAGACAATGAAGATGGAGCGATATTTTGGTAGCAAGTATGAGGTTATCAGTCTCTCGGAGTGTGAATTTAAAACCATGATGTAAACCATTCCAAGACGACGATAGCTGGTTAATAAAATTTAGGCCGTTGTAGTGAATATTATATTGGTTGTGGGGAATTCACTTTCTCGGCGGAGGATTTAACTCACTTATATTATACTATTCGCCAACGGATGGCGTAAAAATTCATTACGTCGTTTTTTGCTCTTTATATCCTCATTACATGTAAAAAAAACATACCGTAGGATCACTTCACCGTAGCGTATCTGTGACAGGACTTCCGTTTATTTAACAATTAACTGACGGCATGAATATGGCATATTTCGCTTTGCGAAAGTAGATGTTCTGCCTCCTAATGATCTGTGTATTCCAGTTCTGCTTCAATCCATAGGTGGTAAACTTACTTTCACTCTCTGCACCATATGTGCCCAACAAAATATCACGTGAGTGCAACCATTCGTAAAATAAACGCACGCTTTGATGGGTCTGAACAACTCCAGAATTGGAGCTTACACTGGAAATGATGTATGGGATCAAGAAAAGTTACGTCTTTGGGGAATTTGAGAAGAGGGGATGGGTTGTTCGCAGAGTATATAAAAACTTTTCTGGAGGAAAATAATAAATACTTCTGTATTCCCTCGATGAGTGGATGGGGAGACAGGGAAAATAGCATATGAGAAAATGGTGAATGAGGCTAAGAGGATCATCATACAAATGGACAACATCGAAAAGAATCCTGGAAAACGCTTTAGAACAGAACTCTGTCTCTAAAAAGGTTAGGATTTGTTCATGCAACTTCCTAGCTCCATTTATCTTAATTTATTGAGATATTACATTCGAAATCTGGTTTAAAAAAACGAAAAAATAACTCTATCATTACTTCTAAAGTTTGCAAACTCAAAATCACTACTATAAAATATATTCTCTTCGATTACTTCAGATCGATAAATAATAATAATAAAAAAGTGTCCATCAAGCATACTCACATTTTCTTCTTTATCTATTCCTTTGCAGTCTGTGGAAGAGAAGTACTCTCAGAGGATTCGTAGTTCTAATATGGTCAACTGCTGTTCGGACCATGATGCTTGCTATAAAGATAATAAAAACGGCGATTTATTAAATTGTGAATTCCTGGCTGCAGTTGACAGAGCATACATATTGAAGGTGGAGAAAGCTGAACATATAGAATTTGACTTCCACTTTATTAATCTCCCAATTGCAACATTCACAACTACTTATGTTCGAATCAAGCTCTTCACCCTACTTGACTTGTTGGGCGAACGACTAGCGTAATGTTACACAGACAGCGTCCTCTTCATTGCTAGGACAAACGATTCGCAACCTTTACTTAGATAATTCTTAGGGATCTCAGCGATTAAATTAATGATGTATACGGTGCCCAAGCGTATAGAGATTAATTATGGAAAACGGGTCCCAAATCCTACTCAGTACGTAACCAGACGAGAAGTGGGGTGAAGTATATACTTCGTGCTAAGTGATTAGCCATTAGTCCTCAATCGAAGGATATAATCAACTACGATACTATGAAACGTATAGATGGAGCTGATGAGGGTGAAGAGGAACCTGGTAACCATATCATTGTACGATTTCTGGGTGTCAGAGACGAGTAATACAGTGGAGTAAAAGAGGTGATGGGAAAAGGATTTAAATAGGACTTGAGAAAAGAGTTGAATTTCCGTGGAGTTATCGAACCTTTTCTTTCTGTTTTCATAGTTGATTACATGGCATTATAAATTTATTTCATATAGCTCTCATCTTTGTCAATCATTATCACCTATTTTAATGTATAATTATTTTTCATTTATAGTATTCTCTCTTTTTAATATGAATGCAAACAGAAGTTAAAAAGCGACTTTTATCTATCCTAGAAAGGTAAAATATTAATTTATATCTACTGCTAACCTTTTAATTTGTCTACAAAATAATTTTCACTTTCTCTTGAGTTTATGAAAGGGAGAATTTTTTTATCCTTTCTTCTTCAATCTTGGTTTTCATTGTATCAATTAGCTGGTGGTGATCCCAAAGTGAAAGCGAAATAACTGGGAGTTTATAACAAATATAACGATGTTCACTACTTTTTCACGATCATTTACCATGTTAGGATGCAATATACTGAAATATTTGACTCCAGGTGTACTCTGAAGATAGGAGAGTCACCCTACGAAGAAAACGTCATCCATAACATCGTTATTTATATTTTTCACCGAAAATTAAATCATCTCAATCTATAAACTTGAGATGAATAGTCTCGACTAGATTTCTGGCCCTATCCATAAAGATATTTAGTACTAAATAGCTGCTAAATCTTGGTTTATAACGTCTGACACAAGCATAGACAGCCTGAGCAGCAAATGAGGAAAAACATATGCGCTTGATATGGAAAGAGACTTTGAGGTAATCACTTTGATGAGGAGGAATATATAAGTCTCCTTTTTATGGGAAGCCTCGGGTTACCACCTTATAGAGGGGACCAGTAACCTCTTTGGAGGGGTCCCCCCACTTTATGGCAGGAGGGTGTTAAAGGTAGGAGGTAACCATGTTTTATGGGCGAAGATGAGGAACTTTAGGAGAGAAAGGACATCACCAGTTTGAAAATTTAAAAATGATGCGGATATTTTGGAGAGGTTCCTTAAGTCCCACGGGTGAGGTGATAGGTGGCGTTAATCTTGTATCTAACTCCAAAAGATACTCAAAAAATATACCGGTTTGGCTGAGCTTCCTGAAGGCTTGTGATCAAGAAAGGAGTGAGAGGAATCACGTTAAAAAAATTAGTGTTTAATTCCAATAAACAAAAACAAGCACGACAAAAGTGAGGCTCGCGTTTACACGATTACGTTCAAGGAAGCGAGTGTTACGATCACAAGACTTAGGCGGATTACAACAGGAGTTTGGCTACGCTAAACGAACCGTGATTAGTTCTTTACATTCGATCGTCTATCTGACTTAACTGTCTACCCAAGATTAAATAAAATTCCTTCTTTCGAATTCTCCACTTTTCTTCTATAAATAGTATAGGAGGCGTGGTCTCTTTCCACCACTGGGACCACAATGCTTTTAGCTCTACCCACTGGGCAGAACTTTCTTCTTCCGAGACTAAAGAGTTTAAAGCACTTCCCGCTTTCACTTTTCTGATATAATTTTTGTCGTAACTGAGAAGCCGCTAGCTGTCTCGGCTTAATTTCATTTCTAGACGAGAAATGTTCGTTTTATTACTCTGTCGCCAAATTATTATTGATATCCTACTGAACGGTTTCCCGTTTTAATTCCTGGCCAGTTAACAAATAAATATATACATATATATGTACATCCGCGAGGAAATTTGTTGCAATACTTCCTATTCCTGCAAGGCACTTAGCAGGTGCAATTTTAATGCCAGGGCCATGACTCCTAAGCTTCAACATTATCTGAATATTCGTATTTTATTTCGTTTTGCATACCGGCGGAGTTGCCACTTTACCTTTTCCCAATCTTTAAATGGTCCGCGTAGTTGCCATGTCTTCCAAACCTCCTCATCGACAAGAGGTATGTGTGTGGATTGATAGCTGGATCCCTTATGACGTCAAAGAAATCAGCGACTTCCCTCCAAAAGGTTCGCTAAAGTCACTAAAATAGCGGAGATTAGGGAGGGGAACTGAGGGTAAAAGGGCTGGACGCTCGCTTCTCTCGTAAGTTCGTACGGGTGAGGGGAAAGTGGTATGGGCTCGAGTTGTTCACAAGTAGGTACGGGTAAGGGAAAGGGGTTTGAGGCTGTCCTCCCTCTTAAGTTCCTACCGCTAAGAGGAAAGTGCTATGGGCTCGAATTGCTCATAAATAGGTACGGGTAATAGAAAAGGGTTGGAGGCTCGCCTTCTTCGTAAATTCGTACGGCTAAGGAGAAAGTGTTATAGGCTCGAATTGCTCACATGTAGGTACGGGTAAGGGGAAAAGGGTTATCATGATCTGGAGTTTTAATTCTATCTATTTCGTATGTGACTATCTCTTTTGTAATTGAAATATACTCTAATGTTCTCTCAGGTATAATTAAAATGCCCTGGAGTTTAAACACTTAACGAAAATACCTATTTAACATCCTAGCTATTTCATCATACTCACTCAATAACTCTTCATCTCCGGTTTTAAGTCGGTCTATTTCATCTCTAGTTTTAGTTCTGTATAATTGAAGAAATCTTTGGGGTCTTCCTTGGCCTTATTTGCCACTTTAATTACATAATTTCTCTTTGCTACCCTAATTATCGTTTTAGTACCCAAGTTAACTCATTATATCTCTACCTTAATTGACCCTCACTATTTCACTTATTTTCATATAAATTCCTCTTATAATGCCAATAAAATGCTTAATTTTATCTGACATCAATTTAGGATTGATAACCATTCGCTGTTATCTCCCTATATGGAATGTTCCTATTCGGTCCACCATTTAACTGCTTAATCATTGTCTAATATTATCACCTCTAGTGGGTTGGTCATATATATATATATATATATATATATATATGCTAATTTTGTTTAAGACCATTGTGTATTTTGCCTTAATTAATTTCCTTTGGCAACTTTCTTTTCTTCTAACTATCTTTTTTATTCGATCTTGTAGATGGTGGAATACTTGTCCAGTATTCATCTCTCTTTTAAATGAATGTGTTTGGTAAAAACTAAACTAAATTGTTAAGCTTCCGATCTTATTCGATCATCTTCGGAACGTTATGGAATTTCTTGCCTCCTTTACCGATGTACTGAGTAAAGTGAGGATCTGGCAGAAAGTAAAGTGAAAGAAAACGATTTTTAAGGGGTATTTATTCGCCTTGGTTAAACGTAACGTTAGAGGAAATAAGACACTCTTGTGCGTGGAATTTTTAAAATAGTTTTAATGTACGATTCCAGCTTGTCGCTTGACTGTTGATGGCCGGCTTATCTACATTTATTAATATGGCTTCTAAAATGTTAAGCCTCGCTTTATTAACCTTTTTTCTTTTAATAATGGTGTTATCAACTAGCATATCTCTCGTTAGGTTAATATTATGTACACTCTCTTTATGGTTTTTTGGCCCTCCGCTTTGTAGATGCATAGTTAACCGTCTCGAAAGGTAATGGCTTCGCCACTCCTCCAGCTGGCGCTTCGCTAACAAAATTAAAATTTAAAATCTAAAAAAAAGGCAGCCATGGTTAAGTTTTTATAAATTTTCTGAACTTCACCAATTATAATAATTTTAAAAAGGAACTCTAAACTATTTCCTCCTTTTCAAAAAATCACGTTGCTAAAGTATAGTTATAGAAAAAACTAGTTTTTTTTTTCAAACTCTATAGAAATTCTTAGAAATTAGCTTGATAAAAATTTATAATATACTTGAGTCATAACCAAACTAAGATGAAATTATTATTCAAATACTCCCCAAAATCCCATTCTTAAATTATAGAGTTAGTGATGAAGTGATAATGATGATGATGATAAGAAAGGAGGGAGTCCGCAAAAGGATAATTCAATAGCCTACCGAGGCAACTCCTGCTCCCATCAACAAATTCAGTCCCACCCAACATTCTCATCCATAAAACTATCCAATCTATTCTTAAACCTCCGCAGGGAGTACGCTTCTATCACATGACTACTAAGCCTATTCCATCCATCTACCACTCGATTGGTCCCTAATTTCTACCAATCTCTTTTCTAAACCTAAGCTTGTTCAGCTTAAACTCATTGCTACGTGTCTTATCCTGTTCACAAAAAATAAGAACCTTACCTATTTTTTCCTATTAGAAATTTTTGCCCACTTGAAGACCTCAATCAAGTCATTTTGAGCTCCAACAACAGGTAGCTATTAAAATGGAAAAAAATAAATTTGGTTTATCAACAAAATATCCTTCGATGGAAGGGGCATACAGACAACATATGCAACAGATATGAGGAAGAATTTTAGGAATAATATGTTATCTTTCAAATATTTAGGAAGAATTTTTTTTAACAATTTTTAGGAAGAAGTTTTTTTTTAAATATAAATTTTAAGGAATGCTTTTTATTTGCACTTTTAGGAGAACTTTAGGCTAAAGAAATTTTTTGAATCTTTAGGAACATTTTTCATCACTAACTCTATAATTTAAGAAGAGGATTTTTTTGAGCATTTGAATAATAATTTCATCTTAGTTTTTATCAAAGTTATTTCTAATAATTCTTTTATAATATCAAAAACTAAATGGTGAAGTTCAGAAATAAATATAAGTATTGAACATTTGTGAATTTTTAAAAGCCGAAGTATTACAAATGGTGAAGTTCATAAAATTTGCTTTTATATATCTTCTTCTTCTATAACTCTATATTTTAGCAACGTGATATTTTGAATTATTAAATTTTATCTTAGTAGCAAAGTCATTGCCTGGTTGTATAATAAAACTTTTAGGCAGAATTTAAAAAAAGAATTTAAGTTTTAGCGATATTTTTTAGTTTATTTTTGTAGGGAGATATTTCTTCTTTTAAATCATCATCATCATCATCACAAACTCTATAATTTAAGGGGATTTTTTTTAGTATTTGAATAATAATTTCATCTTAATTTGGTAATGACATGTTTTTTTATCAAAATTCAGAAATAAATATAAGTATCGAAATTTTGTGAATTTTTTAAAACCCAAAGAATTACAAATGGTGAAGTTAAGGAAATATATATTTATATATCTTCTTCAATAACTATATTTTAGCAACGTGATATTTTGAAAGAAAAGCAATTTAGTTTAGAGTTTCTTTTTAAAATTATTATAATTGGCGAAATTCAGAAAATTAAAAGATTTTTAACCATAGCTGCTTTTTTTTAGATTTGAAATTTTAATCTTAGCAGCGAAGCCATTGCCTAGTAATATTAGAAAGATTTTTTCCTTTTAAAATTTTATCCTTTTCAAAAAGTCTTCGATGAATTGTTGCCAAATTCATCATAAATAGATCCAAGAACTATTTGAATGACCAATTTAAGTGTTTAAATAGGAATAACTTGAAAGGGAAATGCTATTGGGGGGGGGGGGGCTTCTTCTAGGTGTGCCAGATGCAATGTGGATAGTCGTATGGCAACTGAAATTTGAATAGCCTGCCCTTCCGACTTCAACTTCCCTGAGGCTGGGAGATAGAGCGGCCTGTGAAGAGCTACATCCCAGTAGTCTCCTCTTTGGACTCCTCCGGCTAACGTTCCACACATTTTCACTCCCCCAAATTTCACTACTTTCTTTACGAATTTCTGCTTGAAAATTTTCCTGCAAATACCCTCGTTGGTTTTCACCTTTAATGTGCCTATCCTTATAAGGACTAATGCAGATCACCCTCGAGGATTACGAGCCTATTTGTATTTATTAGCAGACTTCTTCAAGGATAAGGAATGTGCTCGGAATCTACTTTCCTTTTATATTCTAGAGTGATTTTTAACTTAGGGTGATTTACTCCTTTATTTCTGTAATTAGATCATTAAATACAAGAGTGATAACACGTTCATATAATTGATGATATTTTAGTCCAGTAGAGCCGAGTTTCCTCGTAAGACTCAAGTAGTCTCCTCTTTTAGTTACTCGATTTGTGGCTTTTTTGGAAAGGGTCCAAATAAAACCAACCATTTCGATGGCAGATGCGGATTGAACTCCACCGGGATGTATTCCACCTGGCCTGGTCTCCGGACTCTCTGCCGGCGGAAGATGCCGTGAGGCCGCTCCTGGAACACCTTCACGGCTCACTCACGCACTTCTCGCTCGCACTGCTCAAGAACAACCTTGACAGGCTACTGGCACTGCTCTGGCAAGATGTCCTGACTGCTCTGGTAGAGCAGATTGGCAAAGATAGCGAGGTAAGTAAATACTCTCAGTAACACAATACCCCCCCCTCCCCTCTCCTACAAATATGTTGTTTGGGTACCAGTTAAATTGATTGGAGGACCATATTTCCAACCTGTGATTCTTTCTTTATCTCAAATGGCTCGAAATGTCCGCGAGTCATTTATGGGCAGAAGTGTTATGGGAGATCAAAAGTGAGTTCTTTCCAACAACATTATAAAATGATTTATTCATTATTTGCTCTTCAATAATAAAGAAACCGTTGATTCAGACCTTCGATTTTAACAGTTGCAACTTTTAAATGTTCAACAATTGCAACTTTTAAAATTTCCACACTTGGGACTTTTAAATGTTCAACAATTGCAACGTCTAAATGAAGAAGCTCTTAAAAAATAAAGTCTTTCACTGGTCAACCGAAATGGTGTCGTCTTTAAAATCAACGCATGCCCATAATTGTAGGTTTGACCTAAAAACAATTATTGTGTTATGTCGGAAAGTTCTGCCTTATCGTTCACATTCAACCAACTTTGTACCATCTGATTCCCTTTTTATTTAAATCATTATAGTCACCTAAGTATGGAGGAGGCAGAACACGATATCAAATCATATAGTGAATTAAAACCGAATAAATTCTTCAAGAAAGTTATCCACTGCTTAGTTACATGATGGAAGAAAATAGTCAATTGCGATGGAAAGGACTTTACTGAGTTAATGTTTTGGAAATATTAAAAATGATTTAACCTACTTTTAAAAAAAGACATTAATTTAAAGATAACTTTATTAACACAAATTAAAGGGTAAATTTTAACCTTTATACAAGGCCACTATATAAAAGCATATTTTATCATGAAGTTAATTCCAACATCAAGTTTACCATAGCATCCTAAGCCGTATAATTAGAATAAACACAGAAATTCATACATAAATTACAAAAAAAACAACAACACAAAAGTGAAGACAAGTAAGACAACGCTACATCGAGTAATATTTAGTCGCGTGTGAGTCTAATCGCGAGCGACTCTACATCTCACTATGTCAGTCGGTCGGTCGGTTCCCGTTGTGATTTTTTTTTTAATAACATCATAACTATTCGGCCGATTCTAACGAAATTTAAAAATCTTATGATGTTTTACATTATCCTTTTAATGCAATGATTGGCAAAGTCATTCCAAGGTTAGGCCAGGAATTATATTGTTTTGGCAATAACATCATAACTATTAGGCCGATTATAGCGAAATTTGAAACCCTTATGTTGTTTTGTATTCTCTTTAGAATGACATAATGGTCAAAGTCTTCCCAAGGTTATCCCTGGAATTATTTTATTTTGGAAATAACATCGTAACTATTGGGCTGATACTCTGCTAGATTAGACTAGGTTATAATATGCTATACTCTGCTAGGCAACTCTAGAATAGGCTATACTCTGCTAGGTTATTATAGGCTAGGTTATACTATGCTAAGCTATGCTAAGATATAACGTATAAGGGTAAGATATTCTATGCTAATTTAGGGTATAAAATGTTATGCTAGGATATCATATAGTATGTTAGGCTAGACAATACTAAGCTATGCTTGACTAGGGTATAATAGGATAATATAGGCTATACTTGTCTAGGATAGTTAATGCTAGGCTAGGTTATACTATGCTAGGCTAGGCTAAGCTGTGCTAAGTTATACTAAGCTAGATAATGCTATACTATGCTATGATAAGTTAAGCTAAAGTAAAATAGGCTAGGGAGGGCTATGCTCTGCTATGCTAGGTAAAACTATGTTAGGATACGATAGGCTAGCTAACCAAGGCTATACTAGTCTAGGATGTACTAGGTTGGCTATAATATGATACGCTTGGCTATATTATGTTAGGTGTAGTTATGCAAGGATAGGCTATACTAAGCTAGCCTACAGTAGGCGATGCTACGCTAGGCTATCGTATGCACGGATATATTGGCTAGGCTATAGTAGCCAATACTAGCTTGATTCTACTAGGCTAGGATACTCTATGCGACACTAGGCTAGGCTCTGGCATGCAATGCTAAGCCATACCTGGTTAGCCTAGGCTAGGCTACAATAGGCAATGCTGCGCTTGGTAAGGCTATACTAGGTAAGGCTGCGCTATACTATAATATGCTAGGTTAGACTAGGCTCTACTAAGCTAGGCTAGTCTATACTTGGCTAAGGTAAAATAACGTAGGATATACTATGCTAGGTTATATTAGGCAAGCTAGATTATACTAAGCTAGGCTAGGTTTGGCCCGACACAGCTAGACTAGGCTATCCTATGTTTTTCTAGGCTTGACTATACTAGACTAAAAAAAGGTAGGTTATACTATGCTATACTAGGCAAGTTTAGGCCAGGCTTTTTATGCTATACTAGGCTATTATGCTATGCTAGACAATACCTCGATATGCTAGGCTGGGCTGTTCTCTACTCTGTTATGCTAAGGTATGTGGCTATACCAAGATCTTCCATGGTTACTCTGTGAATTATTTTAAATTTTGCAGGTCGTAAGGTCATAAATCAGAATAAGTGAGGGCACGCGACTTTTTGGTCAGCAGACCTTGTTTTTAATCATATTAACAATTTAAATCATCTAATAGATTTTCTTAAGCCCCAAATAATTTAAAGTTATAACGATTTTCGTTAAAAAAGATAATTCACATTAATTAAAGAATTCACTAATTTTCACTTTTCCCAAACCTGATCTTAACAAATATTATTAATGACCTCAAATTCACCATCCCTTTCAATTAATGACTGATCTGATTTTTGTGTTATTCAAGTCTCATTATACAAATAAAGTAAGTATGAACTTTATACACTTCATATCAAACTAGTGCCGTAAATAACTATTATATTCACTACTGTTTTATTAACAATTAATTCACGGAATATTAAGTACAAATTTGCATTAATAACGCTCCATATTTTTAGGGTAACAGGAATTTTATTAATGCGGTAATTAATATTTATCTCTTTTATTTACCATAGATAGGTCTCAAAGCAGAGTAGATAGACTCCAAAGCTCACCTTGCAAAGCATTTTATAAATTAAACTACCCGCCATTATTCTTCAAATACCCATATGTTTCTTTATCCTATGGCCCCATTAGAACCTCAGTTAACGGGGTTCTTTCAGAAGCTCTTGAGGAGGAAAGAAAACAGATGCGAGCAGAAAAAAAGGCTGTTTTTCGATGTATTTTCTTCATCATTTTCTTGGAATTCTTCTGATTGTGTTGATTTTCGAGAGACGGAAGATGTGGATCGAGATGAAATATAAATCCCTCTGGATATTGAATTTACTAAATGTTTGTTTTTATCTTAAAAAAGACGAAAACAAACAGAGGGATCCTCTCCCCTAAAATTCGAAAAGGAGATTCAGGGAAAAGGAAAAAAAATTTTGTTGGGGAAAATATATAAAAGGAACAAAGAAGAATTATCAAAAGGAAGAATAGTGGGGATGATAAGGAGAGGGCGAGTAGGAAACTCTCCTGTTCATCTTTTTAAGCAAGGGAGGTCTCCTCGTGAATTAGAAGGTAAAAGTAACAACAAGGAGTAACAACAAGGAATGTAGGTACCCCAGGAGACCTTACGGTCCATTCAAGGAGGGTACCTTTGGACTAGCAATCGAGCGGGCACATGGCTGCTCAATTGTTTTGCGTCCCTAAACAGCCACTATTCAAGACCTTGTCTAGTCTTGACTTAAACTGGTCAACAGATTCCCTGTTGACAAGTTCCACTGGAAGTGCGTTCCACATACCGCAGATACTGTAAGTGAAAAAATTTCCACACAGATTACGGTTGTAACGCTTCAGTTCAAGTTTGAAGCCGTGATTGCGCGTTCTGTTCTCACTCAGTGTGAAAATATGCCGGTAGTCAACATTGTCGAACCCTCGAAGTATTTTGAAGACTTCGATGAGCTGACCACGCAGTCTACGGGTTTCACGCGAGAACAGATCTAATTCCCTTAGTCTATCCTCATAACTTTTATGTCGGATAGAGGGAATCAGCTTGGTTGCCCTGGCTTGTACGCGTTCCAATCTCGTGATGTCCTTTCGCAATGAAGGACTTCAAAAATGTACGGCATACTACAGGTGCGGTCGGACAAGTGAGTTGTACAAGAACAGTACAATCTCCTGGTTCCGATAACCAAACTGGCGCTTAATATAGCCTAGCATCCTTTGGGCCTTTTCTCCGCCTCAATGCACTGTTTCGATAACTTGAGGTCACTAGTGATTATTACACCCAAGTCCTTCTCAGTGTCGGTGGATTCAATAGCAGTGCCCTTAAGGATATACTGAGATTGGGGGTTTCTGTGGCCGATATGCATCACTTTGCATTTGTTCACGTTAAAAGGCATTTGCCACGTGTCCGACGACTCCCCAATCTTCCCAAGATCTTCCTGCAGGCGGGCAGTATTTCCATCCTTTGCAACGTTCATACCAAGCTTGGTATCGTCGGCAAATTTGGAAATCTTGGCAACCATGTCACCGTTCATGTCGTTGACGTAGATGATGAATAGTAGTGGTCCCAGGACAGAACCTTGAGGCACCCCGCAAGTAACGGGCACCCACTCAGAAGACTGTCCATTCACCACCACCCGTTGCCGTCTGCCACTTAGCCAGTTCTCGATCCAGCCGGCTACCTTTCCGTCTATGCCAAGCGCTCGCACTTTCTGGAGAAGTAGGCAGTGTGGTACCTTATTAAAGGCTTTCTGAAAGTCTAGGTAGATCACATCCACCGCCTTGTCCCGATCGTGCTCACTGAAAACGAAGTGGAAGAATTCCACAAGATTCGTCAGGCATGACCGTTGCCTTCGGAAGCCGTGCTGGGAACTCCTCAGTAGCAGATTTGACTCCAAATACGACGTCACTTTGTCCACCATGATGCTTTCCATGAGTTTACCGACTATCGAAGTCAGACTGATAGGTCGGTAGTTCGACGGTTGGTTACGGTCTCCTTTCTTGAAGATAGGAGTCACCTACGCCTCACGCTAGTCGCTAGGAACGCATTTGGTCCGGATTGACATGTTAAAGATAGCACACAGATGTCGTGATACTTCATCGCACACTTCATTCAACACTTTAGGTAAAAACCCGTCCGGTCCAGGGGACTTATTATCCTTTAGGTCAGCGATCTTTTTCTTTATTTCTTCTTCGGTGAAGTCCATTGCCTCCAGCTTTTCCCCTGAGTAGGAATCGATTGGCTGGGGGATGGGACCACACTCTTCAGTAAACACTGAAGAGAAGTAGTCGTTGAGAAGGTTAGCATTTTCTGCATCTAAGTGCTTTAATGCACCCTTCTCATTTCTCAAAGGGCCAATCGTTCGACATATTGGTTTACGGCTGTTCACATATCCAAAAACTCCTTGGGATTCTCTTTACAGAGTCTTCTCCTTGGAGTTCCTCAGACCGCTTAGCTGCCCTTATGCTGGACTTTACTTTCCTGGCTAGCCTCCGGTATTCGTCAGAGTCACCCGAGATCTTCGATTGCTGGTACATAGTTCTCTTCTTCCTAAGCAGTTGGCCGATTTCTCGATTAAACCACTTTGGTTGAACAGAGGACCGACGGGGGCATATCAGAGGGATAAAACGCGATTGAAGACTTATGAATGTGGTTTTGAAACTGTTCCAAGAGTCTTCAACAGCCTTGCACTCTTCTAGCCTCGCGTCAGTCAGTCCCGCGCGTAGACTTGCAAAGCCTGCTCTTCTCAAATCGAGGTTCCTTGATATACTAGTTGCAGGCTCTGCCTTGGGGACTTTGACTACAAATCTAATTAGTCAGTGGTCACTGCCACCTAGCTCTTCGCCAACAGAGAGGTCCTCAACGATGTCATCCTCAGAGGTTAAAACCAAGTCGAGGATATTTTCTCCTCTTGTTGGCTCTCTCACCCATTGAGTGAGGAACTCGTTGTTCGCGAACTCCAGGAGTAGTGTGTTCTCGCCACAGGGTTCTCTGGTTTCCCAGTCAACTTGTGTGTTGAAATCACCCATTACGATACACACTCTGTCTTCGACAAGTTCTCCTAGTAGAATGTACAGATCTCTGTCCTGTTCAACGAGTTGGGCAGGAGGTCTATAAAGCCCCAGGGTCCTGTATTTGGCAGGACCTATCTCTAGGTCAACACCTAGTAGTTCATGGTCGGATACGATGTTGCAATCCGTCGAGTTGAGAGTATTCTTGATATACAACATCACACCGCCACCCTCTCTGTCTGGCCGATCTTTCTGGAAGAGCTGGTAACCGGGAATCGTGAATTCACCTTCAAAATCTCGGCTTGAGGTTTTAATTCACGTCTCCGTTATGGCCACCATCTTAGGTTCCTCTGTTGCTACGGGGCCACGGAGCTCAAGAAACTTATTCCTGATTGACCTCGCGTTGAACAGAAGAACTTTAAGGGATTCCCCTAGTGTAAGACTCCCTACGCTCTTTCGTTTCCCGGCTTCTTTTGTGTAGCAGTACCCCTCTTTGCCACATCTAAGAACGTCGTTCCAGGAGCGACACGGGCATACTGTCTCATGTTCGACTTCACTCTGGGTCGGACGCTCCTCTGCGTCCGCTCTACGACATCCTGGATTAAGTTACAGAGTACAGCCTTTCCCTTGAATGAAAAGTGCACTCCGTCCCTTTGGTAAAGGTCGTTTCGACCGTAAAAGGTGCGGTAAGGGTCCAGAAAGAAGACCCCTTCTGCCGTAGAGAGGTCGGACAGGCGCTGATTCAGGGTCACGTTCCTAGAGTGAGCTGTCCGGCTAGGACCTCTTCTTGGCAGCATCCCTACAACGACCCGTTTGCGAGTTCTCAATCCACAGTCGTCCACGGCTCCCATGACCGTGTTGAAAATTTTCTCGCTGGGGCCTACTTTGCCTCTTCGGAGGTAGAGGTCATTCCCACTCACCATCAGGGCAACAACTGAATTCTCGGAGATCTGAGATTTCTCAGCCTCTACCCTGATGTTGTGGTTTCATCGTCCTGGCTGGCAGCATACCTCCACACTAGTGCGAAGGCGGGCCACTAGCACGGGCTGCAAACCTTGTGCTTGGGAATCGCCCACAAGGGTAACCCTTGGACATTTCCGTGCAGAGGTTTGAGGCTTTCCTTGCGGAAGCGAACTCTTGGTTCCCTCTTTCTTCTCCATCTTATTTTTCTTGTTCTTCTTTTTCTTATTTATCTCTTTCCCCTTATCTTCCTTTGTTACATACTCTTCTGTTTTTCTCTTTTTTTCCTCTGCTTCAACTTTCTCTTTTTAAGCTTCTACTTTATCTTCTGTTTCAACTTTCTCTTCTTCCTGTTTCTTTTCCTTCTTTTTCTTTTTCTTTGAGGTTTTATCCATAGCATGCGATCCTAGCTCTGGCGGTAATACTGCAGATACTGCAGATGCAGTGTTTAGTACAGGGCTTGACGTTAGCTCTGCTATTCTGACCTCAAGCCTGCGAAACAGTCCGGCGTGTTCTAATTCGAGGCTGCTTATTTTTCCCTCCAGCTTCCTGGGTTTTTCCTCGGAAACCCTTCATGTTTCCTTTAGCTTCTTGATTTATCCGTTTAAAATACATTCGGTGCAGGAACTGGCCGGGTGGCATTTCGAAAAACACCCCTCCGGAAAGTCCACGCACCACTTATCTATGTGGCATATTGCGCAAGTGTATTTTAGAGCTCCTGGTCCTTTCTTGCTGGTCATTCTGAACACTTTCTCTCTTTCAATACTTTGCGACCAATCAATGATAAAAAGGGGGGTTGGTGAGTTCTCCCCGCGTGAGTCGCTCCCGCCTATTGATCGAAGTCGTTTCGGAGTCTTCCAGAAGGCACGCTCCATGTGCTGCTGTTCGTCCGACCGAGTCCTCAAGCCTCGGCGTGCCGTGGCTCCCAACCAAGCAGCACAGACGGTCCCCGAAGGGGCCATCGATTTCTCACCAGGTGAACAACAACAAAGTACGCCCCTTACTAAACTCCTACTAGTTCCCATCACAACGGTTAGGATCTCGGAGCAGCGTTCAATGGATATCCCGCCCTACCAAGAGACTCGACCCAAGGCATTTTATTGCCCTGGCAACCAACCTGGGAACAAAGGGCCGTCACCTCGGACCGATGCTACCAGAGGCAGCCGTCAACGGGCACTGGGAACGGTCAATAATTAGGCGCCAGGGAAGGGGTTAACGGGGCACTACCCTCATCCCATTCATCGTGCCCCAACGCCTAGGACACCTCTAGTCCTAGTCTCTCGCAACCAGTGAACGTCGATTGGCGTGGTTTATAGAGGTTCCAAAGCCTCTCTTCTGACGCGTGAGGTAGCTGCCAGGTCCTTATATGTAGATAGAGGGAAAAAAGGGAAAGAGTGACATGATAGGGGTAGGGCTCTTTTGTTTTTTTTCTTTTTGTATAAGTGGGAGAGATAGGATGAAAGTAAAAAAGGAGAATGATAGAGTAGAAAAAAGAAGGAATGACGCACTTAGTCTGGAATCTCGTTTTCGACCAAATCGACAAGGGAAGCCCTACCAGGGGTACCCAGAAGAGGTACCCCTGCCGACATAGCTCGAAAAGTCAAAGGTACACACAAGCTCTCTTCCCGCGACAAGGGGGCGTCACCTCTCCCTCTACTTTCTTTATGAGAGAGAGAGAGAGAGGAAGAAATTACAGATAGGATTAAAGGACCAATGGATGGCGAAATAGTGTAAGTTACATGAAGTTACAAAGATAAACAGGTCACAACAAACCTTGTTTTTTTTTTGTTTTTTTTTGTATAAGTGGGAGAGATAGGATGAAAGTAAAAAAGGAGAATGATAGAGTAGAA